>OX595985.1:4735135-5042043 GCA_951394045.1 Nitzschia sp. DOCU1
GTGTTATTTCCCGCGATGCTGCGACACAAAAAGGGGGACCGTAGTCCTCCCTTTGATACGCCGTACTATCTTAGCTTCAAAATACAACGAGCTTCGCCTCCTCTACTACTGACTTCTAGAAGGTGCGGTTCAGAGTACTCTCTCCAATTAGGCTAGTGGAATGACCAGCTAGAGAGAAACTTATCTATTACTAGTGGTGGTGGTAGAGCTTTTCAATTTTTGCACTAGCTCTAGCAGAGCTCGCCGTCGTCCATCCACATCCCGTGGGAAGGATGCTGAAGTATTGTAGTGACTTGAATACTCTTTCAAGTGTTTGTACAGGCGTCTAGACCCAAATGTGGAAGGATTGCGAATATCTTCTTCCCGAATTTGACTAAGAGAAAGTACAGTCGATGCAAGGGTTGCACGCTTCTTGGGCTCTGCTCCACTGCTGGTCGGTCTTGCTGCAATTTCAGTAGGCTTCACAATTTGTAACCTTTGTCCACCCATCCGATCAAGGACTTGAACATTGAGTATTGTGTTGACAATTTGGTTGGCATGATCTAGAGTCATGGTGCCACCAATGCCCTTGCCGGACTGAAGCGACTCAAGGAAGTGCAATCCATTCCACTTCAGATGTAGTGCCTTTGCTAGACTTCTTGAATATTGGTTGCTTTCCGGGCTCCCCTCATTTGCGATTTCCGCCAGTAGCTTGGAACAAATCTTCTGCTGGTCTGGTGTCAGTGGTAGGGAAAGGGTCATACGAGTGGGAGAGAGGAGCCCTTGATTGGATTCTTTCCGATTCCACACACAGCGACCAGGACTACTATAAGTATTTGGAGGTGGTGTCGCCACCTCTTTTGTCAAGTTGCACCTCCTTGTCTCCTTTGTTGGTGATGACAGCTGCACCACATTTGCACCTGTATTGCTCGCATCCTCTTCGTTTACTGGTAATTCATCAGGGGGCAACTCTGCCACGACTGGCTCGACTGGCTCCTCGCAGGCATCAAAGAAGGCATCTTCGTCTTGAGGGTCCATCTCTACTAGTGGTTTCCTTGTATTGTTGCTGGCGTCCATGGTATCCAAAAATGTACGGTCCCGCTCACTCAGATACTCCTGGTAGCTTAAAAATTCAATTCCAATTGGTTCTTTCTGGAACTCTTTTGGAGGATATGCTGCCTTCATTGACCCGTCTTTGTTGTAGTTTGGAATCGACTCGGCGTCTTCATCGTTGCCTTCCCGAAGCATCCAGACTTTGTTCTTTGCCCAACGACCAGTCATGCCACCAAAATTGAAGTCTTTCTTAAGGTTATGGTCATGTACTTGAAGTTTGACTCTTGCTTCTACTGTCCGCATGTGAAGTCGTGAAGCATTCTGCACGCTGCGGTTTACTTGTTTATTAGAGGACTCTCCACTGTTGGTTCCACGAAGGCGACCCAAATCATCGAGCGAGTTCCGTTTTTGCTTCTTTGGGGCCTGAACATTCTGTGCATACGCTTTCCGCTTAGGGAAGGACATGAGGGTAGACTTCAAAGGGTCTTGGTAGTCGCCACGCTTAATATGATCAATCAAAAACTCAAATTGCTCAAGTGTGCCTCTTGATGTGGGCGTGGACTTTTTGAAATATGGAGGCCATCCCTCGGCCCGGTATTTCTTGTCTTCCTCCATTGCCTGACTCCTCAGTTTCTCGGCGCATTCTACCTGAGTTGAAATAGAAGGAGTACCATTGTACATCTTCTTTTTCCATCGTTCGGTTGTCTTGACAGTTTCCACTGCCACCTCCATGGTAACTGCACCGTTGCACTCAGCCAAATATTCAGTAGCTGCTGCCTGGATACTTTCTTCATCAAATTCCAACAGAACGCCTGTCAGCTTCTGGGAGAAGATCTGATGAAATGGGTGAGACGACCCATGTGTTGATTTTGAAACAAGCTGCACTCCATGCATTATGTCCTTGTAGGGACCTCTCTTTGCATTTGGCCAAATCTTTGCAAACCAGTGATTCCGTGCATCTCGGTAGTTAGCGCTACCGAGGTCGTCATATCCCCACTTGACGTCCATCAATTCCTTGTAGCCTTTCCTCTGGACTCGCTTTCGCAAGTTGTAGTGGAGTGCTTGTAAATATTTTGGGCCCTCGCTTGGGGCGAAACCATAGGAAACGATATCCCCATACTCGCCAAATAGAATTAGAAGCACGCCCACATCATCGATGCCATCGATGGAACCAATTATCTTTTTGGCGGCTTCATAGGTACCGTCCCAACGAATGATACGGCCTGGTACCCGGGAGAACAAATCGCGGTCCAGATACTTCTCAATTTGTAGAAAGCAACACCAGAACATGGTCTGGATCGCTTTGATTTTGGGGGGGGCCAAACTCAACTGCAAACTTGTCCCTTTGAAACATGGGCCAGGTAGTAACAGCTCGTTCTTGGTTCTGCATGACCAAGCTCCCACCTGTCAAAGTAGTCTGGACTAGTCGTTTTGTGGGAGGCTTGTGAGATCTTACAAAGCGTTGATAACTGGCAACACAGGTCTCAACGACAAGATCATATTGTTCCTGCAAGTTGCTTTCTATCTTAGACCAAGGCCGAGAGTTATCAAGAAGTTGCAAGGCTAGGGCCGGGGATGGAAGAGTCTGTGGTTCAGACGGTAGCTCCAATGCATCATCTTCAATAAATAATCCGGATGCATACTCCAAGTATACTCTCTGCTGTTCTTTTGGGAGCATTTTGAGCAGTCTTGGATTCCATGATACAAATGAGTGGGACGAAGCCTGCTCTACTGCACCATTCCATTCTTTTTCTTTGTCCACCTTAGGCAGGCGCCCAACACAAGCAGTACTGATGCAGTCATACCGTACTCCAAAGAGAAAAGTGCGAGTGTTGCCCAAATTGCAAATTGCTCGAGGCATTGTGTCCTTATTGGAGACCTCAAAGCATTGAAATTTAATGCTTTTGTTACTTGAGCACCAGGGGCAAGGCGGTGCTATTCCAGTAGTATTCCCTTGATCATCAAATAGGGCCCATTTCTCATCTTTCCACAGCTGGCGCCGGAAGGTGTACTCAGGTCCAATGAATAATACTTTTGTTTCATCTGGAATTCGAAAGCATGCCGCTGCTTGGTCCATATACTCCTGCTGGTATCCTCCTTGAGTGATTCTTGCTTCCGCAAGTGACTCTGCTGAAGGCAAGTAGTAGATGGGAGAATTCGGAAGGTTTCTTTTAATCCAATTGTTGATGCTCAACTCGTCAAGGGCACTGCATTGGTCATCGCTCATTGCCTTTCTGGCAGCAGTTCCTACAACATTGCGCCCATTTCTGCCTTTTGGCAGCACCACAAGTCTGCCCCTTTGGTTTAACCGTGGGAAATCTTGGGCCACATCGCGTAAGCACTGGACCACTGGTGGCAAGAGGCCTTTAGCTACTTTGTCCCACCCACTATTGTTCGAGGCCATGGTCGATAGTGAAATGACAATGACTGCTCGAGGCCATTGCCGATCGACGATGATAACAAAAATAATAGACGGAAATGTCACACTTCCGCGGCAGAAGAGCTCGCGGGAAAATCCCTCTTTTGGTGGACAGCAGCTTCCCCCAAGTTGTGACCGCCACGCAATTCGCGTATCACTGAGTAGTTGTGTACAGGCGAATTTTGTATCCACCAATCAATGAGCTCGATTGGGAGGCGAAAAATGTATCCACCAATAGGAAAGCGTATCCCGCGCTTGTGTAGAAATAATTAAGGTCTTCGTAGAGAAATGTACCGGAGCCTCTTAATCAGAAGGGTGCATCTCGCTGTGAGTCCAAACTGAAAGATCTTTGGCTGAAAAATAATCCCACACGATTTTCCTGGCCCATGCGTTAGTACGGCCAACTCGCGCCGGCCGGGCATTATTTCATATGCCTGCTGGGTCGGAGTTGGCAAGACCAATGTGGGTTGACTGGTGATTGATATTTTATATTTATTGGTGCATGAAATCGATAGCGGAAGCCAGCGGAAGCCCCCACTTATCTTGTCCTTTCCCCCAAAAGCAAGTGCAGGATACCGCGCTCAACAGTTCCGGCACTCGGGTTCTCCTCAAAACCTCGTCAAAGCTCTGCCATGATTTTGCCATGATTTTGCCATGATTCTCCCCACGTTCTTCCGGGACTGGTATCTCTTAATCGGATTAATCAGTGAATCAAGCCATGATTCACATCTGCAACTCTACTGCATCAACCGTCACCTAACCAAAAAGTACTCTTTTGCAACTTATCCTAGCTACTATTGTTCTATACACGTTCCAGTAGCTCGCCGCGTTGGAATTTTCCAAAAACTCCCCCTCTACACGTTACTACCTGCGCGACAGTGTGACTCATGCGCCAAATTTGCCCATTTTCGCCCATTTTCATCGAGTTTTCTGCTAAACTGAGTCAAATGTGATGATACAAATACTATTTTTTATTCTGGATGTTGTCCCCTGCATCAGAGGGATTGGATGGATGTTTCCTTTTTTGATTCTTTGATTAACTTGTAGGAGGGGACCCTCGTTTTCCCAACCGGCTTCCGAGCCCAATTTTCATGGCATCACACATATAATCAAATAAATGGTGTGATCCATCGCCAGTGGCTAAAGTCAATTGTGTTTTAGTGATTTTAATGACTCTGCGATGCCTTGTTTTTTGTAGATTGCTTGGTTCTCTTGCGATTTGCCGTCTAGAACTGTACTCAGCATTTCATCCATTCTGCTCCATCGTGACCTGCATTTCAATGCAATCAAGGGCGGCACCAATCTGTAAATTTCTCACAGTTTGAATGCAGGAGCCAAACTGGTTCGAATATCAGCCAAAAGGAGTATGAAATGCTGCTATTTGGTGGCCCTCTTGCTATTTATTTGAATCCCAATTAATCTCAACTTTCCCAGCAGGGTCGCTTTCCTCCACCTCATACCAATTCAGAGCAGTTGTTGGTCTCACTATCGCCTTGCTCAGCATATGTGAGAATGCAGTTGGCGACTGCTTCTTGCATTCTTCATAGAAGCCCAGTTGCCTTGGTCTGGTTGGTTGTTGTTTGGCGACTTCCTTGGAGCTGCAGTCGATGGCTATTAAAGTCATTTCAATGGAGAAGCCACAAAATCCTCGCCCTGTTTGTCATTGTTACTCTCCTTACCACCACCCTCGCCCCCAATCGTGTTCAGAACATCAAAGTCGATGTTTCACTGAAAAAAGTATGGAATAGCATCATGGAAAGGCCCAAATTTCCTATTTGAATGGTCGCCATCATTGAATCGGACCAGTCGGTAAGCAAACTTTGTTGCCTCATTCTCCCCCCTCCAAAACCTTGAGATCATGCCTTGAATTGTGGGAATGCGAGAGGCATCATGGTGCAACGCCTGGAGCGTGGGGTATTTTCCCGTCCGATGCGTTGCGCACGATATCATATGATGATTGAGTGCGAATGACGCAGAATGACATGCAGAGTAACCTTAAGTAATTTCTTCGTCAATTGACCCAAAGGCAATAAATGAAAGATATAAGGAATCTCATTCCATTTAAAGCGATTGTTTGCGAACTCGATACGGATTGCGAAGCGAACCCAAAACGAATGAATCAGGCTCAATCGGTTTCAATCGGTTTCAATCGGTGCCAAACGTATTTCAATCGGTGCGAAACGGATTTCAATCGGTGTGGTCGGTCCGCCTCACCCATTGAATCTTCACGAATAATTTCCTTTGTCGAGGTTTTTTGTTGAAAGCCAATACGAGCCAGCCCGATTGAGCCATATCGATACCTTAATAGAAATTTTTCAGATATGATAAAGTTCAAATTGTCGATACACTTTATTCGAGCATGTGAATGTATCATTCATGCTCGCTATGGTTGCCGCCAAGATACAAGATTGAGAGTAGGATTGATTCAACCCTCGGTCCACGACTTATTCTCATTATATTATTAGCTGAGAAAAACATGGAGTCCCTCTCTCGCCATGCGCGCCCCCTTTTTGGCGTGCCATGAAATTTTGCTAGGCATCATAGCTAGACCCTAGCGACAGTTGCGGGTCAATAGCTCTATGGCTTTCCATGCTAGTTACCGTACAGTAACATCATTGTTTGCGGAATTCCATTTGACGCTGCTTGACGTATTGCTAGTGGGGATTAGAGCAATACCTGAAAAGATATGGCCATTTCTGTAATGCCAAAACGAGGAGGGTTGCTAAACTCAACTCCAGTCGAAGGTCGATAACTCTACTGCTATTTATGTTAGAGAGTGTGCCGTAGCATCATCGTTCAGGACATTAAATTTAGCGTTGTTTGATGTATTGCTATTGGCGAGAGGATCAATCGCCGTAGAGATATGACCGTGGCTGTAGAACCAATCGCGCAAAGTAGCTAACTTTTGCGACACTCGCCGGTCGATATCTTTATGAATATCCGTACTAGAGACTATGAAGTAGCATCATTGTTCGAGACAATGAAATTGGCGTTGATTGACGTATTGTCAGTGGAAATTAGATCAGTTCCTGTAGAAATATAGCCGATGTCCTGGGACCAAAACGTGCAAGGGAGCTTCTTCAGGGACAGTTGTGGGTCTCTATCTCTACGACTATCCATGCTAGCGACTATAGAGTAGCATCACCTTTTGTAACATGTAATGCGGCGTAGATTGATGTATTGTCAGTGGAGAATTGAGCAGTGACCGCAGAGATATAAGCGTCACTGTAGATCCAACCTGTTCAAGGTAGCCAAACTTCAGCGACACTCGCCAGCCGATATCTTTACAAATATTCATACTAGAGACTATGAAGTAGCATCATCATTCAGAGAATTCAATTTGACGTTGATTGATGTATTGTTAGTGGCAAGAAAAGCGACGGACGTAGAGATATGGCCGTCGTTGTAAGGCAAACCCTGCAAGGTAGCTAGCTTCAGCGACATTCGCCAGTCAATATCTTTACGAATATCCATACTAGAGACTATAACGTAGCTTCACTGTTCGAGGAATTGAATTTGGCGTTGTTTGACGTATTGCTAGTGGGAATAAGAGCAAAACCCGGAGAGATATGGTTGATGCTCCAGATTCAAAAAGGGGAGAGGTAGCCAAACTCTGCTGCAGTCGCGGGTCGATATCTCTACGGCTATTTATGATAGAGACCGTGAAGTAGTATTGTCATTCAGAGAATTCCATTTGACGTTGATTGATGTATTGTTAGTGGCAAGACAAGCGACGGACGCAGAGATATGGCCGTCGTTGTAAGGCAAACCCTGCAAGGTAGCAAGCTTCAGCGACATTCGCCAGTCGATATCTTTACGAATATCCATACTAGAGACTATAACGTAGCATCATCATTCGCGAAATTGAATTTGGCGTTGTTTGACGTATTGCTAGTGGAGATGTGGGCCACGCCCGTGGAGATATGGCTGTTGCTCTAGAGCCAAAAAGAGCAAGGTAGCTAGTGCTTGGCCAAAGCTCATTTTCAAGGTGATAAAATTGAGCAATCTGAACCCCCGCCTGCCCCTACCTTCCAAAACGTCTAAGGAAGACTGTGTTAGCTTGGGGTTTAGAACAATCAACTCCTTCTTGAGATATGAGTGCCTTTCGAAGCCACCATTGTCTCGTGCTTTTATTGAGTAAAGAAAGACCATTTCTACGTTCACGACGAAGGGAAATTGAGTCACTAGAGTTTGCCGTACATATTTTTAGTTAAATCCTACATACAGGCGTTTCTACGGTGGCATATCCAGGTTTTGCACCGTGCGTATGATACGATTGACTCAATTGGCGAAGGACCACTGAACATGTGTGACAAGCTGACTGGCGCGGAAATACATAGGGCTCGCCCGCACTTTTCATTGTCTATGCTCGCGCTTATCTGGTAGGTGTGGCTAAACCTCGTAATCCGTTCTAGCACTCGTTAAATTGAGTGGCTTGAAAATAATCCGATTGAATCTATGGGACTCACATTAGCTTACCTTTACGGGACAACAATCCGTGATCCACACGAGAGATGCAGGACAAAATGTTCCGGAAAAGTTTGTCTGATCAAATTTCCCCCTATGTAAAATAGCGCTAATTTGATCATTCGAACGATCATTAGAACTTCACAGGGGCGTGGAAGGAGTTTGTGTCGGAAGCGTGCGACGGGATGTTTCATTTAACCCTGTTGAATGACGTTCGCCTTGCTTGGGCTGGCGCGACGTCAGCAAAATCTATATTACGGTGTTTCACGCGCACCGGCATTGGACGAACTGTCAAAAACGAAAGAGAAGAAAAACCGATCCCTCGAGATGCAAGCTAAATTTATAAGAGCACCATAAGAGCATCATAAGAGCATCATTAGAGCATTTTGAGAATGCTGTTATGATGCTCTTATGCGAGCTCCTCTTTCGATAAATTATTTCAACTTAATCCCCAAGTCCCACTAGCTTCCGACAACGTAAATTGAATTATTTACTTATTAGAGAACGTATTATGAACATAAACTCTATTTAGAAAGAAACCTCATTTTTCGAGCCCGCCGGCATCTTCAATTGAGACGAGCACGAGTGAAATAGCGATTTCGACCCTCTCCCTTCGACGATGACGATGACCCACGGTACGACACGGGATGCGCTGGTTGCTCCTGGCTCCTTCATGAACTATGTGAATAGAACATCCAGAAGTAATGAGGGCTCGTGTAGCCTCGAAAGACGGAGAACCAAGTCGTCCCGAAAGCTGAAATATCGAAAAATTTGCTCCGAATGATTTGACCATGACGCAGCGCCGTGGTACTTCAGGAATCATAAGGGATTTCGTTTTTGAAGCAAGTTGGTGTTGTTGATGATCGATTGGAAGAGTTGACTGATGTCTCAGAGCGACGTTTCTACGACGGGTGGCCATAGCCGCAGGTGCATGGTGCTCTATCGCTAAAACATGACGTCGTTTTGACAATGACGCTCCATTGGCGTTTTCTATACGTGAAAACGTCGACGTTTTCTATGATACGTTAAAGTCCTACAAGCTCGACAAGACCCCTTCTGAGAAGAAAGAAGAGAACTAGAGGATTGGGAGTTACTGGTCCAGACGATTCGAGGCCGACGAGAATGGTTGTGGTCGTTGATCACGGTACATCGTATTTACGTGCCTTTCATGAAAACGGTTGTATGGATGTGGATCGGAAATAGATCACGAGTCGATATGCGCATTGCTACACCGGATGGAACGGTGTGTTGTGCCAGCGCAAAAACTACCAGAGTTGGAAACCTTCGTCAACAATCAACAAGGAAGAAGATACTGCGACTGTTGCCGCCCAAAGCCGAATTCGGCCGCCACATTTGGTGTTGGCATCACGGCGTTTGAAAACGAGTGATTGAAGAATCCAAGTGAGTGTTCGGGCGAATTTATGCTGATGGAAACGTCTTCGGTTAAACTCAATATTGCCAAGTCTGAGATGGCAGCCCTTTCAGGTGGCGGCGCTTCTTCCTTTGACGATGAATCGTTCAACAAGTAACGTCAACGGGGCCGATATTATTCTAGGCAAACAACATTGGATGGCGCAGGGTGGTCGGCTATCGGCTATCGCACGCAGATCAATCCCTTGTCTTGTTATTTTTCTGGGGGGAAGGCGAAACAAAGTCTCGAATTCGACGACGCGGAGACTTTGAAACGCCACGTTCGAACGTGGGAGAAATTAAGACTACAGTTGTATGATTGATCGCTGCAACGAACTCTCTCTAGCGTTACGTACTGGTTAGAAACTCTAGCTAGAGAAAGTAGATATAGCTTGATAAAATAGGCAGTGCTACCAGGTACGTTAATACTATTTGTAGGTCAGATCATGATAAGACCAAGATTCCCCAAAGAAATGAATATCAAGCCACATCTTTCGAGACCTGGGGGCGTTCCACCATTACCTCTGAAACGCTAGAAGTCCCCTCATCATCCGAATCTTTCCGCAATATGACAGAAGTATCGATATGCTTTGGATCTCGCGTGATCGCATGCGACGAAATTAAGATTTTGCTGATAGCAATCGCCGTGATAGTGGGCACCAGACACTTCCAAACAACAACTATGATTGAAATCGCCGTCAACAGTGCCGACCGATGATTCAATAATATAATAGTGGTCTTGGCCAAACACAATACATTCATACGATCTCAAGAAACGAATGAAATGCCCACATTCTGTATAGCAATCCCCGAAAGAGGAGCATTCCAACGTGCATTAAAGCAATGACGAGCAAGACTCCGCTTGTTACCAGCACATAGTTGACTCAGTTCCAATCATCGCCTTATTCTCGTTCTGGATCCAAAACGCTCCCACCTTAACCCAAGACTGGTACCAAAATGGATGATTGTTGTCGAATTCGAACTGGGAATTGGCTGCGCCCAATTGTCTGGGCCGCATGTCCGTGGGGGCATCCAAACAGCACCTGCTCTAATAGCCACCAGTGTCCTTAAAGCGATCACCTGCGATCGCGACCTGCTGGCAACTCTTCTTCGGGAACCATCGTCGACCAAGAACACAACCACCACGTCCTCATCAACGACCCATGGTTTCCAATCGTCTGGAGGATTAACTCCCAAGTCTATAACCCTCTCGTTTTCTCCGCAGCTTTTTGTCGAACTTGTCGGACCTTTCCATTGGCTTGTCTTAATGCAGCTGCGCCGCATCGTACAAGCTCACGTCAACGACGCAGTTGCGTCATGGTCAAACGGCAGCGAGAGTTTTAGCGATAAGGTATCTGGTACTGCAGATACGAGCGCTCTTCGTAGAAGCTGGTTCTTTGAAAAATGTCCCAAAACTGACGCAACCGGCCAGCCATTACAATCAAATAACACCCTGGTGCAGCATGATAGGTCGGGTGGCCGGCCGAAGAACCACGGGGTTGCGTCATGGTCAAAATAACGCGAAACATGAAGATGGAGCATTTTAGTAGTCAGAACTATCGCCCAAAGCCCGCCAATTGACGCAATCATCACCAATAGCTTTTTAAACAACATACCTCTGTTAAACGAAAGCCCAGATCGATGCCTGTCAAACGACGGCATGGTCCATCATGGTCAAAACGAGACGAACGTCTCGTTAAGTCCCATTACTTCCGACAACGTCAATTGAATTATTTACATATTACAGGACGTATTATGAACACAAATTCTATTTAGAAAGAAACCTCATTTTTCGAGCCCGCCAGCATCTGAAATTCAGGCGAGCACGAGTAAAACAGCGATTTCGACCCTCTCCCTTCGAAGATGACGATGACCTATGGTACGACACGGGATGCGCTGGTTGCTCCTAGTTTCTTCATGAACCATGGGAAAAGAGCATCCAGAAGTAATCAGAGCTCGTGTAGTATTGAAGGATGGAGAGCAAAGCCGCCCCGAGAGCTGAAATTTCGGAAATTTCGCTCCGAATGATTTGACCATGACGCAGCGCCGTTGTACGTCAGGAATCGTAAAGGCTTTCGTTTTTAAAGCAGGTTGGTGTTGTTGATCATCGATTGGAAGAGTTGACTGATGTCTCCGAGCGACGTTTCTACGACAGGTGGCCATAGCCGCAGGTGCATGGTGCTCTATCGCTAAAACATGACGTCGTTTTGACAATGACGCTACGTCGGCGTTTTCTATGATACGCAAAAGTCCTACAAGCTCGACCAGACCCCTGCTGAGAAGAAAAGAAGAGAACTAGAGGATTGGGAGTTACTGGTCCAGACGATTCGAGGCCGATGAGAATGGTTGTGTTGGTTGTGGTTGTCGATCACGGTACATCGTATTTACGTGCCTTTCATTGAAACGGTAGTATGGATGTGGATCGGAAATGGATCACAAGTCGATATGTGTATTGTTGCACCGGATTGAACGCTGTGTTGTGCCTGCGCAAAAACTACCAGAGTTGGAAACCTTCGTCAACAATCAACAAGGAAGAAGATACTGCGACTGTTGCCGCCCAAAGCCGAATTCGGCCGGCACATATGGTGTTGGCAACACGCCGTTTGAAAAACGAGTGATTGCAGAATCCTAGCGAGAGTTCGAACGAATTTATGCTGGTGGAAATGTCTTTGTTTAAACTCACGGATAGCTCGTCGTGCTTTGAATGACCGTCCACGCTTCTGGGGCTTACACACAGGCGATTACACAACGCTTGATTGCAAGCGTTGTAGGGGGACAACTACTATTCGATCTCTAAAACGTCGATTAGAGTATCAAAATTTAATCCATAGCTGATACTACGATTTAGAAAGAGGTATTGGGACCAAGAGGACGAACGAGTACGTATTGATTATGGGACTAGTAGTAGTAGACAAATTCCTTGGCCTTTAGGTTTGTGGGCGTCCAAATCGAGCCCTCTGCAGACTTTGGCACCAAATAGCTATGCATGTGGAGGCCACCACCATCACCATGTAACGTGGTAGCTGCAGTGTTGTATGATGATGATGATTTTTGAAGAAACAGCAAACCTGGCGAAATATGTGTGATTTCTTCCCTCAAAAGGTGTTTCATCCAAGTTTTCACTTCCTCGGGTGAATCGGCACGTCTCAAAGCATACGTCGCAGCATCGAGGGCCTTTTCGTTTGTGAATAAGAAACCTCTGGCGGGTGTGTTGTTCTTGCCCCACCAGGTTTTTCGTCAAGCGAAAAAGTCAGTCTGTGGATTCATAAACTCTGAGACAATGGCAAGTGTCGAGTACTGATCGTCGTCGTCATCGAGGCAGTCTGCTGCGAGTTGTACGATTCGCTGTAGAATCTCTTCACCGCTGGCACCACCGGAAGAAAATAATCCATGCCGTCTTTGAATGATCGTATCATGCACGGGTACTGGTAAAAATGGTGGATTCGCCAGTAGAAACGTGGGACGACCCAACCACTCGGACCATGACTTCTCTTTGGACATTTCTAGTGGATCATCCCGAATCAGCATTAGCTGCGTTCCACATTCGTCCTGTACGTCTCCCAGAACCAACTCGGGCTCGAAAACTCCATTCCAAACAAAGTTGAGCCAAGCGATCCGTAACGCACGAGGATTGAGGTCAATGCAGACCACTTGGATTCCATTATCATCGTCATAACGTTTTAATCTGGCTGATTGCAGTGATAACGCCATGGTCAACGCTTGAATCCCACTCCCTGTGCCGATATCTACGATTTGTAGAGTTTTCTTCTCGGTAGTTTGATGACGATGAGGCAACGATGTCCAATGATCGACTAGCGCCAGCGAGTCGGGCCCAATGTACATGACTGGGTCGTTTTCCTCGTCGATCATGGATGTCATGGACAAGACATTTGGATGCAAATCCGTCGCAAAATAAAGAACCTTCAGATCATTAACTCCCGACATCGGTTTGACTGGCATGATGTGACAGTAGGGAACCACGAGTGGATCCGTTTGACTGTTTTTCGACCCCAAGAAATATTAATAGTAGAAATACTCATTCAAATTGTCGCTTTATTCTCGTTCTGGATCCAAAATGCTCCCACCTTAACCTAAGACTGGTACCAAAATGGATGATTGTTGTCGAATTCGAACTGGGAATTGGCTGCACGCAATTTTCTTCTTCGCACCTCTGACGGGCCTGTTTTCAAGCATATCCAAACAGCACCTTCTCTAATAGCCACCTGTGTCCTTGTAGAGTTCACCTGTGAGCGCGACCTGCATGCGACTCGTCTTCAAGAACCATCGTCGACCAAGAAACACACCCACCATGTGATCGTCAACCTCCCGTGGTTTCCAGTCGTCTGGAGCATTAAGTCCCAAGCCTGTGGCCCTCCCGCTTTTTTATCCGCAGCAATTTGTCGAACTCGTAGAGTCTTTCCAATGATTTCGTCTTCAAGCTGCGTTGCATCGTACAAGCTCACTCCACCAGGCCATACCGCCATGGTCAAACGACGGCGAGAGTTTTAGCGATAATGTATCTGGTACTGCAGATACGAGCGCTCTTCGTAGAAACTGATCCTTTGAAAAATGCCCCCAAAATCGACGCAATCGGCCAGCCATTACAACCAAAACAACACCTTTATGCAGCATGATAGTTCTGATGGCCGGCCGAAGAACCACGGGGTTGCGTCATGGTCAAAATAACGCGAAACATGAAGATGGAGCATTTTAAGTGTGAAAACTATCGCCCGAAGCCCGCGACTTGACGCAATCGATCACCGATAGCTGTTTTAACACCATACCTCTGTTAAACGAAAGCCCTGATCGATTCCTGTCAAACGACGGCGTGGTCCATCATGGTCAAAACGAGATGAACGCCGCCTAGGCATTGGCGATAAGCTGGTACTAGGGCTACAGAAGCTGTTCGTACAGATTTATCTTTTGCTAGGAACTCGTAAAACAAAAAGGTCCGATTAGTCATAACAGCAAAGCTAAATTTATAAGAGCATTTTGAAACAGACTCCGTAGCGATCGGAAATTCTTCTCGTATGATGCTCTTATGATTCTCTTATCCCGTCGGAAGCGTGGGCAGCGTCGGAAGCGTTGGATGACTTGAGGATGTTGAGGTTCGCTATCTCTTATTGGGGCGACTGGCAAGCGGAACGACAAACCACGCATCCGACGCGTGCGACGCGAAGTCCTCCCCCGCCCCAGGACAAATGTCCTCCATTCTATTTTGGACTCCAATGACTCACTTTTTCAATGACCTGCGCGCACCTCCCGTGATCGGCCGCTTTCATCTTCTCCAAAGGATATCGATATCCTACCGACCGTCGTCATGATCATTTCATTTTTGAAACATTCAACTCAATCATAGCTCACCCTGATGCCACCATCACTCCCACCACTCCCATCGAACAAAGAAAGGAAAATGATTAAGCTGTGCCGACCGGAAAGGAAGATTTTGATGCTGATTCTCGGGACACAAGGCTCTAAAACAACCAACCCGTCGTGGCGGCACAACCAGGGTTACTACCACAATCGAAGTGTCCTGCTTCTGGCTAGGGCAAGTCGCGAAACTTCAGCATGATGGGCGACGAAAAAGATGCGATGGATTTCATGGCGTTGCACAACGAGAGAGCAACGACAGGATTCTTGGTGCCTTTTGCCTATTTTGGGCGCTGGAAAGCAAAATTCAAACGCTTGCTATCCCGTCATCGTTGATGATACCTTCTCCAAGGTGCAAATGGCCACAGTCAGGTTCAGTTCCTTTCTTCGCTATTAATAGTGGAATGCTACAATGCACGCCTGTGGCAGGAAACGAATCGAGTCTCCTATTGTTGCATGCGCATGATTCCGAGGGGGCACGACACTATTTGGCCCTCGATGATGGAGGCGGTGGCCTCCAATCAATCCCGATTGGCGACCGTTTTCGGATCAACGTTGTTTCAACCCAAATGTCGTTGTCAGAAGCATGACACAATAGCTACCCTATTCAAACCAGCATTGATTATCGGGTCCTGCCTTGGAAAACGGCAACTTTACAGGCGACGTCTTTTTTGCATTGATTGAGCCAGCTAATTGCAAAATCTGAGGTCGGCGAACAGAACTAGTTGTAATGAGTAGTAGCACCAGTAATGAGTATCTATAATACCTAATAATATCATTGGCGTTGTCTCGTCATCGTCAACGTAGTAGTAGTAACATCCGAAAATCGACATGGCGCGAGGTGAAAGCATTTGTGACTCAATTGACTGTTGCCCAAAGTGCTCGAGTCAGTCAATTGGATGTTCAAACTTATCGAGTCACGGGCATATGTCTGCTGGACATTTGTCCTGCAAAATTCATACTATAGACATCCTACCAAAACATCTCGATCGGGTGTGCAGGTGCGCGCGTACGCCATGGCAATGATCGACACATTCGAATGCCAGGAGTTAGACCCATCCGAACAACGAAAAGACTGACGTATGTGGCGAAAACGATAATGTTTGCATCATGGCATCGAGATGCACTTTGATTCACAATTGGTTGTCATTGTCCTTCCATTTGCTGCTATCATGCCAACCTTTCATGCAGTTCTTCTTCATCCTACGCTTCAAAGCGCTTGAAAGAAGCCGCAGCTCCAGTCGAGACACCGCCGTTGTTGCTCTCTTTGCCTCCAATTTGGAGCAGCAATCCAGAATTCAGCAATTGCAATCTCAATAGGTTGGTCTACGGCGTCTACAAACTACTTGTGCAGGCAAATGACGCAAACGATGCAGACAACAATACGAAGAAAGGAATGCAAATGCAAACAGCATTGCCGGAGTCACAATTTCGGAATGGCGCTCTCAACTTCCAGGGGCGATTCAACGACGGGTTGTCCTTGCATCGATGAATTGATGGCCTTTCCGTCCGAAAGCCGAAAGGAATTAAAGTGGCATTGCATGAGGTCACGTCTGGTCCGCAGTGAGGGAGTGGCAAGGTGCAGCTACCTTTGCAATGTGCTCTTCAAACGGCTACTACTTCGGGTGGTAAAACTGGACGATTCTTGGCTAGTAGTTTTTGAAACATGGATCCTTACCTGGTACGAGACTTGGCATGGCATTGTCAATCGATACTAGAAGATACTACGCCCATGAAGCAGGAGCAGCAGCGACCAGATGTCTGCCAACAATCATCCAACAAACGCAAATGACAACGCCCATGCCTGGTTCCTTTTAATCTCTACTTTCAATCCATTCAAATGACAACCGACTTGCCATGGTATTGAAACTATTGAAAGATGAATCACTACGATCGGCGATGCAGTCATTATTGTCGATGCCTTGCATAAGTTGCTAGTCCATCATGACGAATGGGCTTGGCAACGATTGAAACGCACGGAGCGCCTTTATCCTTAGATACTACTATTAGAGCAGCAGAAGTGGTAACGGCGCAATCTACCAAAAGCCAGGCTCCCTCCCAGCACAATTCGCATGTCGATGGAACCATTTGCAGCCTACATCAACAAGTGGTAGGAGGGTGTCGCCACAACAAATATAATGGAATGGGACAATACATAGCTGTTACTACTAGGTAATAGTAATCATCATTGTTGCTGCTGATAGTACAGTTCTTTACTATCCTGATAGAAAGAACAAGAACATAGAACAGAAATACATTTTTTGATTCGTTGTCTTGCCAGGTTTCAAAATGTGATGTTGTGCATGCGCAATGTATACAAAGCCATTGTCGTGGTCACGGAATACACCACCTCCATCTTCAACAATTCAATTCAAAGACTTGCAAACGTTCTTGTCAGAACACACCAAAGTTCACATCTAGCGCCTTTGCCCATGCTTCTGGCGGCATCCACTTGTCTCGGAATGTTGCATTGGCGGCAAGCGTTTTCAAATGTACCATGGCGTCTGCTACTACACCGATTTTGAGGCTTAGAGGGCCTGACATTTCAACTCCTTTTGCAGGATGGTCTATTGATATGTTTTGGATCTATGTCTAAACGCGGTCGAAATGATACGGCCTATTGACGAAGATATGGTGATCCGACCATTGCCATGGTCGATGGAACGAATTGCTTTTCGTGTTGTCATCGTGCAAAAACAAGTTGGCGCCCGAAAATGAGATGCCAAGGTGGACTACTTTGATAAACACTATTCGTGAACCAGGGGCAGTCACGATCTTGACATGTTTCTACGGGATGTGAGTCCCATAGAATCAGTTTCAATCGGTGCGAAACGTATTTCAATCGGTGCGGCGCACCGATTGAATCCGTTTGGGAACGATTCGTTTGCTTTGATTCGCCTACGTTAGACGTTCGATTCGATTCGCATCTGTTATATATGAGGTTGCGCGAAGCAATAAATCATGTAGTCACGATTGGGACAACATGACGACGGAATTCGTTATGGATGTTTCGCACGCCATTCGTTGCAAAGAGGACCAATCAGGCTCACGAATGTCCATGCCACGCATGCCACACACGAATACCCCGCGCCCCTGGTGTGGTTTATTTGTCGCTTTGTTGCCCCTGTCATGAGTTATGTTGATTTGCCTGACATTTGTCGCACAAATCGCGAAAATTATGGCAAAACGAGTAGAAAATTCCCCATTGCACTCGTTATAACTCTACTCGCCCCAAACCTTGCCCCCACCATCAAGCCTCTTATTAAGACAGATGTTTGGGTGAAAGAATCATGGAAAAAGAGTATGTTTTGACGGAATGGTGGCCATGTAGCTGATTTGGGAAATGTGAATCATTGCTCGCCGCGGTGCGCGCTAACTACTTGGATTTATCAAATTGATTGGCTAGCAATGGTTGTAAGGCCGCCACGTTGCATATGACTTCTATGCTTTCGATGATGCTGATTCCGAATCTTTGGTCAGTTTGTGGGTATTGCTAGGACGTTGGTGTCATATTAGCTACTGAAGATAGGTCGATGTGAATCACGGTCTGATTCACATCCGATTAAGAGTATAATAGCCTGATGGGGGGGCGTGCAGCCTACAGCCAAATCCATTGCCGTCCTTGGCATTCTACCTCATATCCAAATCAGCGATGACTACTTTGTGGAACTTGACAACAAGATCCCCATTGAGCTGGGACTAGATCATGATTGGACCTTGTCCTTTTCGGGGGCGTGCTTGGCACATTCAGACGACGAAAAGGTCGACATTATCTTTCTTGGCGAAAAAGCTGATGGATCCCCGAGTTCGTTCGCTGTTTGTTACGAATCCGACAACTCGATCGGCTTGGGCTCCTGCGGTCGAGGCAAGGATTCGACCACAGTTATACAACTGCCTTACCAAGTAATGGAATATCACGTGGTGACCCTATCATACTCTGAACAAGCAGGAAAGTTGCAATTGTTTCAAAACACACAGCTGGTCGCCGACTTGGACTATCGTTCAGAGCTGGAAACGACCTTCCTGTCAATGATCGGCCCACCGTGCTTCAACGACGAGCCAGAAGAAGGAGACTCGAGTCTGAATAGTACTTCCAACATTGCAATTCGACACGTGGCATACCTGGAAAAGCACATCACAGACGGGAGCCTGGAGGAAATTACTGATGTAACATTGAACATGGGAAACTGATGATGGAATCTTTTGAGATGTTATGGTCTACACATTAACAAACCTTGTTCTCTCACGAGATGATGGTAGAAGTGGGTGGCTCGACCAACTCGGGTGCAGGAGCTGCTCCTTCATGGACGCACTTTTCCAAGCCGCAATACAACAATGGCCTTTTTTCCGAGCAACCGTTTGACGACAAGGCTTCTCCAAAACATACATAGTTGAGACGACAATCATTGCAGATGAGGATGAGCATTCGGCACGTGTTGCACCGCACCTCTTTTTGTTCGCTCGGTGCATGGCCATTGTCGTAGTCATCGTGAAGTTTCAAACACACCAAACACCTCCCAATGATAGCCGCGGGACCATGGACGGGGTCCTTCCTTCGATAGTCAAAGACAAAGTTTTTGCCCAAAAATAGATTGCTACTTGTAGTAGCGGAGTGCGCTGAGCTAGCTTGAGCCTCCAAATAAGTTTGAATACCGCCACCTAATTGATAAACTCGTTTTTCCGGATAGAGAGATTGTACTAGCATGCTGACTCTTTCGCAACGCACGCCTCCGGTACAGTACATGTAGATATCGCTCTTTTCTTGAATGTGAGGATTGTTGGCTAGGAGGTGGGGCAGATCCGAGTATTTCCGTGTGTTCGTGAGCAAGGTCGGAACATAGGGGGCGGAAAAGTGCCCCACACGCGATTCATAAACGTTGCGGACATCCAGTAACAAGGCGTTCGTGTTGTTTTCTTTATCACCTCCTGCTAGCAGCAAGTGAGAATTCCACTCGTCCGGCGTCAAGTGGGGAGAAGGGTGGAGGCATGTCATATCCTTTTGGATTTTCGCCATGTTTAGTTGATGGGTGGTTCCTTCTTCGACTATTATTGACTCATGTTTCTCCTCCACCGCAGTATTATCAATTTGAGCCTTTTTCTTTCGCTTTGCCTTGGCTTTTTTGGATAGTTTTGCACCATTGACATCCTCACCCCCAAAGGATTCATCGGCACCAAACAGACTGATCACCGTCTGGGTTTTCTTCACAATCAAATTGTCAAATAACTGCGGCTGGATTGGAAGATTTTCTCGCAACAAACAGTATTTGACATTTAAATTGATAGTATTTCCGGATATCTCTTGTAGTATTTGGGTGACCAACTGTTCATATTCTTGCAAGAGCTGGAACTTGCCGCTCAACAATGAGGTATTTGGCTCAGCGGTGATTTGGAGAAGCGCGGTTCACAATCCTACTTCCCGATACTGAAGAGGAAGCAGCATCATTCATCGATCATCACAACGCGGCGGCGACAGTACTATTCGATGGCTCGTTTCGCTTCTCCTTGTTTGACCAGAACGTTCGACAAGAAGCAAGAAGCAGCCAATTGGAGACGCACTCTGATGCAGTTCGCAATCCTACTTCCCGATTCTGAAGAGGTACAGCCCCGAATAACTCGATGTCCAAGTTCCCGCCACTCGCCTATTTCGTGTCAAGGATTTATCAATATCGTGTCAAGGTTGTGTCACAGCCGTGTCAAAGTTCTGCCATGTTCTTGCGTCATGATTATTCCAAGGCTTATAATTTAACGCTTCTGATGCTGATAGGGCAATTGGAACTGGGGGAAGTTACCAAATGGGGGCTTCTCTTGAATCAACTTGGAATATATTATTCAACGCCATATATTATATTAACATGTTTGCATGTGTTTGCCAACTCCGACCGAAAATGGGGGGGGAAAGGGCGGAAGCGGAGGGGAAAAAAAGAAAGGGAAAAGGAAAAAAAGAAGGGAGACGCAAGGATTCCCCACACCGGCTTCCCCGCGAAGAACACATGGTCATGGCATGCATACTCCGAATGGACCCGGCCTACGACATTCTCATATATATAGACTTTAATGTAGGATGGGGGCGCGACAGGGGAAAACTTCTAAGCAAATCAGAACGTCGACGATTATTTCTTTCAATAAGACTGTCTTTACAGTGACGCCTGGCGGCAACGAAAAAGGGCGCGCAGGATTTTGAAAACATCAAATGTCGGCGCACCTCCGTCGACAAAATGCAGAATTGGCAAACGACGATGAGTCTTGCGATCGGCAAGCGAGTCTTACTAAGGGTAATAGATTATTCAAGCTATGTAGATACTTTAAATATGGACTATCAAACTTTGCATCGGACAGGGCAGTTGTTGTCATGCGGCGGCTTGCCACGAACAACAGCCCCATCTTCCTTTCGTTGCAGATATACGGAATATGTGGAACAAAAATAACGAGGACCAACTTTGTAACAACAATTGTCCGGCCTCGGTTGCCAATGTGTCATCATCCCCATCGGTGGGTAATGAACGAGCCATGATGGGCATGGCACTACTACGGCTTGTGCCAGTGGAATTTGCTGCTGGGTGGGGGCGGGGTGAATTTGCTCAAGGGGAGGGGAGGGTGGCAGTGCTTGTTGTGCAACCGGTGCTTCTTTTTCCTGCAGGGCCAAGCAACAACCAACCAGTGCTTCTTTTTCCTGCGGGGCCAAGCAACGAGATGCAACGAACGAAGTGCAAGCCGAGCACTTGCACAACTTGGTAGCTGGATCTTGACCGACTGTGGCATTTCGCCTGGCTTGTGCCTCAAAATACTCGGACAAAAAAACTTCACCATTGTCTTCTGTTGGAATTCGGACATTGCCAAACATCAGGCTAAATCCACACTTTCTTGCAAGCTCGTTCAAGTGATGAAGCATGGTGTGATCATAGTAGCGGGGCAAATCAGCAAATCCAGCTGGTCCGCTTGGCCAATTTCCTTTGAGACGCTGCTGTGTTGTCCGACCCGGAATCCTGTTCGAGTGAGTCGACACGAAAGTGCAATTGCGACTTGCCGTTACTCCGTTTGCCCAATCAGATCGAAGCAGGAACATAGCTGCTTCTCTCCGGCATTGGATGAGCAACTGCCTCGTCTCAAACGCAACTCAATAAAGTAGTCATTCTTTTGTTTCTGTTGATTGTTGCTTTGCACCTTCAGGGATAGGAAAGGATCACAACAGGTTATGAGCCCAATTACACCTCGCTTGCGTTATCGGAATCGGACTGCTATCGCGGTTGGGTGGCTGAAATCGGAAGAGGATTGTACGAAGGAAACGAATAATCCCCCCGCAAAACAGAAGCTTCTCACTCAAACACCATGTTTACTACGGTTACTGACTACGTAGTCAAGTTCCTCGCCCAGAATCGAGATCCCGACGCTCACCGATTCATGAACTTGATCTATCAGGATGCGATTCCGGACCCCAGTCGCTTGTTCGTTGATCCAGCCACCATGGATGATCTGAAGACGGAACGAGAAGTCATCGACCTTCTCAGACAAATCATCGCGCGAGAAGTCATTGCACCGATGGCAACTCAGACTTCGGACATTAACGACATCACCAGGATTATCAACTCATTGCCTCTTTATGTGGAAGTGAACGGAAGTCAACGACGATTGTCCCGAGATAGTCTGCAAAGAGCCCTGGAACTGGCGATTACGAACGGAAAGGATTCGATTGAGATTCGAGTGGGAACGTCTCAGATCTACTTCGACCCGACAAACGGACCGATTGATTTCACTGACTGGTCCCAGTTTTCGCTGACTTCGATTAGAGCCCCGGTTCCGCCCGCGCCGATGACTGCTGCTGAAATTGCTGCTGCGGTTGTCGGAGCCATCCCGACGCCCCCGACTGCTGCTGAACTGGCTAGTGCGTTCGCTAGCGCGTACCCACAGCCTACCGTTACTACCTCTGCAACCGCTGTGACACCTAGTGTCCCCACCTCCGCTTCGACTGCTGGAATTCTGTTTACTTTCAACTCTGGTGCGCTCCCCTCGGATGTCTGCACTCGCTATGAGAACAAGTACAAGACGAAGGGGCTGATTACCGGATCTATGGTCCGCACGCCGTACTCCACCGGGTTTCGCTATCACCTCGAAGGTGCCGACAAGCTGATTCTTCCGGATGGTACCTTCTTTCAGATCCAAGTCCCGAATGAGAAGGAATTCTTGAAGGCTACGGTTTACTGCGAAGACGACACGCATGCTGGGATACGCCAATGGTACCAGAACTTCAGCCAGGCGTGTCTAGACTACGGATACTACGCGCACCCATTGTGGTGTTTCCTCCCGGATCATGGAGGGCCCGAGGGTTTCACTGTTGGAGATGGACCGAACGATGACCTTCCGAAGCGGATGGAAATCCAGATTGCAAAGATGACGAATGTCATCTATCGTGTGCTCTGCAAGAAGGAGATGTTTCCGAAAGGAAGCCGTCTCGTTGAGATCGTCCAATCGTGTCCTGGGGATGGATACAGCGCCCTCAAGTCTGTGCTGTTTAAAAGCCATCCAGCATTCTACGCTCATCCTTCAACGTTGATTCGTGAGTATCCAAAACAAAAGGAGCTCTCGATGACTGCGTATTATCGGATCTTCAACGATTACCTTCAGGTGAGGGCCTGGATTGCTGATATCACCTTGACCCTGGACGATCTGAGTGAGCTCGACATTTTCATTCGGAACACGAAGCATAATGTCTACCTCAATCAAGTCACTCGAGAAGAGCGCCGTATTCCCTCGATTGCCATCAAGAAATATCGCGGCACTCAGCTTGTTGAAACATTGTCCAAGTTTCTGCTCGAAGCTGATAGCCCCGAATGGAAAGAAGTCACCTCTTCACGTCATTCCAAGAAAGATACACTGGGAAAGGGTGGAAAGACTGACTACGGTTCCCGCAAACCGTATCGTAAGCCTTTCAGTGCGATTGTTAACGCAATCGCCGAAGTCTCGGATGATGATGCTGACGATACCACCAAGGAAGGCCCCGATGAGGACGATGCTACCGACGATGATGAC
The DNA here is from genome assembly GCA_951394045.1 of Nitzschia sp. DOCU1. Taxonomy (NCBI): domain Eukaryota; phylum Bacillariophyta; class Bacillariophyceae; order Bacillariales; family Bacillariaceae; genus Nitzschia; species Nitzschia sp. DOCU1. The sequence goes on from OX595985.1 coordinate 4,758,858, forward strand.
CCCATCAGTGCCGCATTACTATCGATCAAGGTTCCGAAGGCTTCCAAGTCCCGTGCCCTCTATCATGTCTACTGTGCTTCGGTCCACAGAATTCAAATGGAACCTGACCTCGCTCGCGATACTACTTGTATTGTATGCGATGGAAAACATCGGTTTGATAAATGCCCGATCCTCAGCAATGCTGACTTCCTACGTGGACACTACGTTCGATATTGCCAGCAGCTCCGTCGCGATTCCACTGCCAAGGCAGCCGCTCTTTCAGGGAAAAACGGAGGCTCACCTTCTCGCGGTGCTGGCTCGCCAACTGCAAAATCGCTGAACTTTGTCGATGCCCAAGATGATAATTATGAAGGTGGCAGTGACACTGATACTGACGGTGAGGATTTTCAGCGCGGCCGCGGATAAACTTGGTTTCGCGCCGCCGTCTTCAGCAAAAATCCAAGTGTTCTACAAGCGGGACTTTGTCGGAGCTGCAGGATAGCAGCAAGTCCGTCGCTTCCACCTCCGACCTTATGGACGATACCACTATCAAGGTTTCAAATCTGTCTCGTCATATTCATCCTTCGATTCGGGAGTCAAAATCGCAGGATGAGGGGAGAGCGAGCTCCAGATCTGAACGAACGAAAATTGCGCGTAAGCGCCTGGCCTCAAACGGGAAAAGAGGCCACTCTGGTATTGTGACGGTATGTTCTTCTGGAATGCATGATTCGAATCAGGGGAGAGTTCATTCGGATGATGTCGCGCTGCCGGAGCCACGAAAACCCCCTGATCCGGCCGTCATTGCTTCTATTGCGGATGATGACGTTGAATCTGCTGCCCCAGATCTGCTTCCACGTGGGCTCATGGATGATGATGATGATGAATCTACCGACGATGACGCATCTCATGATGGCGTGATCGGACCCGAGACGAATGCGATTGGAATTGCCGTAAACGCGCTCTCATGTGACGCTCCCGTTACAACTGATCCAATTCCGGAATCTCAAGACGTGGATGGAATGCGTGCTGAAATCGACACGGGGGCTCGAGCCACCTGCACCGATCGAAAAGAATTGCTTCACGATATCGACGGTTCACTAAGAAGTTTCCAAGCCCTATCAAGCTCATGCCAGCCACGCATGGATCGGATGCCCGTCCGGAAGGCTGCGGTTTTCTACATGTTCCTAGCCCTACTGCTGCATCTGGATACCTGCCAGTGTTGACCTTTTACACTCCTGAGCTGCGGACGACGGTTATCAACGAGCTGGACCTCATACGTGCTGCTGGTCTCAAGCGCTGTGAGATTGAAGGAGAACAGTTACTGAAATTCTACGATGCTGGCACGTTCACTTGGAAAGCGTCTCATAAAAAGCGACGATCCCAAGATGTGATGATTCACGGTGTTCTACGATCTGGGAAGTGCTACTCTGGTGTACTTTTGGAGCCTGTCGATGATAAAGCTATCCAGGCAATCAAGATTGAAGATTCTGATTTCGCTGAGGCCTGCGAGCGAGCGACTCTCTATGCGATCTACTCTTATCAAGAGAGAGAGTATGCAAAGCTTCGCCAAGAATTCAAAAGTTTAGCCAGGATGCATCACAACCTTCCATTCCATGAATTTATTCATCAAAATACTCCGGTACATGCGATTCGGAAGGAAGCCGAGCGTCTGCTGTGGCATCAGAGGCTTGGGCATCCGAGCGACTACTACCTCTACAATGCTCACAAGCATGTGGATGGAGTTCCGGAGTTCAGACATATGGACCCAATCCTCGATGCCTGCCCCACATGCATTAGGGCAAAGCAAACCAAGGAACCTGCCGGCGAGCACACTACGCGAGTTGCGACCCAGCCGTATCAAGGATTATCTATCGACTTCTCTTTCGCTGGCCAACGCTCCAAGGATGGTAATCGTGCGAAAGATTTTGTGGGATTCAATGGGGAGACCTGCTGGATTCTGGTCACCGACCATTTTTCCCGCATGAAGCACGGTGATACTCGTGTTTCCAAGGCCTCGCCGGTAAAATGGTTGCGTGACTTTCTTCGTAAACATTCACCGCAGTGTGCCGATAAGTATGTGATGCTCGACCAAGGCGGGGAACTCTACGCAAACCCTGAGGTTGTAAAAAAAAAATACGAGGTTCGGCCTACCGGTGCAGACACGTCGAATCAAAATGGCCCAGTCGAACGTGCCCATCGCACCGTGGCTAATGCAATCCGAGCGATGCTCACCGGTGCGAATCTCGACATTAAATTCTGGCCATACGCGTTTCATCACTGGCTCAGAATCGACAACTCTTTGCCATCTCGGGATCAGGATGCAAGTCCGTTGCAAATCGCTCAGGGGAAGACCGACAATTTTGCGGACTTTCGAACGTTTGGTTGTCGTGTGTGGGTTCGACCGCCCGGTCGTCGCCCTGCAAAGTTTCGGGTTGTTTCAAGGCGTGGTATCTTCCTTGGGTTTATCCCCAATACCACGGAGAATATTCTATGGTACGACCCAGAAACATCTCACGTGAAGATCGCAAAGCATGCCCGCTTCGATGAAGGCATGAATGATTTGCCTTTGAATGAAACACCGCCGAATGTTGTTCACTTACAACGTACTCAGCTTGGCGAGGAAATGCCCATGGAGATGCAGGAAGTCTCAGTTCAGGAATTTGACGTCGGATCTAGTCCGTTCTTCGAGACTCTTCCGCGCCGTATGCGTGTCGCCTGCCAACGGCACAACTTTGGTCTGACGATTGAAAGTGACCAGCTCAGCAATCGCGCTTTTGTGTCGGACGTCCGTAAGGACAGCAGTGCCTCCCGTCTGTTCTCGACTCATAAGGCGACAACGAATAAAATCCGTGGTGCCTATATCATCCGGATCAATGGCACCCCCGTGTTCACTAAGGACGAAGTGGTGGATGCACTGCGCTCTGTTCGCCAGTCAAAGCTGGGTACCTTCGAGATTGAATTTGCCCCCGAACGACGTTTGGCCGCTAAGCAAGTTCGGAATGCTATGAAGGAATTGGACCTTTTCGCTCCTGATCGCCCTGTGGATGGTGTCCACGTGCATGCGTTGACGGTTGGCGATATTCGATCTATTGCAGCCATACGGTACCCGGACGATGATCTTACGGATTCAGCTGTATTGCCTGAACAAGCCGCACTCGCTGTATCGGCTATTCGTTCAAGCGCTACTACTGCAGCTGAGCAAGCACTTGGCCACTTCACGCGTCGCAAGCTAAAGAAACTTGAGACCTGGCCTCTCTGGGAAGCTGGCGAACGCAAACAGCTAGATCAGTTTCATGATCTTGGAATGTACGGCCTCCCTGTGGATCGTGGAAAGGATTCGATCGTTCTGCGCCAACACTGGCAGTATCACATTAAGCGTGATGGTACTCGCCGCGCTCGGAATTGCTGCGACGGATCTCCACGTGCTGCCCCCTCCTTGCACCGTTTTGTTCAAACCTACTCGTCGTGCGTTGAGCAGCCGGTACAGCGACTCTTCTTCGCGCTTTCGGCTGAGATGAACTACAAGGTTTTCGGAGGGGATGCTAAAGATGCATATGCCCACTCGCCGCCCCCGGATCGCCCTACCTTTGTTGCGATCGACGATGCCTATGCGGATTGGTATCAGTGGAAATTTGGTCATTCGGTTGATCGGTCTAAAGTCCTCCCGGTTCTCCATGCTCTGCAAGGCCACCCAGAATCAGGTCGTCTCTGGGAGCAGCATATCTCCAAGATTCTGCGATCGCCAGATCTGAACTTTCGATCCACCACACATGACAAGTCGATTTATCGTGGAGATTTCAATGGAGTACCTATTTTTCTCCTCCGTCAAGTCGACGATTTTGCGCTGGCTGTCCCGGACGAGACAATGGCCAAGGCAATCTACAAGCGTATTGGGGAACTTTTGCAGCTCCCGTCGGAACCATCTGCACCATTCAGTTATTTGGGACTACTCAATGACTTCAATGGAGTTGACGTGAAGCAATATTCGGACCGAATTGTCCTCAGCTGTGGTAACTATATTGATCGAGTCCTGCGTTCTCATGGTTGGGACAAGGTTTCACCCAACGACAAATCCAGCTCTCGGCCTCTTTCCCCTATGCGTCCTGACTGTCTGTCAACCCTGTATGCTTCGAAGGGTTTTCCTGAAGGATCCGAAGATTACCAGAAGCTTGTTGAGTCGTTTGGTTTCGGTTACCGAACTCTGCTGGGCGAATTACTGTACGCCTACGTCACATGCCGACCCGACATTGGCTACGCTGTCATCACCCTGAGCAAGTTTGCGACTGCCCCGTCTGCATATCACTTCGCCATGCTGAAGCACGTTGCGAAGTACCTCCGCAGTACCCGCGATTGGGGCCTACATTACTATCGATCCACCTCTGACCCCACACTTCCGCCTTGTCCACTTGAAGCTACATCTGTTGACCCTTCGCTGCCTGCATTCCCTTCGTATGAATCTGGTGTCCAACTTACCGGTTTTCTTGATGCTGCTCACGCGAACGAACTGCGTAAACGCCGATCCACCACGGGCTACGCCTTCATGTTAGCAGGAGGATGCATTTCCTATAAGTGCAAGACACAGCCTCTGACTGCCACGAGTTCTACTGAAGCCGAATTCTATGCGGCTGTCACGACTGCCAAGCATGCTCGATATTTGCGTGCTATTCTTACGGAGTTGGGGTTCCCACAGTCGCATCCTACGCCATTATACTGCGATAACGAGTCAGCGATCAACATGGTCAATGCTCGTATACCCACTGAACGTTCACGCCACATCCTCATACAGTTTTTCGCTATTCAAGACTGGAAGGAATCGGGAGACATTGTCATGCGCCATATTCCTGGGATTTTGAATCCGTCAGATGATCTAACGAAACCACTCGGTTGGGTGCTTCATTCGCGCCATTGCCAACGTCTGATGGGCCACATCCCACCCTGACCTCCCACCCTTTCTTCTCTTTCCATGTCGGTCCATGCTATGATTCTAGCTTGAGGAAGCTACAATCAGGGGAGAGTGTTGTCCGACCCGGAATCCTGTTCGAGTGAGTCGACACGAAAGTGCGATTGCGACTTGCCGTTACTCCGTTTGCCCAATCAGATCGAAGCAGGAACATAGCTGTTTCTCTCCGGCATTGGATGAGCAACTGCCTCGTCTCAAACGCAACTCAATAAAGTAGTCATTCTTTTGTTTCTGTTGATTGTTGCTTTGCACCTTCAGGGATAGGAAAGGATCACAACATGCTGGTTAACTTCATACTTCCAACGCTGCTTGACGTTGTGTTCACAAGTTCCTCCAAGAGTAAGAACATCAGCAAGCCCTCTGTTCATACCGGTATTGGCGTAGTGTGCTGCAAGTTCATGCCACTTTTCAAGTGCTGTCTCAGGTCTATGGGATCGCCACTTTGAGAGTTGGTGGGAGCTGCGAGGTCCAGCTGGAATCTCATCATAGTATGTCTCGCCTGGAGTATCGCCAACAAATCTAGCCTTGTTAAGATGTTCATGTGCCACCTTTTCTGTATTTTTGGTGAAGACTGGTCGGCCAAGTTCGTCACGATCATTTGTAAACTCAACAATCCAACTTGTGAGGCGGGCTGTGATGACTGCACCGGGCAAAATGTTTTTTCGCAGATATTCACCGCATCGCTCTTTCCATCGCTTTGAGTGCCGGAGGTCACGAACTTCATCGTCGGTGTATTTGTGATTGTCCTTTGAAAATAATCCATTCTTGAGAGCATGGAGCAACCCGGCCTCGTCCTTGTATTCATACGAATATACGGCATTCTTCAGGGCAACAAGACACTTCCAGTATAAGGCGCTTTTAGAATCAAGAGTGTCAATGATCCGATGGAGAAAGTGATAAAGTCCGAGCTTGAAGTCGATGTCACCAAATATCCGCCTCCAGAATGCATCATTGTGAGGGCAAGTGTCGGTATATACTTCGCTTGGTGAGAACTCTGCTCGTTTCTGGCAGCTTTCGAGCATGAGGTGGGAAATCTCGTTTGCTCCTGTCGATGGAACAATAGCCAAAGTCACAATCTCTTTTGTTGACCCCTTGCACGCTGTGAACAGAGCCTTTCCACCCGGCACATTGAAGTTTTTCACCGTGGTGAACGTGTGGTCGAACGCCACCTTATCTCCTTTTTTCAACGACACACTCTGCAGCTCCCGTTTGAAACGATCATAATTGGAGTATCCATACGGTGTCAGGGGACTTCGTTGGGCTGCTTCGTAGTATTGTCGAATGGCAGTGCCAGCTGGGGGCACCATTGAGCCATGGAATTCCTCGTATGAAATGAAAGGGATTTTTGGTGACCTTGCAAAGTATGTGCGTGCCACTCTTGTGAATGTCTTTCCCATATTGGTGTACATCGTTTCACTCACCATTTTCCCATTGGCATAAGTCTTCATGAGGGCTTCCAAATGGTCGGTCAACTCTTCATTAAACTGGAACTGGTGTGCAATTGGGGACGCATATATTGGACTGACAGGGTATGCTGCTGCCACGTCAGGATCCAGGAGGGATAGGAGACGGCCATCATTTGCAGAGTAGCATGTCTTGCATGCATTGCACCGGTACCTCATGACGATGCACCACATTGGGCGTCCAGTAGTAAACACCGGGAAGAGCGTCTGATTTTTTGAAAAGTTCGTCCTGTCATGAACTAGAAAATTATTTGCACCACTTGCAAGCTTGCAGTTGTAGCACAATAGTTTAGCAGAGGGATAGGCAACCTTCCAGTCGATGTGCAAGATGGAAGTGCCTTCAAGAGCATGGTAGTAAGGGCTGGGGTCGTCATTCTGCTCGTTGACTTCTTTTGGAAATTTGAATTCCAACGAACCAGGTTGGAAGAAGTGGCGATAGGTCTCCATCGCTTCAAGTGCCTTGATTGTCTCAGGGACAGGAATGCTAGTATCTGCCGGCTTCTTGTGCTCGATGACGGAGCAAATGTAGTCGGCAAGCAGCCCAACTGCTGGTGGGTATTTCTTAGCACTAAGCCACTGATATTCTTCGCCCTTCTTGAATTTACTAATCCTAGAATCGACTTCGCGGCGAAGATTTGTGGGATTTGCAAGACTCTTTGCCATACGCAATGGTAAATAATGAACCGTCTTTCGCCCTGTTTCTCTTTTTGCAAAGAAGCCACAGAATCCACTAGTAGTGCGATTACTACCTGTACTGGTACTGGCGACGGCAGCACGATTTAGCTGTAGATTGCGGGCTGCTTCTCGTTCCACAAACACAGTTTGCTCCGAAAGTCCCTTCGTCCTGCGATTCTTTGAACACAGCCTGTGGTGCGGCCGCTTTGGGATACGTAGTTTTGGCTTGGAATCAAGGCGTGCATAACTCCCGCACGCAAAAAGACTAAATTGCTATAAATTTAGCCGTGCGTTTTATACGGTTTCTTCTCGTAGGAAATCGTCATTTTGACCATGGCGAAACGTAAACCACAACAACGAAAGGAAAAGGCTGCATCGGCTCATTCCTCCGGTAGGCCCAAATCTGCCCACCACCGAGGTAATGCTGCAGGTCCGAGGACTGGAGGTGGAAAATCCACCTCAGGAGTCCTCCAGGCACGACCTCCCAACAATGCCGAATCCTCTCGTAGAAATCAACGTAGCTCGAGTACTGGAAACCCCAATGCCAATGACGGCATGGATATTGACGATGTTTTGGATGATGTTCTCGACGACCTGAACTCCTCTGACACTGCTGAGCTCACCCGTTTTATTAAGAACATGAAACACCCAGACAAGGCTCGCCCCAAACGCCCGGTCCTCACAGAGGAAACTCCCCAGAAGGGGAAAAACAAGAAGAAGAACCGTAACACCTCTAAAGCTCACTCCTCGTCCCGTAATTTGTATGAATCCCTGGCGGACTCCGAGGACGCCGATGACAAGGAAGGAAGTGAAGACAACGAGGCATCGGAAGATGATGATTACGAGGAAGCTCAATCAGGTGCCGAACATTCAGGCAACACTGCTGGGTCCAACGACGACGACGAGGCTTCTGACGATCATACGCCGGTTCATGCTTGCGCAGCTGATGCCACTGATGCTGATGAAGGCGCCAGTGCTGGTGATGTGGACAGTCTAGGTTCCGATGATGACGATGCTTCTGTCATCTTTGTTGAACCACGCCTAGAGTATCGCACCAATCCCACTGCTGTGGCTACTCCTCCCACCATTCCTGGTATTACTACCCCGCCTTCGGCTGTCGCATTCTCCCCAGCATTCTTAGCTGTTACCTCTCCTCGCTCCAAGAACACTGCGGCGGATGAGGAAGCAGAAGAATCCGATGGCTCTTACCAGCCCTCTAGGGAGCGAGATGTGCCTCTCCAACATGACGCGGCTGTGAAATCTCCAGAAATTGCGGATTTACATCATGACGCCAAAGCCACTCTGGGCATCGATCCAGTCCACCTGGCAAGCGCTCGCCTGTCACGTTCTGACAAAGCCTACTCGGTTGCTGCCGCTGAGGGTGTGACACCCAACCCGGATGGGTCGGTTATGTTTGATGACATCCTGAACCGGTTTAAGTCTATTCGATATAAAGCAATCGTCTCTATCTCGGATCCTGACCACATCAAGAAAGAGGTGGCGAAAGTCCTGAAATCGTCGCTGAAAATAATTCAAGACGAAGGCGGGACTGCCATTCACTTGGCAGCTTGGGACTCCAAGAAAGTGTCCACTACGTTTGCAACCCCGGCAAAACTACCTTCCGGGGATGGATCTAAAAAGGATGACCTCTTGTTTCAGACTCTCCTTGGTGCTGTTCCGAAGAAACCGAAAGGAAAGAAAAAAGTAGTGGAACTCTGGATCAACTTACATTTTGTCACAGCCTCGCCGGATGCCCTTGCCATTCCTCTCCCTGACCTCGGCCTTCATTTTCATGAGGATCTGGCTACTGTGGGCCTACAAATCACCAAAAGCCCACACCACATGCAGTGTGCTCGCCATTCTTCGCTAATTTGGCTATTGTACTCTAATCAGTCCATGGACGCTGACAAGGTTTGTGATGAACTTCGTGAACAATTGCGCCTTAAACCGAGTACCGTCATTGGAGCCCAGTGGCGACGCATCAAGCAACCAAATGGAAAGATGTAGGACTTCCCAGATCCTGACGACCGCAACAAGGACCCTCCACCCCAGGCCCTCCACATTGATTGCGATTCCTCAGCCCGGCTGTCCCTCATGAAGGCCCTTATGAAACGTTTCCGCAAGCGCAGTCGTCATCGTCTGCTGGGTCAGAAGGTTCGTGCGATTCCATGTTTTGGCAGCCACAAAGGTCCTACATTGAAACGGGCCAAGGCACGTCCTGGGGCTAAGGAACCTCCGGCCGCCACTATGGTTTCCTGTGCAATCAAGCAGCGCTATTTTGTCAATACCTACTTGATCCGGCTTCCCTGCCCTGAGCTTGTCAATGCCGATTTTGCGCTTCCTGACTCTGACGGTAATATATTCACCGCAGCTACATGGATCATGTCTCAGCACCCCCCTGATCAGATCACGGCTCGTATGTGCACTGGGGTCATGCCTCACTGGCGTGACGAAGGCCACATCCTCCTGACTTCCGAGCAACAGGTGGAGCATATGGAAAATTTCATGGCCTCCATGATTCCCCAGAGTCTTTATGTATTTGGATCGTCGGCTGCTCGATGGTGGTCCCCTGATGCCCTGGAGCACCATGCTGAGGATGCATGGGACCCCAGGCAAGGTCTCACCCTTACCGACGCCATGTACGAAGACTTTGATAGTGACGACCCTTACGGTATGAAGGATGCCTGGAAGTCGGCCACTATGGCTAATGCTTTCTCCCCAACTGCTCAGGAAGAGTCGCCAACTGGTACACCAGCCCCACCCGGGGCGACGGTTGGCGAAATGCTGGCAAATCGGGATGCTCTTGCCAACGATGACCAATCTCTTGGCACCTACATTGGACGTGACCATGACGGGGACACCGTGATGACGGAAATCCCTCCGGCCCCTGACCCAGCTTCGAATACCAAGGTTGCGTTTGATAATCTTCCTGCAGCCATTGGTACCACATCTGGGCTGCGTGATGCTGCATCTGTTAGCACAATGGGCTCCGGGTTTACTACGGAGTCCACCCGGAAGAACCTTCGCCATGAACGCCTTGTCTCCGCTCAACTCCGCGAAGAAAACCAGGAAGTTGAGGCCGAGCGTGATGCTGCATTGAATCAAATTGATGCCTTACGTGCCATGCTTCACGCGGCCGGTTTTTCGGAGGAAGCTATTGATGCGAAGCTTATGCATTCTTCTCCTGCTGCCACTGCGCCCACTGATGGGGCTTTGGCGGTCGGCACCACCGTGAATGGTGCCAGGCAGGAGAATGAATAGATCTCGTGGCAACTCTCGGCGCGTTCGGCCGTCGAGACAGCGCCTCCAACCAAGTCGAACTGGAAATGGCCCTGTCGGAAGTCCCCTAATGTTCCCTGCCCCTCCTGGTGTTACTAGGTTTGGTTTTCTCAACGTTAGTGGTCTTCCCACAGAACCCCGTTCCCCCCAATATCAAGATCTATTCAAATTTATCCCATCAAAAGGTTTTTCATTCCTGGGGGTTCAGGAAGTGAACCTCAATCTTTCAAAATGTACCGCCTCAGGCTCGTGGTCTAGGCGAACAGCCAAATATTCTGGATTCTCTCATGCTTCGGTCAATATTCATTCTTCTTCGGAGGATCAAGTTCTGTATGGGGGTACGGCATGCTTTGTCGAGCCAAAGCTTCAAATCCGCCTTGGTGTTCACGGCTCGGATCCTTCTGGCTTGGGTCGTTGGAGCTGGATTACTCTGCTGGGAAGGCAAGGAATACGCACGCGTGTCATTACAGGGTACCGCCCTGTCATTGACAAATCTGACAAGCCCAATTCGGTATACTCTCAACAGGAGTTGTACTGGAAGGAGGCAAAGGTTCCTTATCGGTGTCCGCGCTTGGCTTTTTTGGATGACCTTGGCCACGCCATCAAAGGGTGGATGGCAGCGGGCGATCAAATCCTTTTGGGGCTTGACGCCAACGAAAATACCCGACGCCCCCTTTTGCAAGAATGGTCTGCAGATCTTGGATTGATCGACGTTCATAAAGCGATGTGGGAGGATGCCACCCACGTTGCCACGTGCAACAAGAGCACGGTCTCCAACCAACAACCACCGATTGATGCTGTATGGTGCTCCCCGGGGCTCGATGTGGCTGCTTGTGGTCTCTCTGGTTTTGGGTCTCTCGACTTTGGAATTAATACGGATCATTGTCTTCTCTGGGTTGACATTGCGGATGATTCCTTATTTGGTTTCTCTGCCCCGTCCCCGGCTAAATGCCAGATCACACATTTTCCGCTACATGACCCACGTGCCCGGAAGCGTTATTATCGGACTTTAAACCGCCTTCGTGATCAACACGGCATCCAATGCCAGCTGGCGGACCTTGCACTAAAGTCAGAAAATCGATCGTTCTCCAAGGAGGATGAAGGGACGTACAACCGGATAGCTGCCCTTGATCTGGAGCTACGCTGCCAAGCCAAGTCTAAGTGTGCCCCCTTTTATGCCGGCCGTGTTCTATATTCTGCCGAAATTGGGGCTTTGCGCAAAGAAATTCGGTTGTGGAAATTAATGTACCAGCACCGTTCGAAGCGGCGCGTTGACAATCGTAAGATCCGACGCCTGATGAAACGGTTGGACATCAAGGATGCTTTCCTGGGCGCCGAGAGGATGTACGGAAACGGTATCAGCATGCCAAACGCCACCAAGTTAAACTGCATAAGGAACACCGCGCACGTCTTCACCGCAGCCGTGCAAAGGCAACTGGCACTTCCCCTGAATCCCAAGAGCGAGCCGACATCCACACGGCTGCTATGCGAAAACATTTCTGGCACGTTCGGAAAGTGATGGATCGGAAGCCCCGCACGAATATCAGCATCCTTGAGACGATCGACGAAGATGGCCAGACCGTTCAGCATACTACTCGAGAGGATATTGAGGCGGCATGCGCTGAAGAAGGCGCCCGTCGTTTTTCTCAAACCACGGATACCCCTTTCATGACCGGCTCGCTGCATCAGCAGCTCGGCTTTCAAGCCTGCCAGTCTGTGGTGGATGCTATTCTGGCTGGCGAATTCGTCCCTGGGGAGGATGTTGACGAGCCCATGCGCTTGTTTCTTGAAGAATTAACGATGCCTGATGCTATTCGTGCCACAGCCCCCATTACTGGTTTTGTAAATGCGGCTGAACATGCGGCAGGTTGGAAACGGATGAAGGGTCGCATTGCTTCCAGCCCCTTTGGACCTTCCTTTGCCGATTTTATTGCTGGGGGTGACCATAAAGAAACGGCAGCGATCGATGCTGCCTTTGCGAATATTCCCGTTGCAGCTGGATTCTACCCTGATCTCTGGAAGAAATCTCTGGATGTAATGATCCCCAAGAAGGTATCATCGGTTAATGTGCGCAAACTTCGAATCATTGTCTTGTTCCACTCACTTTTTAACATGTTGAACAAGCGCATTGGCCGCTCCATGATTCGGCAGGCGGATACTCTTGGTCTTATTCCTTTGGAGGCTTATGGTAGCCGCCCTGGCCGTCGCGCCAATATCTGCGCACTCAACAAGGTACTGGCTATTGACATCTTGCACCAGCTTCGACGTGCTGGCATTATTTGCGGGAACGATGCCTCCTCATGTTACGACCGCATAGTACACGTCGTTGCTAGCATTTGCATGCAACGCCTCGGCGTAACTCCGGAGGTTTGCAAAGTGATGTTTGGTACACTACGGGAACTACGCCATTATGTATCTACTGTTTTCGGTCAGAGCTCGACTGCGTATGGCGCTCTTCGCATTCCACTCCAAGGCATCGGTCAGGGCAATGGGGCAGGCCCCGCCATATGGTTGGTGATGACTATCCCACTAATCAATATGCTCCGCAATCGGGGCTATGGCATCGAGGCATTTGCCCCCTTCTCTGGCGAGCGCATTTTCTTCAGCTGCTTTACCTTTGTTGACGATTCGGACTCCATCATTGCGCCCCTTAATTGCCCTACGATACAAAGCCTTATACAGGAGGCACAAGGGGCCATTGACTTATGGGGTGGTGGTCTTCGCGCGACTGGTGGTGCTTTATCTCTCGATAAAACTTACTGGTGGCTTATTGACACCTATTGGCATCGGCCTTCGCAGCAATGGCGATCCTGTCCTACTCATTCTCGCCCTGGCACCTTGTGGCTTCGCACACCTGGCTCCCCTCCTGAGCAGATCCGTCGTTTGGAGCTTTCTCAGGCAGAAGAGACCCTGGGAATTTGGATTGCACCAGATGGTAATCAGACGGCACAGATTGCAGCTATGACGTCCAAGATTGACGCCTGGGCGGCTAAGATCGCGACCCGACAGCTGACTCGGACTGAAAGTTGGCTGTCATTAACAACAGGCATCCATCGCACTTTGCTGTACCCGCTGGTGGCTACTCGATTGTCCTTCAAAGAATGCACCCGGGTGACTAAGAGCTTGAAGACTTGTGCTCTTCCTGCTTTGGGACTGCCCAAAACTATGCCTCTCACTGTGGTGCATAGCCCTCGGCGATACTTAGGTTATGGGGTTTTGGATCTTTGGTTTGAACAAGGCTTTGAGCAGGTTGAATCGTACGTGCATCATGCAAACCTGGCTTGTGATATTACGGGCAGTCAACTTCGTTGCTCTCTTGAGAATCTTCGTCTGGAGCTCGGGCTACCTTCTTGTCCTCTGTCCTACGATTATTCAATCTGGCATCTTTGTGGCACTACCGTTCAGGTTTACATTGTCTGGGAATTTTGCTCTCGTCTTGGTTTGAGCATTCATGACCATCTGCCCGCTCTTACTGTTCAACGAGACGGCGACGTCTTCCTAATGGAGTCGTTCGCCAAGAACGGCTTTAGCCCCAAGCAGCTGGCTATGCTGAATCGGTGTCGCATGTTTCTTCGAGTTATATATCTCTCTGATCTGGCTACCGGCGATGGTACCAGTCTTCCGGTTTCCGTGTTTCACCAGCGCACCCCCTTGGATATCCATTCAGACGTCTCGTGGCCCCCACAGGTTGCCCCGAATGCCCATTCCTGGCGCCTTTGGAACGACGCTCTCCTTCGCTGTTTTTTGTGTCCGCATTCCGAATCGCGTGGTCGCTTACTTCGTCCACTCGGTGCTTGGTTTAAGGTTCCTGTTGGCTGGTCGGAATTTCTTGACCCCGCTACGAGTTGCTACTATGTTCATCGCGGGGAAATGGCATACGATAGGTACACGCTCGCACAAACGGGCCACGCTGTTCGATCCCTCCGTGTTCAGTTTCGTGACGTTGTCCCCTGCCTCCCCCCTGGTTGTCTACCTACTACCGGCGTTGGTACTGGCCGCATTCGGCAGGTCTCGGCTCCCAGTATGCTTCTTCCACCCAGGCCGCCGTACCCTCCATCGAACTGGTGGGGCGTGGTCATACGATGGCCGACTTCCCTCCGCCATCTGTTAGACGGAATCCTTGCCGGTACTGGGGCTTGCCTTACTGATGGCTCCCTCAAAAATTCGTGGGGCACGGCTGGGTTTACCATTCGAGCAGATATTCTTGACAAGAGCGACGACCTTATTCTTGCTAATCAGACGCCGGGAGATCCGGAAGATATGGACCCATATCGTGCTGAACTGGGTGGTGCTTACGGTATCTTGCGTTCGGTCAACCAGCTCTTGGCTTCCTGCCCAACTGTTCCTGCTTCTGGCACTTCAATTATCCTTGCATGTGATTGCGAATCCGTACTGAAAAACCTCTTTGCTAAGCATGATCCAAGGCCTTCTATTCCACATTATGATTTGCTGACGGCTGCCCGTTTTGAACTTGAACGCAGTCCATTGCGGTGGATACCACGACACGTCCGTGGCCATCGAGATCGGGTTCTGCCATATTACCTCTTGGATCCGTGGGAACAATTAAATTGTGACATGGATCGCCTTGCCAAAACGTTTTGGCGCACTCTTGAGCGTGGTGGCTTTCGGCCACATTATCTTTCTGAACCCGACTTGCAACATTGGTCGTTGTGGTTGGGCCCGAAGAGGTTGTGTACATGGTCTCGGGGCTTTGTGGAGGATTTGTTCTATGGTGCACCGGTCAAGCAATATTGGTCCACACGACTACATTATGACACCAACGGTTGCAATTGGGACGCGTTGAGCCACGCCTTTAAACGATTACCATTGCCTCGTCAGCTGTGGGTTCCACGTTGGCTCTCTTCCTTTCTTCCATTGCGGAGCACATTATTTCGCTGGGGCTTGGCTACAGACGATAAATGTCCCCGATGCCCGCATACCGAAACCCGTCACCACATTCTGGTGTGTTCTCACCCGATCAACCGCGAACTGGTGGACCGTGCAATAGCGGATCTTGAGGTTTGGCTTACAAGTCAGCGAACTCACCCTTCATTGTCCTCTGGAATTGTCTCCATGATCCGTTCTTGGTCCACGTCTACCCCGTGGACTATTCCAGCCGAGGTCCCGTCTACCCATCACTCCTTGCTGTCTTCTCAAGCTGCTCTTGGCCTTTCTGCTCTGATGGATGGGTTCATGCTTCGTTCTTGGACTGCATTTCAGCATGCCCACTATCAATTCCTTGGTTCTAAACGTACTGGAAAACGGTGGCACTCCTTGCTCATTCGTCGAATTTGGCAGATTGCCTGGATATCTTGGCAGCACCGATATCAGGTCTTGCGATCGGAAGACTCGCTCGTTCTTCTTCGCCGTCATGCCGACCTCGATGCTGCTATTGCGGCTGCCTTCGCCACTGATCGGTCGCACCTTCCCCGCCCTGCCCGCCGTTGGTTCCTGCGATCCCCCTCGGCCCTACATTCTGAAACACTTGATTACAAACTTCTCTGGCTCCGCAATGTTCAGGCTTGGATGCCTAACCATTGCGAGGGACCGTGACATTTGATGACTCTTTGTCATCTCATGTTTCGCTCCCACCAGGTGTTTGATCTTCCTCCCCATGTCGTTACAAGCTCGTCCGTCTGGTGTTGATGTGAGACCCCCTGTGCGACTTTACAGCCTTGATGGGCGACTACTGGCGTCCTTATGATAGCCTAGTAAGTAGTAAATCTGTGAGTTAGTTAGTTAGTTAGTTGGAATCAAGGCGTGCATTGAACGCCTTCGTCTTACAAATGATGCAGTGGAGAACTGGATCAAAGGCCAATCCACCATCAATTGCGTATTGCCGCCCGTGTTTTGCTTTGAACCGTGATGCTTTTTTCCTTGCCTTGGCATTCGCACCGATTCGTTTCTGCGATTGGATGCCCATTGTCGCTGCCGCAGTTACTACAGTGTTGTCGATAGCAGTAGTAGCTGCAGCAACACCATTTTGTGAAAGAGGAAGCCGTGGTGGCCTCAGGTAAGGGTTGATGATGCATCTTGTTGAAGTAGTAGCCGCTGTCATCATCTCGTTCATTACGGAATCTCAATCAATGTGACAGTCGCAATGGGAAATGGGTGCATTTGTTTTCGTTGTGGGCACCCTTTTGTGGAGGGAAAAGCATGCCTTGCTCGACTTTGAATCTATGTATGAATTTAATTGTGTTGTGTTAATATTTGAAGGTCTTCCGATTAGGCACGAGGACACTATTAAGACACCATTAATATGAAATGATTGGCTGGAACTTCTGCCTGAATACTTTACATCCCTGCACCAAAACTGGACGACAAATATTACTGTTCCGTTCCTTCTGTGAACCGTAGAATAAAAAAAGTTCCTCCGAAAAGATTCTCTTGGGGACGACTCCTTCCGATTGCGATCCCGGCCTGCCAGATCTCCCAGATCTTAGATCTTGGAGGGAAAATCTCGTTCCAACTCGTGCCAACGCGCGAAATATCCCTGTAGACCATAGTACATATCCAACGGTTAGAAATATATTTCAGTTGAGACACAAAACACTCACAAAATCGGCGACGATGGCAGGTAAAAAGACTAGCAACACGACCACCAACGGTTCGGATTCCGAGCCGGATGAGAGCAATGTTGGCGACAAGGAGCATGTGGATCAGAAATGAGGCCGAGTCCAATCTTGCCGAGAAGGTGGAGGCTCTCAAAAAAATGAGCCATGATTCCACCACCCGCGAGAAGGATCTTAAGGCTGCCTACGCAAGAATCAAGACTCTGGAGAAGCAGATCGACAGTCAAATGGAGCTGAAGTTGTCGACTGCTCTACAGAAGAAGCAATGCGACTTGCAAGCAAAACAGGTCATGCTTCAGCTAGAAGCCCAGAAGGAGCGCAAAGCAATTGCGATGAAGAAGCTGGACATCGAGGCCAAGATCAAGCTACAAGCCCACAAGTTGTCAGTGGCAAAGTCTGTTATCAAGAGCAAGTCGCAGGCCAAACTCTATGAACACAAGTCTAAGATCAAGCAGAGTCGAGACCATGTCAGTGCTCATCAGGCCGCCAACAACAATGGCCCGCACTTTGGCGCCCATCCAACGAACGGGCAGTTTCCCAATGTCGGCACCATCGGCGCCGAATCTTTGCTCAACACGTTGTCTCTGCTTGGGAAACAGAAGAAGCCACAGCCAGGAGTAGATCCGAATCTATTCCAGCAGACGCTCACCCAGCTCTTTCCCACTGTCAGCCCTCATTCCATTGCTATGACACCACAGAAGAATCAAGAGCTTCTTCCTCATGGGTGGCAGCGCGTGGAAGACCCAACTACTGGGCGTCCATACTACGTTAGTCCCAGTTCTGGCAAGGTTGTCTTTAATCGACAAGAGATCTACAAGCAGGCGCCACGAGATCCTTTGTCTCCCGTGGACAGCAATACAACAATCAAACCCGAAGTTCCTACCTCCCGCTCTTTTTTTGCAGCTGCAGCCCATAGCTACAACGGCAAGAAGCAGAAGACTATTCATCATGGAGAGACCATCAGCATTGCGGATTCATCCTCCTCGTTCAGCAACAAGAAGGAAAACGCCAGCGCGCAGATAGATGCTTTGTCTGCGGTGAAACCGGAAGTTCCTACCTCCCGCTCTTTCTTTGCAGCTGCAGCCCGTAGCTACAACAACAACAAGCAGAAGATTATTCATCACGAAGAGATCATCAGCATTGCGGATTCAGCCTCGTTGAGCAAGAAGGAAAATGCTGGCGGGCGGGGAGACTTTCTTGAAGAATCACCGGAAATCATCTTCGGATCAGCGCCTCCTTTGTTGGGTAGTACAATCGCCTGCCATCAAACGTCAGAGGATGAGGATACAGTCTACAATGATGACGATGATGACAAATCGCAGGAACTGTTCAAGTCGTCACAGTCATCGCAGTCATCCGAGACCGCGTTGAAGGAGAACTAGACTTGTCAGTGGGATTATTTTCAAAAAAGTACCTATTTGGCGTGGGTGGTTCTGCCACTCTATTTCGCTGATCCTACATTATTATTCGATATATGATAGCCTAATAAAATATTAAACAACTATTAGTAGCCACAGTGCGCAGCACACTTAACTATTAGTTCGTAGTTGATTGACTCTGCAACGACTCGTCCAACTTGCTGTTCAATAGTCATTTGAGAGATCTCGGCACCTCCGTCAGAGCGGTACCGGTCTGACCGGATACGCCGAGCTAGGATATGAAACACCAATTCAATTGGGTTTAGTTCTGGTGCCCTTGTTGGCAAGGGGATCACCAGAACTCCGTAGGAGAACAGAAGGTCTCTAACGTGGGATGCCTCGGCACCAGTGTGGATGGCAGCATTGTCCATTATCAGCACATCGCCCGGCTGGAACCAGTTATGGCCCAGCAGATACTCGATGTATGCTGTGAACAATGCCGCTGTTCCGTTCTCTTTGCCAATGGTGAAGTGCATGGCTGGCTCCAGTCCACAACAGCGTATGATTGCAATCATATTTACCGCCGCCCTGAAGTTCCCTGAAACAGGGATCGCCCGAATGGTGTTGGTAAGTGGGTCCACCCTCACTTTATTGTTGTAAACATCTCCATTGATGAAATGCTTTTCATCAATGAAGTGGTACTTTGCATGGTCGGGGAACTTTACTATCTTCTCCATGAACTCGTGGTAACGGTGGATGTTTTGAGGTTTCCACTTGTCGATGGGAACCAGTGGGGCTGTTCGTAGGGACCCACGGTAGTCAAAACGATGTTTAAAAAAATGGTCGATGGTCTGCACACAGACCATTGTACCGGTAGATTGTCGTAGCTTGGTTTGGTACTCAAGCAAGGTCATCTGATCGTTCTCTGCACGTAGAGAGAGAAGCACAACGGTATCAAGGGGGGAAATTTTCGTGTATTGTCGTCGTGTTTCCCGCAAATCCTCCTTCGCAACATTGGGGTCTAGTAGCCCCCCGGTCTCCAGATACTCAGAGATGACTCGGTGTGCATAGCCCACGCTCACCTTCGCCGCCTCTGCCACTTGACGTGTCTTAAGCCGACCGTTTTGGTGGTAGTCGTTGTCAGCGGCCCGTTGAAGCTCAAGAAAGGTCTGGAGCACTTCTAACTTCTTCTCCATGGTGTACCGGACACCATGTTTGAAGAACCCACCATTCAAGTTAACCTCCATAGTGGTAAAATTTGTTGTCGTTGTTGTCGCAATGATGTGAGCAACGATGGGTCATTGTCGCCATAATGGTTGTTGATTGCCGGCAATTCACGCCAAATTTGATTTGCGTCGCTCTCGGATCGCAATCGGAAGGAGGCGTCCCCGAGAGAATCTTTTCGGAGGAACTTTTTTTATTCTACGGTTCACAGAAGGAACGGAACAGTAATATTATGGTTCCAATCTTTCCGGAAACGGAAAAACTTTTTTTATTTTCCCCCCGACATGACCCGAAGCCAAAATCTTTTCGATCGCCAGATTGCCGGGCGAGCTTCGGATTGGAGGGAAAATCATGGTCCAACGTGTAGATAAGTCCCGTAGACCATAGTAGAAAACTGAACGTCGGCTTTCGTTTTCCGTTTAGCCCCTCACGAAATTGGCGACGATGACCAATAATCACCGATCTACCTGCATCGTACTACAATATGGACATCAACGACCACGGAGGGTACTACCATCGAGGTAGTCGGTACGGGATTGACAAACGAATGGCAGTCATCGAGGCCTTTTTGGATCGCCAAAAGGCCGACCTTGCCATGGACGAAGAAATTGAACAAGATGGACGCAGCTTTGGGGCGCTCCACATACGGGAGGTGGCGGCGGATTGTCGGGTAGGAGTCAGGTTTGCTTACAATGTTGTTCAGGAGTATTTGGCTATGGGCTATGTCAGGGAGCCTACCGAGTACCAAGACGAGTTAAGGGCAATAAGACAACAATACACTAAACTTGGTCCCGAAGAATCTTTGGTCCTCCTGTCACTTTGCTGTGAGAACGACCAGCAATTGTTGACTGACTACCAGCGGGGCCTCCAGCTGGCAACTGGGACAGTTGTTTGTGCGACGACAATCGACAACTTCTTTAAAAAGCGGTTCCAACACAAGGGAAGTCTGAGGAAGTCGTCCATGGTTCCAGCTTGGGGGCCAAGTCTCTTTTGACCTTTTCCGGCCAAACTGGACGACAAATACCACGTAGAATATCGCGCGGTGACCGGAAAAAGGCGAAGATCCCACCTCGAACTGGCGACGGAAGTTGGTGTCCCATCAGACATTCCGCTTCGGTTCGTTGCTTCGACGTTCGAACCAGTCGAATGCAAACTTCGACAACATCGACTCTTGCCGTTCGTCACATCCGAATTCGAATCAGTCGTATGACATTCGAATGATGCAGAAGATGATCCGATCATAAGCTTTTCCCTATCATTGAATAACAGTAGTCTTTGTGACTCTGTTTTACATTATCAACATTTGTACACCTTGGCGATGCCGCTGGATTCGTGGCCGCAGGGAAAGTGATCTCGTTACTGCTGGTTCCAAGGCACTGAAACAACGACCACGCCCGTAGTGCTCCATATCCTAGCTTCTTTTAACATGGTTTCTATTTGTTTAGCATGCTATTTAGGTCTAGAGTTATGCCTGAGTCGTGTCGTTCAAACCGCAAGTGTTTGCGCCTGTGAATATCCATTCATTCATCGATAGCCGCCCCACTATTTCGAACAATCCAGTATCCTTCTCGCTTCGACGACGACGAATCGCGACTGTAGCTATTCCGATCTTCCTCATCATCGTCTCCATCTGAGACGTCCGTAAAGACATATCCAACCACCGGGGCGCAGTGATTCACATTGAAGAATTCAGAACCGCAGCCGATGTCATGATTCCACAAGAGTTGTCTTGCCAGAGGGCGGCGTCCACGCAGACAATAGCAGGACCATAGGAAACAATGTTGGCGACTGCCAATTCTTCGCCTTGTTTATCGCAGCCACATCCCGGTCCGTTGGAATAACAGATACATCGGTCCGTTGCGTATCCGTAGCCCTTGATGTTTCCGTATCTGCCTTGATTCGAATAATCGCCATGGTGTTCATTCTCACCGCCATCCATTCTTCCGGTAGTAGCCATCGTCATCGCTATCGGAACTGCCTTGAGAGCGAGTTTCTGTGACTTTGCTACGATCTTGCCAACAATCCACGTCATACTTTGGTTCCATCGTCCCAGTGTTGGATGCCAGCCTGATTCCACAGCCATCTCAAACAGCACGAAATATCAAACCAATCGCAACTAGCATTTCGCATAGTATACACATTGGAGTTTGTTTGCCGCTTCAACGTGCGATGATTCTTTTGTTGAATGCGTTGTTTGATGGATGGATGACATCGTTGAGTTGCTTCGTTGCAGCGTGCGCCGCCATGGTGTCGATGTGACGATGGTGATGGTTGAGCAAAACGGATCCTCGTTTTGATGACGGTGGCGAATGATGGACTATGACGTAGTTAGGCATATGTTTTGCGTTCCTACTAGAATTTATTTCGTAGAATCCTACATGTTGGAACCCTAAAGGACTCTGGTGATACAAATCACAAATATCCAAATTAGGCTCTAGCTAGAGTTTCGTCGCTAGCAACAACTCTCGGGACGGAATTTTGGGCGCCGGCCGGGTCAGTCGCCAATCTTGGTCCCCAATATTCAAATCGCGGACACCCTAACACACTAACATTATTGGTAAAATGAGACCAGGATCGTATTTTCTGGTAGCCCAGCCACACAGTCTACGTCATCATACCCCATCCAAAATTGGAGTATTGGACCCATAGGATAGGGCGAGCAGGAGTATGAAAATGCAACAAGGGTCTCATTTGCAGTCATATATCGATGGAAATGAGACCCTACCACGAGAAAATAGCGCTACACTCCTAAAAATGAGACCCAGTAGCTAAAAGAAGAGTTGTGACTATGCGGTAGCTTGGCATCCTTCGTTCTCAACCCCGAACCTTAGCAAAAGTAAAATACTACTATATTTAGCAACCCCAGAGAGACTGAAAGCATCGACCTTGCATGTTCATGCTTTCCTTCTGATAAGGTCACCGAGTCGCCATCATATCCATAAAGCAAGTACTAGCACGCACCATGCAGTGCT
This sequence comes from Nitzschia sp. DOCU1, assembly GCA_951394045.1. Classification (NCBI taxonomy): domain Eukaryota; phylum Bacillariophyta; class Bacillariophyceae; order Bacillariales; family Bacillariaceae; genus Nitzschia; species Nitzschia sp. DOCU1. The sequence goes on from OX595985.1 coordinate 4,781,340, forward strand.
AGTATTGCTCGCCTTCGATATACCTACTGAAAGCTAGTAGTTGTAGTACTATGATTGACTATTCCGTACTATAGTGGTTTGTAGTTCTTCCAAGTAGTAGAATCCCCCGCCATTTTCTTACAAACTGAGAATGGTAAAGTCTTCCAATCCCAAAGATTTTAATTCCAATCCTTTTTCATTCGCCAAGTGCAAGACACAAATAAAGTAAAACGATAGAGTCATATCAGCTTGGCTTTGAGTCATTTGTATTTTGCGTACAGCATCTTGAAAGGACAAAAAGGGCAAAGGAGCGTCTTGGTCGGTTTCCGTAGAAGTAGGAGATCATAGAAGGCTCTGGATCCAAACTCTTCTCATCATCTTCGTCCATGAGTTCCTCCTTTTCTTCATCAGCAGCCGACGACTGTCGACGCGCCTTCAAGGTTCGCAAGTTTGTCCCAAAGATCCTTGTTGAGACGCTTGACATCGACCTTTTTCGCAACGCAACCGTAGCATATCCGACCCTGACCTTTTCCACCTTGCGCACTCCCTCCAAATCTGGTACCACAAAGTCACCATCATCGTTGCCTGCTCCAAAGGCATCATCATTATCATCCCCATATGGTTGGTTGTCGCAGCCACCACCGTTGCCCCAGGTGGAGTTGATAGAGAATGTTGTTGTTGTTGTTGTGGTGGTGGTGGTGTTTGCGTAAAACTTTGTTGCGTCACGATGACAGATTGCTGCCTCCGATGCGCGCCGACTGTGACACGTCGTTGCGCTGCGCAACGTATGGTGTCGATGCGTACTGTGTTGGGCAGGTTATGTAGGCTTTGTACTAAGGTCTACAGGGTCTCATGTACGGTCTTATTTTTTTGAGGTACGACCACAGTTTATTCCTTTACACTAACAGTTTATTCCAAAAAAAACTTGAAAAATGGGCTCTTTTGGACGGAAACACTGTAGTTCTGTCAGAACCCTACCAAGTGCTACCGACGTGGCCGACGGTTGGCCCATTTCGTCCAAAATCAGTGCATTTTGACTGAATTCACGTCCTCATCATGTCCTACTTTGATAACTCATTTAAGGACGCTTTGATAGCTCATTTAACACTATGACACAAAAGATTGAAATTTGCCATCAAATTTACTGAATTTCAAGCTTCTTTTTGTGTATTCTTGATATCTTTGGAGCGCCACCCCTCCCTCCAATGCCAGGAGCGTCCCTGGTTCGCCATCCTGGATGGATGACAGACGCCTTGTGAGCTCTGATTGCTGAACATGGCGAACAACGACAAGGTGAAAAGTGAAGCTTTGTTTTCATTTCCTAGTGGGAAGAAGGGGTCTATGGCCGGATGCCCGTTCGGCAAAGGAAGAGGCATAATAGTTCTATTTTAGAATCAGCAGGGCGACAATACAATTAGGGTGTATGTTGATATTCGATCGTGTTAGATAATTAATTGTGATATTGGGTCAACGACCTTTCAGGGGTGTCTAAATCGCCTCGGAAACAGGTACGGAATGAATTCCATTCCTGTTTTGGTTGTGGAATGGATTCCGCGGGTCCGGAAACGTTACCTGCCACCGTGATGGTACCTATTAAACAGGTATGGAATGAATTCGGTAATTCCGCCGGAGCGATGACGGTTGGAGGTTCGTGACAGCGTGAGTCGTGATAAAGGCGAACTCACCCAAGCCTGCTAATAATTTGAGCGAACATCGCTAAAAAGAGCCTATCTCCGTGATTTCAGGGGGGAGACGGGTCTGCGTTGATAAATTCGCTGTTGGAAAAAGTCCAATACCAGTTGGAAAAGTCCAACACCGGAATGCCGTGTTTGGACTTTTCCAAACACGGTTTTTGTGTGTTGGAATTTTCCATCGCCGAATTCCAAAACCGCTTTCCTCGTTCATACCTACTGTGTCCTAGAGAGTGCTTGCTACTTCTGCGCGCCCCTACTCCGAAATGCTCGTCCCTACGAACACTGCTGATGCATTCCAGCCTCATCGCTTCTTTGGCATCCGCGTTGTCGCCTGACATGAAAATTGATGATGATATTCCTAATCTTCTGAGACACGGAGGATTATTGGATTCAGGCTCGATTAACCCAAAACAGCAAACTGCTAGTAACCGCGGAAAGAACCGACGACGAAGGGACCGCCGGGGAACCCGGATCGAATTCAGAACTACCCTTCTACCGCCCTACTAAAAGGAAGAAGAAAAAGGTAGGAGAAGAAAAACTACCACGTGTTGAACAACAACAACCATAAACTTTTATTCTTGCTATCGATAGCAAGAACTGGGAAAGGACGCTTGGAAGAACCAAGCTGACACTAACAGACAATAGTTTTTCGATAACCAGATAATGGTCCGTTTCTCTGAAGCCGCCGCCTCGTTAGCCGAGGCACCTGCCACTTACCATTCTCTCTATGAGAACGTTGACTGGCGTGACGCTCGTTTCGGTGAACAAGCCCGAGTGTATGCCCTCTTTAGCTCCGCCGACGAAGCTACCTGGAAGACGGGCGCCGCGCTGTACGACGAAGTGAAACGCACGTGGGACGAGATGCCGCAGGGGTACGTGTCAGTGACCAAGGAAGTTAGCCCGTTGGTCTTTTACCATCATGCTATGGTGTTCCCCCAAGCAATGGGAAACCCGACCCAGCGCGAGTGGAACGACAAGGTGGTGATGTTCAAGATGGACGTGGTTGGCGCACAAGCGCCTCAGGCTGTCTACTTGCCCTGCCAAGTTGTTCGATGTCATCGGTGGAAACGTCAAGGTTCACCCGTGGATCAACTACCTGACGCACTACACTGGCAACGACGGTGCCGACGTTCCCCACGAAGCGGTACCAGCGGATGCACCGGACAGCGTCTACGACAATGTGCGAGTCCGACACGGAGTGTACTTGCCACCACAAGTGGCCAGCCTCCTCTGCCGTTCAGAAGTCACAGTGGGACAACTCGTTGTGCACTTCAACACATACCTCGAGACGTTGCCGGAAGAACAGCGTGGCGACTTCGGCCCCCTGAAGGACTGGCTGCGAGTGGTGGGAACCGCTGGCGGACGTGCTTGAGTGGAACGCTCTCCGCTTCCCCAACCCGTTAACGTGGACTCCGAGGTCTTAAGCCGGCTGGTTGCTGTCGTAAACGCCGACCTTCCAGGATGGAACCGCCGTGCGGCCGCGCCAGCGCCCAGTACTTCCGAGCGTGTCCCAGCCGCTGGAAACGACACTAACGTGGAGGTGCTTCGTGTGCTGGCCGAGATCATGGCCGCACAACTCCCTCAAGACGCGCTGACGAAGCCGACACCACCAAAAAACCCAGCAGCAAGTGGAAGCTGACTTTGGGCACCCTGCTACGTTTAACGCGTTGCGAGACCGAAGACCAGCTGCCCGAACTCTACGGAGCAATGGCGAATGCTGGCAAGAGCGAGAAGATCGCAGTGCTCCAATCCTTCTTCGACAAGGCTGGGAGCGAATTGAAGTGCGAAGTCCCCTTGGCTACCACTGAGATCTGGAGTACACTGGAGAGGCTCGAATTCAGAGCTACCAGCGACTACGTACCCGAACGTGGCATCAATCCTTTCATGGTGTTGGCGGGCGATGACCGTCACACTGCCATGAGGCGCCAAGCGGAAGAGCACCAGATGTTGCTAGAAGGCGGGGCCAACGCAGCCCAACTCAGCGACGTGAGAGAACTGCGCAAGTCCAAGACGCTAACCTTCCCCACCACGGAGAAGTACACTCGCAAGACACTGGAGGCTTTCGCGGTTCTGCTCTCCGTTGTTGCGGGCCGAAACTCTGCTGTTTTTATGACCTTCAAGAGGGACATTGTGGACGGCTTTCGTGGCATTGAGGAAAGGCTACACACGCTGAACGAAGCACACGGTGGCATGGGACTCATCTACCTGAAGTACCTGTTCGCCATCCGCAGCGAGCTCCAGGATTACTGGGAGCGGTGCAACGAGACACCAGCGGGCCACGTCGACGTCCCCCGATTTGCTGACCTCCAAAGCAACAGACGCCGAGTGGCTTGGACCCCACCCACCTTACCTATGTCCTACCTTCCAGCGGGCCAAGAGGTGGCCATGGCCCAACGATCGGTTGGCACGGCCGCGGCCAGCACCGGGACCAGGTCCAATCCCATTTCGTTGGCCAATTCGCCTACGAACAGTGGCGCGACTTCGCCAGGGCCTCAGCCGGACAAAAATCTAGCTGCCGACCCGGCGCTTTTGGCCTTGGGGGCCCAGATCGGGAAGTTGAAGACCTTCCTCAAGGATATTGCCCCCGTCGGGGCGTACTCCGCGGCGCCGCCCCGCTTGGCCAACGGGAAGGAGGCGTGCCTCTCTTGGCATTCCAAGGGGCAATGCTATCCGGGCTGTGCCCGCCAGGCGACCCACGCCCCGCTGAACGCAGCAGACAAGGCGGCGTTGCTGGCGTTCTTTAACAACGGCATCACCGTGAAGGAAGAACGCGACAGGGCCCGTAGAGGGGGCTCTACTACAGGAGCAAATGCCTGAGAGAACGGTCGAACGGTGGAGCCCCCGCCGGGGGGCACTGCCGCTTGCAGACCGCTCCCTCAACATACTGGCACTAGCTCCACGAGCGCGGCTATTACTAGTAGCTACGTAAATGAATTAGGTGAGTATGTTGATCGGGCAAAGTATGTGTATCAAAGGCATGGCTGGCATCGAGCATGCAACGAAATGCGCGGCCGCTCCGACATACAGAGTACAATCAGCAAGCTACCGCATCCAGCAGCACCACTGCTCGAACGAGTCAGACGAAACGGAGTACCGGTCACAGTACAGACCGCCCCCTGGAGTCGTGACACATTGGACTCCCGCTTACTACGGGGTCCCCACCGATCGGCCCTCGACCATGCTGAGTTCCTGAGGGAAGAATTCACTGACTTTTGCAAAAAAGGTTTTTGGATGATTCTCCCATATGAGCTAGTCAAGGACGAGCCGGGCCTAAGGTTATCTCCGCTAGGGGTTGTGCCGCAACGAGAGCGGCGACCCCGTATCATAGTGGATTACAGCTTCTATGGGCTGAACAACGAGACGATGAAGCAAGCCCCGCAAGAAGCGATGCAGTTCGGTAAGGCAACAGAGAGGCTGACTGACAACATCGCGTTCGCTAACCCCGAGTTTGGGCCCGTCTACGGCTACAAGATCGACATTTCGGACGGGTTCTACCGTATACCCGTCACGAACACCGGCACCATAAAACTCGGGGTATTATTGCCCCCGGGCGTAATTGGAGACGAGCCGATGGTGGCTTTCCCACTTACTTTGCCGATGGGCTGGACCGAATCGCCGCCTTGGTTCTGTGCGTTCACAGAAACAGCGTGCGATCTGGCAAATTCAGATTTGCGACGAGGCAAGCGATACCCACCGCATCGATTGGAGGATCAAGCCGGAAAGGAAGACTACTTGGCCAGTCAAGAGCTCGGGGAAGACGACTACCCCCGCAGAGCTACCTCACGATCACACCGGCCCCTTCTACACAGGAGGCCGCTAGCTACAGCGGATGTCTTTGTGGATGATTTTTGTGGGGTGGGACAAGATCACCCCAGCAACCCCATGCAGAACCAACGACGCACTGTCCTCCACAACATCGATAAGGTTTTCAGGCCCAACGATGAAGAGGACCCGTCGTTCAGAAAAGAGCCCATCTCCCAGAGCAAGCTGGACAAGGGGGATGCGGCGGTACAAGACAAAAAACGATTTCTAGGTTGGGATTTTGGAACGAAATCCAAAACCCTGCAAAAGGCCGGGCACCGCAGAGAAAAGGCGTTGGCGTCGATTGCAGACGCCCTAGCCTCAAAACGGGTCGGACATCAAAAATGGGACAGTCTGACTGGACAACTACAAAGTCTAGTACCAGGCATGCCGGGATCACTAGGGCAATTTTCTATCTTGCGCGCGGCACGCCATCAAGGCGATGATACACGAGTAAGGATAACCGGCGCCGTCCAAGAACAACTCAGGACATTCCAAGACTTACTACAGGATACTGAGCCGGTCCTACTAGAGGAGTTGGTGCCGGGCCGACATATCGACATCGGAGCCAGCGACGCCGCCAAGAAAGGCATGGGCGGCGTCTGGTTTTTAGCAGATGGCGCAGCGCTCGTCTGGCGCGAGCCTTTCAAAGCTGCCATCCAACAACGATTGATTTCAAGCAAAAAACCCCGAGGTACCGTCTCTATCTCGGACCTGGAGACAACCTCGATGGTCGCACATCAAGCCGTTCGGGCGCAAGAGAGCGAGATCTACGGGGAAACTCTGCACAGCCTTGCAGATAATACCAATGCTGTCGCTTGGCGAGTAAAAGGGTCGACAACTACCACCAAACCAGCAGCCTATATCTTGCGGCAAGCAGCGTTTTTGACGCGCCAACATCGAGCAGTTTTCACCTGGAACCACATAGCAGGCGAAGACAACAAGATGGCGGATGATGCCAGCCGCCTATGGGATCTAAGTGACGAGCAGTTTCTAACCTATTTTAATGCTAACTATCCACAGCCGACCTCCTGGAAACTCTGCAAGGTGCCGAGAGAATGGAGTTTGAGACTGACATCCGCCTTGTTGCAGAGGACATCCAATGTGGTGTCACTTCACGACGTACCCAGGCGCAGCGATCCAGCTGGGACATCTGGCTCGAGTTCTGCACCCGCTACAACCTCGATCCCATGCTGGGGGACCGAGAGGACCCCATCCCAATTCTCCAGATCTTCATGCGGCGATACCGGGATGGCCGAACAGCACCCTCTGGGCAGCCGGTCCGCGCTCGAACAGCGGAAGACGCCCTACGTCAGGTGGCGCAGACGATGGCCGTCTTGGGGACCCCGGACCCAAGAAAGGACAGCACAGGCCGAATCGACTTCCGTATCACCCGACAACTCGCGGCTTGGAAGAAACAAGACCCCCCATCGCAACGCAAAAAGCCCGTTCCGAAGGTTGTCCTCGACGATCTCACGACGGCCGCATGGGCCTCCCAGCGACACCACCACCAAGTGGGATCCGACCTGCTGTGGATTGGCGTCTTCTGGCTTCTCCGACCGAGCGAGTACCTCCGAACATCCCATCGCGACCAGCGCCCGTTTAAACTGCAAGACGTCTCGTTTCGGATACCAGGGGGGCGCACCAAGAGAGCGACCCACATCCCGCTCGAAGAGCTCAACACCGCTGAAAAAGCAAACCTCCACTTCGAACTCCAGAAGAACGGAGTCATGGGCGAAGACATCTGGGCCTCCCGCACCGGAGACCCCCTTCGATGCCCGGTCCAAGCCTTGATACGAAGAGTGAACGAGTTGAGAGAAAAGAATGCGGCAGCCGACACGCCTCTGCACCGTTTCTTTGATGCCTCAGGGCGAGCATGCTCGATCACCGACACTCAAATGACCGCCCTGCTCAAGATATACGCGCGCGCCCGCCTCCTCGACGTGGACGTCTCTATCGGCGCCATCCGCGCGACCGCTGCCACCGCCCTCCTCAATGCTCAAGTCAACGTCACCTTGATCAAACTAGTAGGTCGCTGGCGCTCCGACGAAGTTATGCGATACTTCCACACTCAAGCGGATACTACCGAACCGCTTGCACCTGCAATTCTCGCAAACCTCCCTTAACCCCAACCACCGCCCTGCCTATGGCCTTGATGGAGAAAAATTCACTCGAAGGAGTCAAACGCGTGCGTGGGACCCCTTTCTAGTAAACACGTCAATTGCCACAGAGACAATAGAAGTGGAGCGGTTCCTAGAGCGAGCTGCTGTAAGAATGAAGGCGGCTCGCTGCTAGTAACCGCGGAAAGAACGGACGACGAAGGGACCGCCGGGGAACCCGGATCGAATTCAGAACTACCCTTCTACCGCCCTACTAAAAGGAAGAAGAAAAAGGTAGGAGAAGAAAAACTACCACGTGTTGAACAACAACAACCATAAACTTTTATTCTTGCTATCGATAGCAAGAACTGGGAAAGGACGCTTGGAAGAACCAAGCTGACACTAACAGACAATAGTTTTTCGATAACCCACCGCGCCCACCCTCGAGAAAAATTCACTCGAAGGAGTCAAACGCGTGCGTGGGACCCCTTTCTAGTAAACACGTCAATTGCCACAGAGACAATAGAAGTGGAGCGGTTCCTAGAGCAAGCTGCCGTAAGAATGAAGGCGGCTCGCTGCTAGTAACCGCGGAAAGAACGGACGACGAAGGGACCGCCGGGGAACCCGGATCGAATTCAGAACTACCCTTCTACCGCCCTACTAAAAGGAAGAAGAAAAAGGTAGGAGAAGAAAAACTACCACGTGTTGAACAACAACAACCATAAACTTTTATTCTTGCTATCGATAGCAAGAACTGGGAAAGGACGCTTGGAAGAACCAAGCTGACACTAACAGACAATAGTTTTTCGATAACCCACCGCGCCCACCCTCGAGAAAAATTCACTCGAAGGAGTCAAACGCGTGCGTGGGACCCCTTTCTAGTAAACACGTCAATTGCCACAGAGACAATAGAAGTGGAGCGGTTCCTAGAGCGAGCTGCCGTAAGAATGAAGGCGGCTCGCCAAGGGAAGATGGGAGAAGGGGGTGGCGGGGCGACCCCTCTCTCTGAGCAAATAGGAAGGTACGATTTGGGTATGGTGTGGGTACCGACATAGTTACTGCCTGCAGTCGAGAGAACTGTATTGGAATACGGGGTTGGAAAAGTCCAAAACCGCACCGAATCACTTGGAAAAGTCCAAAACCGTTTGGAAAAGTCCATTCCCGGAGTCTAATCCCAATTATGGTTCAACGATCACCCCTCCGTGATTTTGATAGAATCCAGATCACAACAAGTTCGCCATTGCGGTGTGGCTATTTTAGGCGATCTAATACGGTTCTCTTTGTCTGCTTTCAGGGTTCTTCGTCGTCGCTCCCGGAGTGGAATGGATTCCACGGGTATTGAATGGATTCCACAGGCGCGGAATGAAGTCCGGCCCTATTTCTCGAGCCCCCCCCCCCTCGGGGACGAGTGGTTCTTTGATGGAAACGAGTTATTTAATAAAACGCGAACACATGAGAACGCCTTTGTAACTCTTTTCCTATTGGATATTTGCTATGTTCCTCGTGAGAATTATTAAGCCTATCTTAGCTGAGCGGAAGGGTTCATGACACCCCTTTCTCCAAATGGAAATGAGTATACGAACAGCGGGCTTCGCTTTACGCCGTGTGACTATTCGCCATGTTCCGCGATAGGACCGTTCCAGATGGAAGGAAACAACAATAGCGGCTCGGCCGTGGCTTCGTAGAGCAGGAAGCTACAAATAATGAATTGTAGCACATTGTAGTTGTTGTTTATCAGCAGCCGGGGCTTTGAAAAAGAAGTCACACCGATTCGAAGTTGATTGTTGCATTCGTTGTATCCTCTCAAAAGAACAAACGACCAATGAGTTCAACAAAACAGTGGCAGCGCGGCAGCAACTTCATAGAAGTAGCCACGAATAATGAAGTGTATTGTATTGCAGTTGTAGTGGCCGTGGCGAGAAATCATCGACTGAGTGACGCGGAGCCACTCAAAACGTAACAAGAGTAAAGGTCATTACAACAAATTATTATGGCATTACAGCACGGGATACGGACACCCGGCTTGACTAACTTGACTACAAGCTGCCACTCCTTCGGGGAAATAATGGTCCCCTCGATGGGAGACGGAGCTAGGGATCCGATCACATCGCACTATCCTCGTCCAAGACCATCAACCTCCAGTAGGACCACCATCATCATCATTATAATCGACCGAGGTACCTGCCCCATCGCAGGACGTCCGACACAAACAGCCAACAAGGTTTGGCCATCCCCTCGACGAGTCGGACGCGAACTAGAACAATACCTGTCTAGCAAGCTCCTTTCGCTCCGCCCCATTTTGTATCTTGGTAAGCATGTCGGCCAGGTTTGCCTTGGTATTGACATAGCCGATGCGAAGTATATCAGCCGCAGCCTTCGACCGCACGTAATGGTATGCGATCGAATTCGACTTTTTCTTCAACGTCGACTCGGGCACGCTTGTATTGCAAACAACCGACATATTATCCATGAGAACATGGGCATACCCATCAATTGGCACACCCAGCATTCGTAGTTTGTAGCATAGGGCTTCCAAGAGCTCAACGCCTGTCTTCAAAGCCATAAACTCCGAGCCAAAAGAGCTCGTTTCAATAGAATTTTGTTTCTTCGAATACCAAACAATTGGGGCACGATTAACCCAAATTAATACACCTGTTCTTGATTGACGAGTAACAACGTTAGCAGCATGGGAAGCATCAACAAACATGACAATTACCACGGGTTTTCCAAGGGGAGTTGGCGCATCAGGCGGCCAATCATCACTCGCCCAGGGATAAAATTCTTTCCATTCATGCTTGGGCAAATCCGGTAAGTGGTCCGGATACCCATCATCCATGACAAGGTTAGATCGCTCATGATTATTCAAATATGCGAAAACGTGGAGGGCTGCCTTCAGATGACCATCCCTCGGACAGGCATTGTACGCAGCCAGCATCGATGTCTCAGCACAAATGTCAATCCGACCGAGCTCCACAATCCAACGCAAAATTCCGACACACTGCATATAAAAAGTAGCGCCTTCATCATTGAGTAGCGGGGTAACATCCAATTCCGGCTTGTAACCTGAAGGAAATGGTGCGCTTGCCCCAGATTTTAATTCCAGTTCATATGCGCGAGCCTCGATTTAATCACACGAATTGCCTCCTTGATGTAGTCCCCCGAACCAATCGCCCATTTCGGTTGAGGGTCACCATCGATCCAAAACTTTGAAATTGTTGCACCAAGATATCGCGTAGGCTCTCCAACCGAGTCCTCTTTCAGCAAGAAACGCTTGTTGAGATCATCAAGAATAGATTTTGGGTCCATACTTATCGCGAGCAAATCGTCCGTGTAGACCAACAGATACTCATAATATTTTTCACCATTCGGCTTGACGGCCTCTCGGAACCAAACATCCATATCAGCACGGCACGGAGTGAACCCCAATTCCTCTCGAAGAGTCTTGGCGCAGTAACTTCTCCATGAAAATCCTGCAGATTTTAATCCATAGAGTGCCTTTACTATCACAGCCGTCTTGCCTTGTAGTGCTCCGAACTCAGGTCCAAGTATAGTGTGGACTCTTTCGGCGCACGGTGCATTTAGGTAAGTGCCTGCTATATCGGCAGAGAGAACAGACAGTCCATTCAAGGACGCAAGTAAGAATGCAAGACGAATACTTTCCCTTGTCACAACGCTCGCATAGGTGACAGAAGAAGGCGGTTCAGTTTGGTCGCCCCTCGTGCATATCCTCGCCTTGCGGGTCAGGTCCATCTTCACGTCGAAGACGACCATCAAATCGATCAGCTGCGATCCAACTGGGACTTTCTCTTCCGAATCAAGTACTTTGAGAGCCGGTAAAACCGTCTTGACTTCCTTGGCCATGGCGTTGGCCCAGTGCTGAGTCCCCGTCTCGCGATCGATTTCCAGTGCACGAGCCACATCCATCGGTCCGGGAACTTCAATTCCGAACTTCTCATTATTGCGTCGCACGGCACGGCGTTTCACGGCTTTTAAAACACTGTCCCTTTTCTTGAGAGTGAACGGAACCCACCACGCAAAGGCCGGTTCCGAAACAAGCTTATTTGCCACCGCGTATTCAGCCAGTTGGGCTGGGTATGCTTCCTTCGCATCTCTCAGGGGAATCCAAATTGTGCTTCCGTCATTTAATTCGGCACAAATTTCCCAGCCCTTTGTAGTGCGCTTTGGGATTTTCTGTCCTGCGCGTTTGATGAAACCATCGTCGGTTTTCAGAGCCGTACCGTCACGCCTGTGGTCGACAAACTCCTTAACAAAAGCAACTGAATACCCTTCATCGTCCACAGACTCCATTATCGATTCAACAATTTGGTTAGCTGTGACAGATTCTACATCTCCATTAGCCCAAACGACCTCATATTGGGCGGTGTCAAGCAAAGGGTTCTCGTGATACTGCCCGATGAAGTCTCCCCTTGCATCTCGTTTGCGCCCCCGAATAACACCCGTCAGAACATTGTTACTGTCCCCTGTAGCTTTACGTATCTTCGTTGACACGTAGTGATCGTACTCAAGGGGTTTGTCTTCTTCGTCGAAGGGAGGCGGAACAAACTCCTTATCCTGTTCATCAATATCATTTGTTTCATCATCCTCGTAGGGAATAAAAACTGGCACATTGTCCTCTGCCCGAATAAAACATTATCACCATCGTCTGGTTTTATTTCAATACCTTTAATTCGCTCGCCAAGCTTTGCCGCCAGCTTCTCGGTGAACTCCTTCTTCATCTGCTTTATATCCTCGTTTTGAAGCTCATCCTGCGAGAGTGGAATAACAGAAGAACGATGCAAAATACTGCCGTTCAAGGTGAGAACTGCTTGGCAGAGAACATTGGGAACATCAAAACTTGGCCCAAGCCAACGGCACAATTGGTTCTGAGGTTGACTTGATTCGCGGGGCGACCGAGCCCAGCACCAATCATAAAAACCAAAATTGATCAAGTGTGAAATATCCGCCGTGTCCCCTGCGGCTATCGTTGCTGCGCATTCACCGTTCTGCTCAGGATGACCTAGGGCAGTGTAACTTCGTTGTTCCGTGCACGTCGCATAGCAGCGGTCCCAGAAACAGGCAGGAACATTGCGGGCCAGCATCGTCCGCTCGTAGAGCCGACTGACCTCGCGAATTGCGTTTTCGGCTTGGGACTGATTGTGTTGATACGGTTCGACTGGTAAAATGGGAACTTGAGCTCGTTGACATCGCTTCAAGAATTCGCCTTTAGTGAGAGAGAGAGCAGAGTCAGGAATTATGGATTCTGGGAATCCGACGGTGCGGAAAACCTTGTCCAATGTAGTGTGAACTTCAGATTCTTTCGGGAGTGGAAAACCAGCTACCCATTGAAATGGCGTCGAGTAGACAGCCATGCAAGTGTTGCCTTCGAGTGACTTTGTGGGACCGAACTTCACATCAACAAACATTTTGCTTCGTAGTCGTCTGTACCGTAGGGCATACTCTGTTGGCCGAAATAATCTGTCCCCTGAAACACGGCTCCAGTCTCAAACAGCTCGTTGCGTTGTCTTCGTCAATGTCCGCTGTGCTGCTTCGAGGCTTATACGCCATCGTCGCGCCAGCTGGTCAGCGGTCACAAGCGTAGATTTTGGCACCGTTTTCATCCCAGAAAGCGTGGCCATTACCCTGTCCCCTAAAGCGGAGGCGAGAGCAAGGTTGTGAAATGCAGAGCAGATACGTTCTTCAGCCTGTAGAAACGAAGAAACAGAAAGCAGATGTGTAGTATGCGTGGCCGAAATCGCGTTAAAATAGGAATCTCCACCGACTTGTCGCCAAAGATGCTCCTCCACGAGATTCGAATTTGAATCCGATGGCCTCCATTCCAACTCGCTGGTCATATGGACATGTGTGTAGTTGATGGGATCTGTAGCCTTGGCACGAGTCGGTTTCCTGACGTGGAAATATGAAAAGGGCTTGTCGTGTTGTAGTGGGATGTGTAGACCGCTCTTGGGATCCAAAATACTGTGATCAGTGGCCGCCTGCTTATCCGGGGAAATGCGTTGCAAAGCCACGTCATTTACAATGATTTGGTTTTCCCTCAGTTGGTCAGGGCACAAGAGATGACAGGACATATTAGGTAGGACGAGTGCATGATCAAAAAGAAGGATGTAAGTGTGCATAGTTACCGGGCAATCATAGGCCACGGCCACGAGGGCCTCGATAACATTCCTGATCGGCTCCATACTTTCATGAAAGCCGCTGACGTTGATGTTGGTGTTGTAGGTGTGAAGGACAAAACAATGTTCGTGCACATGTGTTGGCGTGTGAATCCAATTCGCAACGAGATACGAGAGTGTGTGTGTTAGACGAGTAAGATGCAACGATTCGCCATAGCCATGAAATGCCACGATGTTGTGGGTGGGTGTATCAATCTTTCTTTCGCCGAGTCATGGAAGACGCAACATGGCTGTTGTCCACGCTCATAGTGGGGCTGGAAATTTCACTCTGTTGACCGGTTGAAATGGTGGTAGGCGTTTCATCCGACTTTGCACTCGACATGTTGCGATTTCCCGCCTTGCGCTTCAAATCCATCACATAATCCTTTTCTTCTTTCGTGAACGTGTTCCAGATGGCAAAGGGATATGAGCCGTTATTCAATAAATGGCCTGATTCGGAAAATCTTCCTCCGCCTCTTCCTCGACCTCGACCACCTGTACCACCACCTCTTCCAAAACCTCGTCCTCGGCCTCTTCCACCACGTCCTCGTGCCTGATGTCCGCTGCCTCGTCCGTCGCCACCTGAGCTAGTAGTGCTCGAAATATTCCTTGGGGGCGCCGCTTTCACCATACTCTCCGCGGCGTCAAGTTGGCCTCCAAGATAATCAATGGCTTGTTGATAATTCGCCAACAGCGTAGCATTCGAGAAAACAACTCCCTTTGCGACGGCAAGGCGCTCGTCCGTGATACGGGACAGCAAATTTCGTACCTTGGCCTCATCTGTACGGCCTTCTCCGTATGCCTCCAGGTCAGCAAAAGCACTCTTATGACGTGCAATGAAACCATCCCATTGAAAATTCCGAGCCTTGCCATTCCAAAAGATAGTGTTCAGGGTATTTTCCGCCTTATTCTTTACCTGACTGATGTGCGAGGCACCAGCATACTGCGCCTTGAAAGATAGATAAGCGGCGCGTCCATCTTTGGTGCGATCAAACTGTTTAACAAACGCCCATGCATCAGTGCCATGAGTAACATGGCGCATGAGGTTGAACACCGTTTCATTGTCAATCTGGTAAGTGTCACCGGTGTGGTGAGCACGACGAACCAATTCGGAGCGAAAGGTGGGATTTCCAAAACCAGGGTCAGTGGCAGGCAACTGAACTTCGGGGCGAATGACATACTCCAGGGGAGTCCCTTCGGTTCCATAGGAAGAGCCAATCCAAGATTCAATGTCTTCGAAGCAAGCATCGGTAATAGCATCTCGTAGGTCAGCTTTTCCGAGCTTGTTCTCAACGTCGGGGTACCAATTGTACCACTCGCCCAAGTCGTTCTTGAATGGTAGCAATGTTGGGACTTCTAATTTCTTCGTCTCGGTAGGAAAGGCAACTTTATGTTGACTAACATCTTTTGTGGCCAATGCCGGAAGGACATGTTTCAAATAGTCTGTATCCAATGAGATAGAAGTGTTCACACGGGAAAAATCCACCACATGCTGGAGCCTGTTGGCCCTGGTAGGGAGTTGTAGGGTTGGAAAGTCGTCACCAAGTTTTGACACAGCCTCGGAACCAGTGATGGAGGACAAATCAGCAAAACAGGCAGCGCCCAAGATCTCGACAAGGAATTTATCGAGTTCTTCCAACGCAACAACATTTTTGGTGGGGTCATATGTAGATCCCAACACAATGGAAGCAATGATTTTCAACTCACGCAACACAAACTTTGCCTCGTCGTCATAACTGGATGGGGCCAGACGGCGGTCAACCACAACACTACCGTGTTAGTACGGAGTACGGCAGGAGTTACGACAGAGTTAGCAATGTTGCGTTCGGGAGTTGACATCGTTACAGGGGAACCAAGGGGTAAAAAGCAAAAGCGCTGTTAATCGTCAGGATGAAAAACTATGCTATCATTATCTCTATCGTCATTGGGGAGATGGATGGATGTGAGAGGCTCAGAGAAGGATGATGTGATACGCGAGCCGCCTCCATTTCTTCCGGCAGCTCGCTCTACTAGGAACCGCTACGCTTCTATTGTCACTCTGTTGGCAATTGGCGTGTTTACTAGAAGTGGGTTCCGCACGCGCGCGAATCGACCCCTTCGAGTGAACTTTTTCTCCATCTAGGCCATGGCAGGGTGGTGGTTGGGGTTAAGGGAGGTTTGCGAGAATTGCGGGGGCAAGCGGATCCGTGGTGTCTGCTTGCGTATGGAAGTATCGCATGACTTCATCAGAGCGCCATCGTCCAACTAGTTTGATCAAGGTGACGTCGACTTTGGCATTCAGTAGGGCGGTGGCAGCGGTGGCGCGGAGGGCTCCAACGGAGACTTCCACGTCGAGGCGGCGGGCCTGTGCATAAATTTTTAGCAAGGCGGTTATTTGGGAGTCCGTGATCGAGCGGGCCCGGCCCGAGGCATCAAAGAAGCGGTGCAACGGCGTGTCGGCAGCCGCATTTTTATTTCTCATTTCTTTGACTCTTCGAATCAGGGCTTGGACTGGGCAGCACTTGGGATCCTCTGTGCGTGAGGCCCAGATGTCTTCTCCCATGATTCCATTCTTCTGGAGCTCGAAGTGGAGGTTTGCCTTTTCCGCTTGGTCGAGCTCGTCCAACGGGATGGTTGTTGCGGGTTTTGTCCGTCCGCCGGGTATTTTGAACTTGACGTCTTGGAGTCGAAAGGGGCGCTGGTCCTTGTGCGAAGTCCTGAGGTACTCGCTTGGACGCAGGAGCCAGAAGACTCCAATCCACAGGAGGTCGGCGCAGACGTGGTGGTGGTGTCTTGCAGAGGCCCAGGCGGCCGTCGTGAAGTCTTCAAGCACGACGCGTGGGATCGGTTTCTTTCGTTTTGACGGGGGGTCCTGCTTTTTCCAGGCGGCAATCTGCCTGGTGATTCGGTGGTCGATGCGTCCGGTGCTGTCTTTGCGGGGGTCGGGGGTCCCCAATACGGCCATCATCTGCGCCACCTGACGTAGGGCATCTTCCGCCGTTCGAGCGCGGACCTGCTGCCCAGAGGGTGCTGTCCGTCCATCGCGGTATCGGCGCATGAAGATTTGGAGGATCGGAATGGGGTCGGCTCTGTCAGTGAGCAGAGGGTTGAGGCGGTAGCGGTGGCAGAACTCGGTCCATAGCTCCCAGTTGGTGCTTTGTGCCTGGGCACGTCGCGAAGTGACACCGTGTTGGACTTCTGCTGCAATAGTGCGGATGTCAGCCTCAAGTTCCATTCTTTCGGGACTTGGCAGAGTCTCCAGGAGGTCGCCTGCGGGTATTTAGAGTTAAAATAGGTTAGAAATTGCGCGTCGTCCAACTCCCATAGTCGGCTGGCATCGTCCGCCATCTTGTTGTCCTCTCCAGCGATGTGATTCCATGTGATCACAGCTCTGTGCTGGCGAGTCAGTAGGGCAGCCTGTCTCAGCAGGTAGGCGGCCGGCTTAGTCGTAGTAGTTGAGCCTTTTACTCGCCAAACTACCGCATTCGTGTTGTCGGCAAGGCTGTGTAGTGTTTCGCCGTATATTTCGCCCGCGCCGGCTCTTACCGCTTGGTGCGCAATGGTCGCTGCCGTCTCAAGATCGGATATCGAAACCGACCCCCGGGGGTTCTTGCTGGACACCATTCTGTTTTGTATCGACAATGGAAAACATTGCCGCCACACTAGTGCTTGCCCATCCGCTGTGAACCACACTCCCCCCATTCCTTTCTTGGCTGCGTCGCTGGCTCCAATATCTTGTGGTACACCGGGGACTAGCTCTTCTAGTAGAGTAGGTTCAGGATCCTTTAGGAGATCCTGGAAAGTGCGAAGTTGCTCTTGGACCGCTCCGGTCATTCGTACTCTATTTTCGTCGCCTTGGTGCCTCGCGGCACGCAACAGCGAAAATTGTCCTAGCGCACCAGGCATGCCAGCGACGAGGCTTTGAAGCTGCCCCGTTAGGCTGTCCCACTTGGTGTGCCCGCCTCTTTTGGATGACAAGGCTTCTTCTATCGCCGCTAGAGCCTTGTCTCGTCGGTGCTTAGCCGTGTGCAGCGTTTTGGATTTCGTGCCAAAATCCCATCCCAAGAATCGCTTTTTATTTTGGGCCGCCGCATCTCCCTTATCCAGCTTACTTTGGGAGATGGGCTCCTTTCGAAACTCGGGGTCCCGTTGGTCATTTGGACGGAAGACTTTGTCGATGTTGTGTAGCACCGTTCGTCTCTGGTTGGTAACCGGGTTTCGTGGGTGGTCTTGGCCGACTCCACAAAAATCGTCGACGAAGACGTCCACTGTAGCTAGCGGCCGCTTGTAAAGTAGTGGCCTGTGTGACCTTGTGACCTTCCTCTGAGGTTGGTCGTCATCCCCTAGCTCGTCGTTTGCAATGAAATCGTCCTTTCCCGCTTGTCCTTCCAGCCGATGAGGCGGGTAGCGTTTCCCAATTTGCAAATCTGCATTTGCCAGATCGCACGCCGTTTCTGTGAAAGCACAGAACCATGGCGGGGATTCAGTCCAGCCCATCGGCAACGTTAAGGGGAACGCGACCATAGGTTCTTCGCCAACTACGCCCGGGGGCAATAATACACCAAGTTTGATAGAGCTGGTGTTAGCCACCGGAATACGGTAAAACCCGTCGGAGATATCAATCTTGTACCCAAGAACTGGGCCGAAGGCGGGGTTTGAGAAAGCAATATTGTCGGTGAGTCGTTCCTGCGCTTTACCGAACTGCATGGCTGATTGCGGGGCTTGTCGCACGGTCTCGGCGTTTACTCCATAAAAACTATAGTCCACAATGATGCGTGGTCTCCTCTCTCGTTGGGGCACTACTCCCAGGGGCGATAGCCTGAGGCCTGGTTCATCCTTTACCAAATCGTATGGTAGGATCATCCAGAAGCCTTTCTTGCAGAAATCCGTAAATTCCTCTCTTAGAAAGTCGGCATGGTCTAGTGCAGATCGATGGGGCCCCCTGCTAAGGCGGGAGTCCAATGTGTCGCGACTCCACGGTTCCGTCTGTAGTGTGACGGGCACTCCGTTTCGTCGGACTCGTTCGAGCAGCGGAGCTGCGGGGTGAGGGAGCTTGTCGATGTCGTTCTGGATGTCTGAACGGCCGCGCATGTCGTTGCAGGTACGATGCCAGCCATGCTTAGTGTATAGACAGGTAGCCCGATCAACATACTCACCTATAATAGCTTCATTCGAGGAGTTAGCGCTGGTATGTTGAGGAGGCGGTCTGCAAGCGGCGGCTCCTACAAGCGTAGGTGTCGCCGCTCGACCGCTCTCTCAGGCGCTTCCTCCGGTAGTAGCAGCTCGTCTACTGCTACCTTCTCTCGTGGCTCGAAGCGCCAAACCAGCTTCGATCCAATCCTTGAGCGTCGTCGGGGGCCGTGAGAGGCTGCGCGTCCGCACCCCGTGAAGCACTGCCCCCTGACGTGCCAGGAGAGGCATGCCACCTTTCCGTTGGACAGGCGAGGCGGCGCCGCCTCGGCCGAACCTTCTGGCGCGATGGCGCGGAGGAACTTCTTGATGGTTCCAAAGGTGTCTCCAAGGGCCTTTAGCTCCGCGTCCACGGCGTCATTCTTGGCCTGCGTTTGATTGTCCGGCGAACCGGCGATTGAGATCACGCTGTTGGCCGGCGAGGTCGCCACCGATACCGGATTGGACCGGGTCCCAGTGGCGCGTCCGGTTCCGGGACTGGCCTGGCCAGAGGCCTGGCCCAGGCCCGCTGGACGGTAGGCGAGGGGCAACGTGGGTGGCATCCATGCGACGCGACGTACGTTGCTTTGCAGATCAAAAAATCTGGGCACGTCGACGTGGCCCCGAGGGGTGGCTACGCAACGCTCCCAGTAGTCTTGGAGTTCGCTGCAAATGGCGCAGAGATACTTGATGTAGATCAGGCCTCTCCCGCCGTGGTCCCCATCCAGGTCTCCTAGGCGATTTTCCACTCCTCTCCAGCCTTCCACAATCTCTCGATTGAAGGTTTGGAAGATGGCGGAGTTTCGCCCTGCTACCACAGCCAGCAACACAGCGAAGGCTTCCAAGGTCTTGCGTGTGGCTCTCTCGCTTGTCGGGAACAAGATGGCCTTCGCCCTCTGTAGTTCCCTAACGTCGCTGAGTTGCGCCGCGTTTGAGCCACCTTCCAGCAACATCTGCTGTTCTTCCAGTAGACGGCGCGCTTGGGTGCCACGTTCGTTTCCCGCGAGGACCAGGAAAGGGTTTATGCCACGCTCTGGCACGTAATCCGTGGGTGCACGGAACTCCAGACGTTCGAGAGTTCCCCAGATCTCGGTGGTGGCGAGAGGGGTCTCATAGTGCAACTCGTTGGCTGTAGTGTCGAAGAGAGCTTGGAGAACGGCAAGTCTCTCGCTCTTTCCGGCATTCGCCATTGCCCCGTAGAGGCTGGGCAGCTGTTCTTCCGTTTCACAACGGGTAAGGCTAAGCAGAGTAGCCAAGGTGATCTTCCACTTGCTGCTGGGTTTCTTCGCGACGTCACCTTCGTCGGCTCGTCCTTGGGGTTGCTGTGCGGCCATGATCTCCGCCCAGATACGAAGCATTTCGACGCTGGTGTCATTTCCAGCAGCGGGGCTACGTTCGGCAGTACTGGGCGCGGGCGCGACCGCCGGTCGGTTCCATGCGGGCAAGTCCGAGTTAACGATGGCGACCAAGCGGTTCATCAACTCGGCGTCCATGTTCACAGCCGACGGCGGCGTAGAGCGTTCTACTCTGACGCGGCCTCCGGCAGTGCCAACGACACGCAACCAATCCTGGATGGGAGAGAAGACAGTGCGCTGTTCGGGCGTCAGAGTCTGAAGGTAGGAGTCTAGCTGGACGATCAGCTGACCCACTTTAAGCTCAGACTGGCACAGATGGGAAGCGACCTGAGGAGGCAGGTACATCCCGTGGCGAGTCCTCACCGTATCGAAGACACTTTCGGGAGCGTCGTTTGGTACGGCTTCGAGCGGGACGTCAGCGCCATCGTTCTCCGTGTAGTGCAACACATAGTTTGCCCACGGATGAACCTTCACGTCGCCGCCCAGCACATCGAACAACTTTGCTGGCAAGTACACAGCCGGGGGCACTTGAGCGCCGATGACGTCCATCTTGAACATCACGACCTTGTCATGCCATTCGCGTGAGTTAGGGGTTCCCATAGCTTGGGGGAACACCATGGCGCGATGGTAGAAGATCACCGGCGCCACGTCCTTCGAGACAGAAACGTAAACGTGGGGCATCTCATCCCAAGTGCGTTTCACTTCGTCGTAGAGCGCGGCTCCGGATTTCCAAGTAGTTTCGTCAGTGGTGCTGAAGAGTTGGTACACACCACCTTGATCCCCGAAACGAGCGTCGCGCCAGTCGACGCCTTCGTAAAGAGAATGGTAAGTGGTCGGAGCCTCGACTAGCGAGGCAGCGGCTTCGGCAAAACGGACCATTATCACAGTTAATCAATCGTAAACTATTGTCTGCTAGTGTCAGCTTGGAATCAAGCTTCTCTTCCCAGTTCTTGCTATCGATAGCAAGAAGAAAAAGTTTATGGTTGCTGTCGTTCAACACGTAGTATCGTCTTCTCCTACCTCGTCCTTTCTTCCTTTTAGTAGGGCGGTAGATGGGGTAGTTCGAAATTCGATCCGGGTTCCCCGGTCCCTTCGCCGTCCGTTCACTTCGCGGTTACTAGCAGTCAGTCGACCCTGGATGTAGTCCAGTGAGTCAATCCTGACAGCAACACAACAACAACAAAAAGCAACACAAAAGATTGTTATATCAAACAACCAACTCCATGACGGTGCATTTTTTTAAATACTATGTGTATCTTTAATGCTTGTTGATTTGCGTTGATGCCACATGATTTCCTCGCATTTTGTCAATGCTGTCATAACGTATCCTCATCTTTTACCAATTGCCTGATGGACACAAGAAACATACTCCTGTTACAATGACAACATTTCGACGACTATTCTTTTTTGCTGCCTTGTCTGGGCTGATGACAGCATTAATACCCCCCATTCTCGTTCAGCCCCATATTTTCTCGCGCTCTGTACATGGCGGTGGGGAATGATGAAGATGGTTTACCCTCCAATCAGCCATAGGACGCTCTTCTGGGACAAAAGTCATTATGGAAAAATGTGGTTGAAAGGTGCAGATCACATTGCCATGATGGGCATTGTAGAATGAACCAAGACAGCGATACTGGCAGAGTGTGAGCAACAGACGGATTATATGAACTTTTGGATTCATTAGAGGACTTTACAGAAGACGATGGATTGGTTTCCATGGACAACCGAGGAAGCATGGTTGAACTGGCCACTGAGATCAAGAATTTTCAGCAACAGTATTCCAACCTTGTACATGGAAAAGTCATCAAGCGTCTTGACTGTTTTGGGCTAGGGGGAGTTTTGGTGATGGCAAATGTGGGCATCTGCCTAAATGCTGCTTAGTTTTGTTTCGGAGGTACCAGTAGAAGCTAGAAATGCTCATTGAGCTACCACATGCGTGAGCATTCCAAAAGAGCCTCCCAGTTCATCATTCGCAATTGAAGTTATCTGGCTTTGCTACTTTGACCGTTGGCCTTCCTTGAGCCTTGGAAGGCTCAACGAAGGCCAACATGGCTCATGTTTGAATCTTGTCATGACCCACCCAGGCAATGTCTACTAGTATCAAGACAATAAGGGGGCGCGTAGTGTTTGATATCAGTCTTGCAGATCATACTACTATTAACAAGGAAAGGCTAAATATCTCTCTAGAACAACTAATCTTAGTCGATATGAGCGGAGCTTGCTTCACTGGAAAATTCGGTGCTATAAATCATATCGCTGGTAGGATCGGTCTCCTTCGAACCCATTTCAAATGCATGAATTGAAGTTTACTAGTGCAATAGTAGTACCTCTCAGTTCAATTCTTAAAAAAGTCGACATGCTGCTGTGAACCACATCATGACTGCCTCTTCAACTTTTCCTGCACATTGGTACACTCGAGCAAATCAGCATGTTCCCACTTTATTCGCTGCGCCTTACCCAACCCTTCCCAGTCTTCATACAGCACAAACACTTCCTTGGTCATGTGGTGCTCTGCCGACTATTTGTTTTTCTATCCAAGAAGAACTCAGCAGCTTGCTTAGTCTCCACATCTTTCCTGATCTTTTTTGCACTTGTGCGATGCGTCTTTCTGCCCTTCAGGCGAATCAAGTGGAGACAAGCCATAGCCACAGCGGTTTGCCGCAGATGCA
This sequence comes from Nitzschia sp. DOCU1, assembly GCA_951394045.1. NCBI lineage: Eukaryota > Bacillariophyta > Bacillariophyceae > Bacillariales > Bacillariaceae > Nitzschia > Nitzschia sp. DOCU1. The sequence goes on from OX595985.1 coordinate 4,804,255, forward strand.
TCATTCAAGGTATGAAGAAATCGTTGGCTACTAGGAAGGGTTCTAGCTCATCATAAAGGTTTTCGGCCACGTCCCAGCAACAAAAACACTGCTAAAACAAATCTTTGAGCCTTGTTTGTCATTGAAAGGGGGTTGGCAGTCCAATAGGTCGTACATTGACTATTCGTCTACAAGATGAGACTTTATTACTATTGAATTAGCTTCATAGCCTCAAAGCCTCTTTTTGTGCTCCAAAGTAAAAGCAACGAAAAATAGCAGTCTCTATTCGTAAAGCTATTGTACCTTGGTCGACCGGAACGACCGTTCTAATGTTGAAATCCCAATAAAGCCACCGAACATTGCCAGGCTCAAGCCAATGGACCCGATAAACTTTTGGGGATCATCAGCCCCATCAACGAACCTGCACATTTCAAAGTGTCTATGGAAAGTACCTGGTCGTAGTGGCAGTATTTCGGTGTAGCTGGTCCGCTGGGTTGACTATCAAATGCAAGAGAGTCGACCTATCTCTGGTACAAATCATTACAAGTCGCTCGATGCAGCCTGGACAAGATCACAAAACATGCCTCCCCTTGAAAGAAGGGCCTTGGGCGTGTCGAACTCTTCAATTCAGCCATTGCCCATCACTAGGATTAGATTGCTATCCATGATGGTATTCAAACGATGGGCCACTGTGAGGCATGTAGCATGGACGAATTCGTGACGCATATCTTTCTGCTGGATTCTCGCGTCGGTTGGTCCATCCACGGCTGCTGTTGCCTCGTCCATAATAACAATGGAAGCCCCACAGAGCAAAGCACGAGCAATCACAAGCAACTGGCGCTGTCCAACACTAAAGTTGCTGCCACCTTCCTTGACTGGGTCAGATAGCGATTGGACGTGGCAAACAGCCAATGACATGAGACTACTTGATGACGCCCATGCACTGCCACCAACCAGCCTGACTCTGGTGAGAACATCAATCAACTTGTCGTGGTCAGAATACTCATTGAATGGGTCCAAGTTTGTTCTAACGGATCTGCTGAAAAGAACTGGATCCTGAGGAATCACGGCAATATTGCTCCTCAGTTTGGTAAGACCAAGAGTCTTGATATCTACTCCGTCAATAGATATCTCCCCCAAATCCCACTCAACGATCAATAGGGGAGCGAGCATAAGAGTACATTTTCCTTTTGTTCATAAAAAGCAATCAATAGATTGAGACTAAGAAACAAAGCGCACGGGGAGCGGAATAGGAAACGTACCTACTCCTGTTCAACCCATGACCCCGACTTTGGCCTTGGCAGGGATGACGATATCCAAACCTTTAAGAACAAGAGGAAGGCCCAGTCAATATCGCAACTGCGCCCCTTTGAACGTAATCTGACCACCGACGGCCAACTTGGTGGCAACTTCACGTCCTCTGGAGTCGAATGTGCAGCTTCAGTTTCAATCTTGCAATACTCTCTCACCCTCTCCACTGCAACCATGCCAGCCCCCAGATCGGATGCCATCCGTACAGTCCAGTTGAGCACCTGCATTGTAGACAGGGTGGAAGAAACCGAAAGCCCTGCCAGCCCTGCAAAAGTTGCATCCCCGCCCCGAAACGGGTGTTGAACAACAGAACAAATACATGCGAGATTGATGATGGCAGTTCCCACAAACTCATGTCTGACTGCGAGCCAGCATGGTGTGACACACAAGAGGTAATACACATTCTAAAAGACATTCGTAGGTGTCAGAGATCGCCTGCAAGAGAAAACCAAGAAAACAAAAATAACGCACCTGTTGAAGATCCAGCATTGTTGTCAGTCCACGCACGAGGGTCGATTCTGCTGCGTAGGCTCTGATAGTAGCTACCCCATCGATCATTTTGCCCAAAATGCATAAATGGGGCTCCGATTGACTGAATCACGCCGTTTGAGTTCTCGGTATGTCATCTGCGCAGCAGAGGAACCAATGAGTTAAGAAGAACCAATACATTTGAAGTCTTGCTATGACTAACGGGCTCTTACCGTGACGAACTGTTGTTGGTAGATGGAGTAGGTAATGATGGGAATAAGGCACAAAGCAAACATGGGAGTCACTGCAGAAACTAAGGCGACGGTCAAGCAAACGGCCATTTACTTTGCTCAAGGCTATCATGAACATTGATCATCCGAATTGGTGTCGTCTACTATGACAACCATAGAACTCAAATTGACCTAACCTTCTCAACTTCCAACAAGACCCACTCAATCTGACATATCAAATGATTTTGTGGCGCCCATTCAAAACTTCCGAACAGTGATATCTGGGCGGTTGATTGATGACACAAGCGTCCACTGCTTCTGAAACAAAACATCGTAGACCAAGAAAAGTCGGGACAGGAAAAATCCATAGGTTGAGATTTTATATTTGTCGCCTGTCTGTCTGCCTGTCCGCTGAATGATCTCGGATGACGTCGCCCTTCCTCCGTCACCAATGACGGATAGCGAGTAGAGCATAAGCCACGATAGACTCACTTTTTCTCTAGCACTACAGGTTGTGCAGCCCTTTCTTACGCTTTATTGTTCTATTACCCTATTTTGGTTCTTTCTTTGCTTCCTCACGATGGCTCGTGGTCGTGGTCATGGTGGTGCTGTCGTTGGCGGGGTTCGTTCCTCTGTTCGTTTTCGTGGTCTCGTCCCCGCGAATGATCCACCCGACGCTCCTCCCACTGCCACCACTCGCGCCGCTGTGCCTACCTTGGCGACCAATGTCGCTGACGACAGCACTCCTACTGCGGCTGTGCTCGTTGATATTTCCGGTGAAGGCAGCCGTGACGGCTCCATTTCGGCCAATGGTTCACCTCCTGGTGTGGCGGCTGATGGCCCTGCTCTTGCGGCCGCACATGGCGGCAGCATTGGTGGTCTTCCGACCGATTCTGGGCCCAGGCCGGCTGTGCTGCTTCCCCAGTTTACCGCGGATTCCTTTGGCTCCCCGTCCCCTGGCGTCCCTGATACGGATTTGGTCCTGGCCCCTCATACCAGTCCTCATTCGCTGTCTGCTCCCGGCATTGGCCATGCCGGTCCTCTGATGTCCCTTTCGGACTCCAATGCTCTGTTCCTCCAACAGTCCAGCCCGGTTCTGTTGGGTTCGTTCATGCCGGTCCCCCTTGGCTCTGCTCCTGAGGACAGTCTTCGTGCTATTCTCGAGGCCCAGGCGGCGCTGGTTCAACGACGAAATCAAGGTCACTATTTCGGTCCTGTCACTTTTATTTTTAAGGGTGGACAGAAAATTGATTTGCTGCTCGATCCGATGGCTCTTACTGAAGATGAAGCCCTACGTGCGGCTCGTCATAGGTGGAGCGTGGTGCGTGCTCTGGATTTACAATTCCATGGTACCTCTCCGCTCTTTGGGGCCCGTCTCTTCGCCACTGTGCTTCAACAACTCTTGTCCCCTAGCCTCTTCGAGACTGTGGTGGCTCGCCTCCATGGCGACGATAGTCCACTGATTCAAGATGGCGTGCTCCTGTGGCTTTTGTGTTGGAAAGTTTTGTTCCCAACCCAGGCCGTCTTCAACAAGGCCTTCGTGATGCACTGTGATCACATGACCCTTGCACGTTTCAAGAATGATTTTCCTGCTTTTATTCGGTCCTTTCGTCGTCTGAGTACTATAGCGGCGCGGAATAAATTAGAAAGCTCTCAGAGCTTGCTTGAGCGCTTCCTGAGTGGTTGCATTGACTGCCCTCGTCCCATTGTGCAACACCATTTCCGGGCCACGTTTATTTCTTTTCTCGCTGATCCCACGTCGGATCGCTGGGACCTTGGAAAACTTATTGATGATGCCGAACGTCTTTACAGCTCTGCGGCAGCATTCAACTTGCCTGACTCTACCTTCGCTTCCCCCCCCTCGTCTGGATTCGATCTTTCAGGTATCCAGTCCAGCGACGGAGTCATCGCCCTTTTTACCGAGGCTATTAAAAAGGCCGTGGCATCGGCCAGCTCTGCTCCTACTGCCTCGGGGACTGTGCCCAAGTCTGGTGCAAATAAAGGCAAACGCACCCGCTTTCAGGCATACAAGAATCGATACGCCAACATGCCGAAGCCTACATGGATTGCAGATGCACCTACGGATGTTCATGAAGTCAAGAAATTCAACGACAAGGACTGGCGTTGGTGTGCCATTTGCCGCCATTGGACCACGAATCTTAATGGTCATGTGAACTGCAAAATGCACAAGAAATTTAAATCCAATGGTACCCCTTCCCAAGCCACGGCAGCAGTTGCTATCGTTTCGCCTCCCGTCCCGGCACCTTCGTCTGACAATCCCAACAATCCCTTCGGTGATCTTGCTGCTGTTGGTCAGCAGCTCGCGAATCATTTCGCTTCTCAGCTTCGCAGCAGTCGGGAGACTGCTAGCAAGAAGTAGCATCCCCTCGGTGTTTCGTTTTCGTGTTCAGGGCTTTCTTTCCATCTATCGTTCTTGGCCCAGTCTAAACTAAGAACAATGAAAACATACTTTACAACTTATTTTACACGATGGCATCAGCTGTTGTGGTCCATCCTGCCGCCTCGTCCGGAACCATCGAGAGCTCGACGCTACCGCTCTCGCATTCGGCGACCCTGTCCTGTCTCTTCCGCATGCTACCGACGGCCCACTGATATTCCGGTGCTCCCTGAGACTTATGCTACTGGTCAGCCGGTTGATTCTTCTGTGGCCCATGACACCCGTGCTCTCCTGAGCACCTTGATACATCATGATCATGTTGCCCTGCTCAGCCTGACTTCGGACGATGTTCCGGTCGTTCTTGATTCAGGTGCGACAATTGCAATCGGCATTGACAAGTCGGATTTTATCGGTGCCGTCTCCCCGTGTCCTATGGCCGAATTGAAGGGAATCGGTAGTGGCCTTGCAGTCAAAGGTATTGGAACGGTGAAATGGACTTTCCGGGATACTGACGGTGCCCTTTGCGATGTGCGCCTTCGGGCTCTCTATGTTCCTGATTGTCCAGTCCGTCTTCTGCCGCCTCAGCAACTTTCAACCGACCCAAACGGAAATGATTCGAATGGCGCATGGATCGGCTGTGGCGAGCATGCATTGGTGTTTTACAATGGCCACTGCCTACCGTTCTGCTATGACCAGGCATCAAACTTGCCCATCGGAAAGACGGTCCCTGGTGTTTCGCGTTTCCAGGCGTTCCTCGGCAGATTGTCGGTTTCCGATCCACCGTCTGCGGGCATTACGGACACTAACATGGAACCCCTTTTTGGTTCAACTCTGAGCGATGATCAGCGCCTCCTGCTGGACTTTCATCGTCGCTATGGTCATGTCGGCATGAGCCGGATCCAAGATTGGGCTCGAGCGGGCCTTTTCGGAATTCCAAAACGAGTTTCGCGATGCTCCATTCCCGTGTGTCCAGGCTGCCATTTTGGTGGAATGCATCGTCGCCCGCATTCCCACGAAATCAAAAGTAATTCGGTCCCCATCGAGGCCCCTGGTGATTTTGTCGCTGCTGATCAGATGGAATCAGCATTGGGAGGAAGAATTCCTTTCACTCATGGTCGCCCCTCCAATCGCCGCTATAAATGCAGCACCGTGTTCGTGGATGCCTTTTCCAAGTACGCCAAGTCGTGCCTCCAAGAATCGACCGCTGCCGAGCCAACGGTGGCTAGCAAGCATGCCTTCGAGGCTGATTGTCGCCGTCACGATGTCCATGTTCGGCACTACCGTGCGGACAATGGTGCATTCGCTACCCAGAAATTTCGGGCAGCCGTTGCTTCGGCCGGCCAATCCATGTCCTTCAGTGGTGTTGGGGCCCACTTCCAGAATGGCCTTGCTGAGCGATACATTGGCGTTTTCACCAGGACGGCTCGCATTTTATTGCTTGAGGCCATGTCGCGGTTTCCGGGCGTGATCGACGAATCGTTTTGGAGTTTTGCATTTCAACATGCAGTACTGCTCCATAATCACACTCCTCGGTCTCGCTCTTCCGGCCCTGGTTTTGAAACCCCCTTTGAATCCTTCGCAATGACAGACAGCCCCTACGATGTTTCGTGTCTTCACCCGTTCGGCTGCCCTGTTTTTGTTTTGGACCCAGCCTTGGCTGATGGCCAACCAATCAGAAAATGGCGTGAGCGATGCTATCAGGGGATTTACGTCGGCCATTCCCCTGAGCATGCTTCGAATGTACCCTTGATCTACAATCCTAGGACCGAGTTGGTGAGTCCAGCATATCACGTCGTCTTTGACGATGACTTCCACTCTGCCACAATGCTGGCGAAGAATGAAAATCCCGCAGCCATTATTGACGCCATACAGCGGTTGATTGTTGCCCCCGAAAACCAGTGGAAACACAAGGATCAATTCTCGGTTTATCCCGATGAGCTAATTGATCGTCGGTACCTCGATCACGCTGCCAGTGCTACGAGGGAGTTGTTGTTGGAGCAACATCGTCACGCTGCTGCTGCTCTTGCTTCGGCTAAAAGGCATTTAGACGCAGCTTTCGCTCCACCCTCCAAGCGTTCCCGCACTGATGTCGGCTCGTTTACACCTGTTTTGGCTCCCGAGGGAGTTTCAGACGGCGCCGTCCCGTCGCCACCTCTCGGGCCCGACCAGATTCTAGCGCTGATCCGGTCTTTGGGCTATTCGCTGCCGCCAGGTGTGGCCTTCGTGGCCACCAGCACTGCTCCCCTGCAGTCATCTGTCCCCTCTTCTTTTTCCACAGGTACTTCGGCTGTCATCCCTCCGCATGATCCGGCTGCTCTGCGTCCAGATGATTGGCCTGGCATTGCTCAAGCCGCTCTGGACTGCATGCCCATTGATCACACGTTGAACCTTGACAGCCTCCATGCCTGCATTGTGAGCTCGAACCCTGATATCCTGACTCAAGGTGAAATGTTCCGGGCCACGGACTGTGCTGATTTCCTGCGTTCTCAAGTTGATGAAATTACCACGCTCGAAACAGAAAACGTCTGGCGTGTAATTCCTCGCACTGAGCTTCCACCTACAGCCAGACCTCTAAATGCAGTCTGGTCTTATCGCCGCAAGCGCCGTCCGGACGGCAGCCTCTTGAAGTACAAAAGTCGGATCTGTGCTGATGGCAGCATGCAGGAACAACATCGTGACTTCACGGAAACCTACGCTCCAGTTGTCCAATGGAGCACCGTTCGTCTTGTTCTCGTGTACGCCTCCCTACTCGGCCTGGTGAATTGTCAGGTGGATTTTGCTCAAGCATTCACTCAAGCTGATATTGACACGGACGTGTTCCTTGCCGTTCCGCAAGGTTGGTTCTACGACCCCTCTGCTGACCGTCTCATCCAGCATTCAGATCCCAGACATCGCGATCGTGAACATTGCTTGCACCTTGTCAAGAACCTCTATGGGACGAGGCAAGGAGCTCGCAACTGGTTTTTATTTCTCCGGGATGTTCTGCTGTCTCCCAAATTCGGTTTCAAGCAATCGCGCGTTGATCCATCCCTTTTTATTCGGGAAGACTGCCTTCTGACTCTGTACACAGATGATTGTTGCATGTTCGGAGCCTCCCAAAGGGTCCTTGATGATTTAAAATCTGCCCTCTCGGAACAATTCGTGCTCCGTGATGAAGGCTGCGTTGAGGATTTTCTTGGCGTTCGTATTCGCCCTGCTCCGGAGCACGGTCCTTTCGCTTTCGAAATGACCCAAACGGGGCTCATTGATCAAATCCTTGCCGATGTCGGCCTTTCTGCGGAAAATGACGAATCAGGTGCACGCTCTGTTAGCATGAGCAACAAGAAATTTGTCCCAGCCACTGATCATTTGCGTACCAATTCCGATGCAGCACCGTTTGATGCCCCATGGTCCTATCGCTCCGTCATTGGCAAGCTCAACTTTCTTGCTGCCAATACTCGCCCTGACATTTCCTACGCAGTCCATTCAGCCGCCAGCTTCTGCAATCAGCCGAACAAGGACTGCCAGCTGTACATCAAATACCTGTGTCGATACCTGCTTGGCACTCGCTCCAAAGGCTTGCTTTTCCTCCCAAACATGCAGCACCAACTCACCGCTCATGCCGATGCTGATTTTTGCGGCCTATTCTCTGCAAAGACCAGTCATCTCAGGGAGGCAGCACTGTCCAGAAGCGGGTTTATTGTTGCCTATGCTGGCTGTCCCATCCTTTGGAAGAGCGCCCTCCAAACAATCGTGGCACTGAGCACTTGTGAAGCGGAGTATGTTGCATTGTCGGATTGTGTGCGGTCCCTGCTCCCTCTTCGGCGAATCCTTGATGAACTGCAGGCTTTCCAAAGCCACCCGGGCTGTGGTTCCGCCGGCATGACCATCGAAAATAAGCAGCTTGCCTCCATCATTTTCGAAGATAACGTCGGTGCCTTGGAGATTGCCAGCAAGGAAGCACAGTATCGGCCTCGGACCAAGCACATTGCCATCCGATACCACCACTTCCGAGACCACGTGGCTGATCCACGATAGACTCACTTTTTCTCTAGCACTACAATATTGCGTAACACCGGAAAGCGAATCAACTCAATTTTCATACCCATATGACCAACGCAAGATGATACCTCTTGATTTGCACCTCCACGAAACACACCGTGCAATTGAAAATGAGCAACACAACAACAAACCTTTTCCCCTCAAACAATACAATCCATGTCAACACCTTCCATCCAGTTATGGATTATCCCACTCTCTTCACTTAAAACACGCAAGGAATAACATTGGGCAGTGCCATTTGGAGGAAAACAACTGCAAACAACAGGTGCCATCAATCTGTTGCATCAACGCCTATCTTCATTAGACCCAGCGACAACATGCAAGTCATACACATACCTGAGTGTTTCTGCAACCCAGTCTCCATTCTTCAATAATTGCCTTTCCAGACAACTAAATCATGAATTACATGACTTGCTGTACTCCCCCACAACCTGTTTGCACTTTGGATCGTTGCATTTTGATGTTTCTGGACCGAATCCTCCCGCCATTTCTCCACCGTTAAGAAAATAAGTATTTAAACTTTGGTCTACCTCATTTTTGTCTCTTCCTTTCCGTTCTTACAGATTTGTCGTTTATATATTAAGAATGCCGCGATTTAACGATTTTTTGTATCCTTTAAATTCTGCTCTTGCAAATCCTATGGCGGAACCGACAACACGACACATCAACATAATAATACGCTTGCCGCTGAACGCACGACGTACGATACCACACACGTCACCCACCAAACCCCAACAGCAACGCATTAACGTATACGTTTTTACCATACTTTTCATGATTTTCTCCTCATCGTACCATCCGACAACAACAACCATTGCTACACCTGATGAAGCCATCAATTCTTCCATACAAAAACAAGTCAACGCCATGGTCATAGCTCTCAAATCTGAACATGCCATCGAACTACACCCAAATAACTGTTTTCACCGTTACCACATCACCGTTCGCAACCACAATACAAAAACCAAAGCTTGACCCCTATCCCGCTATGTTTTTTAACGTCTGTCTAGAAATTTTTTCGCGCCTGCACATACCACCCCATTTTTGGTACTATTTAGTTATCTCCTTGCGGAGTGCTTTGGCTCACACCAGGGCCCCTACCCCAGTGTTCGCATTGTCTTGCGGGTCACCCTCTCGGGCGGACCACGGACCATTATCAAGGATTTATCAATATCGTGTCAAGGTTGTGTCACAGCCGTGTCAAAGTTCTGCCATGTTCTTGCCATGATTTTGCCACGATTTTGCCATGATTTCGCCATGATTTCGTCATGATTCTTCCAAGGCTTATAATTTAACGCTTCTGATGCTGATAGGGCAATTGGAACTGGGGGAAGTTACCAAATGGGGGCTTCTCTTGAATCAACTTGGAATATATTATTCAATGCCATATATTATATTAACATGTTTCCATGTGTTTGCCAACTCCGACCCGGCAGGCACATGAACAATGAAGCCCGGCCGGCGCAAGTTCGCCGTACTAACGCATGGGCCTGGCATCGCAGGGTAACACCCAATGTCGCCGCTTCTTTGGATTCGTTGGCATTCGCCACGATTCCGTGACACTTTTGCGATATTTCGCGACACTTGCGACACTCGGCGAAACTTGGGGACATAGTGTCTCCGAATGTCACGGACATAGTGTCGCCGGCATGTCGCCAAGGTCCCACTCTGACGAGTCGAATTCAATTCAAGCACTCCGACGTGTCAGATTCCTTTAATTGGCTCTTTGTGGGAATGAATTGGCGGGAACTGGGAGTTGTGTTGGCGGCAATTGGCAGGGTTTCATCCATTGTGGATTGTTGTTTAGGCGATTGGGTGTATCACATGGAAGCTAGGCATCCTGTCGATCCTGGATACTCTTCCGTTGGTGGACTGTCGTAGTCGTAGTGGTCGTAGTACTTTCGTACTTTCGCCACCAAAGACATCAAGGTCAACTTTGGATCCACACGAATAGACGGTTGTTGTTATTGTCCAAGGAGGACAAAGAAGGTGATGGTAGTAAAACTTGTGTCAACGACAATCATCCTTTGCGGTCATCGTGGCTCCCTGGCCTGCCAAAAGATTTGCATCCGGCAACAGGACCCAAGGAAAATGATTGGATCGGTCGTAAGGGGAAACTCTACGGAGGAAAAGAAAGAAGATTAGGCTCATTCAAAGTTTTTCCCGAGGTTGCACTTCCAGACGAGTTTGCAGGACTCATAACCCATAAAACATTGAGCGCACCCTGGACGAGTTTGCGCCCCCGACGAGTTTGCACCACTTCACTCTGTGCTTGTATTAAAGCAACTACTGGCGGTGGTAAGCCATCGAAAGGAACAAGTTCTATTCCAGCATGATACAAGTTGCTCTTCTTTTGATCTGCTTTGATGCCGGGTGATGACCGTTCAGTGGCCATGTTAAAGTTAGGCCACGTGAAGGTGCTCCAAGAACGTTGGCAGCAGCACAGCATTGTCATCATCCCCCATGTACAATCATTGCACAACAATCAACCATGAGCGCCCAAACTAAAGCAGGAGATGCCACAGGGGAAACATTTTGGTTGAAGAGGTTGCAAGAATCCCGGTATTGGTTGTGCTGCAAACGATTGATTGTCGTGGGCAGACCCTGGGAACAAACTGGCAAGAAAATACCAAATTCTTCGCTTGTTGTCATTGTTGAAGACTCAAGCAAACGTACGACCGTTCCATTATTTCTGAAGTTGAAGAAGTGTGATGAGAAGAGGTGCAGCGGAGTGTTCCCATTGAGTAGTTGTTGTTGCTGTTGAACAGCGTTGGTTTTGGGTTCCGTCACGTTAAAATAGCGAGAGATAGAATTCGAAGCAGTCGAGTTTGGAAGTGCAAACTCGTCCTGCATTCCTGGGGTGAAAAAAAAGCTCCCCCCAGTTTGCAGGACAAGCTTGCGCTTCCAGACGAGTTTGCACTTCTAAATTAGCCAATCAGAATTAATTATTTTAGAAGTGCAAACGCGTCCTTGTCTGGAAGTGCATGCGCGTCAAAACTTTGAATGGGGCTATTCTCCTCCGGCGAAACTCGGCGATACTTGGCGATATTGGAGACACTCGGGTGACACTCTTTGTCGCTTGGCGAAAATATGGAGACAGTCGGGGAAACAGGGAGACAATAAGTCGCCGAATGACGCCCGAATGTCGCTTACGAGTCATTCGATAAGTAAGGGGTGATCTGGCGATGATTCATTAGACGACCGACATGTCCTTTGAATCATTGAAGCACATACAAAAATATAAAAAGACCCTAAGGAAACAATATCAATATAAAAAGAAATTAACCAACCACCACCGAAAATATCGCACGATGCCAATTTTGGCGATACATGGCGATGAACAGACCTCATCGCGGCTACGCCAAGGAGCAATGGCGCGCGAAAGCACGCCATCCGAATTTTCGAGTACCACAATGGATACACGAACAGTTTTGGTTGGTCAGTTTAATTGTGTAACGACATCATTTACTTATAGGATATAATTATTGTAGTATATGCCTTTTGAATTCAGCGAGCACGTCGGTCATTCAACGAATCGCCAGATCACCCCTTAAAGATGAAAGCCTCCCTGGCGACATGGCGGGGGGAATTGGCGGGAGTCGGGGGGGGGAGGGGGAGGGAGGGGGAATTGGCGGGAAATTCCTGCCAATTCCCGCCGATTCCCCCCGACTCCCCCCGACTCCCGCCAAAGAGTCATCGCCGCGCCTGCCAGGCAGCGTCGCGAGCGCGGCGAGACGGACGGTTTGCTTGGGTTTTGGTGCATTGCGATCAACAAAAGTTTCTCATCCATCACAAAAACCATGGTGAGCAGCAGCAACAACAAAAGGAGAAAGAAGGAGGACAATACCCGTAACTTCGGGGCCTCAGTCCCCATGGCAATCGATGCCAGCACTGCCAACCCCGCGAAAAAGCGCAAAGAACGTGCTGCTCCAAACGCCGCTTGCAGTCATCGTGGCTCCTGGCCTGCCGAAAGATTTGCATGCGACAACAGGACCCAAGGAAAACGATCGGATCGGTCGTAACGGCGGGAATTGGCGGGAATTTTCCCGCCAATTCCCCCTGATGATACGATAACAGGGAGCAAACTAAATTAATGAGGGGTTGCTACTGAGTTGAGTGATGTGCGCATTGGCGGCCGGCTGACGACCGTTGATGACCGTTGGCCGGCTTGCGCGCCCGCCGGCAGTGCCGGCCAGCTCGGGTTGCACTGGATGACGTGAGCAGACCGGAGGGAAGATCAACACACCCTCGCAGTGCAAGTCGATGACGTCTCTGATTGCAGAGTGTAACTGTAACTCGGGTGCGGGACAATGAAGATAATGGTGTCGCATACGTTGATGGTGCGTGGCGGAATGATGCTTGGTGAAATAGTCGGCCAAGTTGGTCTGGCCGGGCTCCCATTTGACTTCGAATTCTTTTTCGCTGACTCGGTCCCGGATCCAATGGTACCGCATGTCGATGGCTCGCGATCGATTGGGCTTGATTGATGCGTTGGCGGTGCCATGCGCAGTGGAATTGTCAGTGACGATGGTCGTGGTAGCTTGTGGATGACCCATGTCGGCGAGCCTCTGGCGCAAAATGATCCCTTCTTTCATGTTTACGAAGAGTCCCCCAATTTCGGCTTCCGACGCCGAGGATGCCACGAGACGGAGAATGCCGGCGATGTTAAGGACGGGTCCATTGAAGAAATCGGGATTGTCCTTTTTACCCAGATAAAAGTGGCCGCCGACGCGGCTGCGTGCAGCAAGGGAAGTGAGATAACTTGCATCACTGTGGCCCTTAAGTTCCATGTCGCTGGCCTTGTATCGAATGACAGCGTCGGGGTGGGTCGCACAATAATCCAAGAACTGCTTGACGTCGGCTTTGGTTTGTTCGGTGGCGTTGGCCTGTTGGGAGGCTATCTCGCTGAGGGTCATAAGCATAGTCGGGTGGACTCCACGAGAGTAGAACAGATTTGTTCCCACAATTTGCTGGATCCGTGTGACTTCCTCTTTTGTCAGCCGTGGTGTGGTGTCTGGAGGCGCAATTGTTTGGACCTTCTTCCCGTACTGTGGTTCCGAATAGCGATGCGGGGCATGTTGTGGTTTGCTGGGCGCCGGATGACCGTATTTTTCGAGAGCCGATGCGATGTAATTTGGCATGGACAGGTCACAGGTACGGGCCTCATAATCCCACTTGAGGGTGATCCCGCCAAAGAGTGTTGCCTCCCAATCGGTTGAAACAGCTTCGTAGTCACGTTGTAACAAAGTTAGTAAGTGGTTGGCGTCGTTTTTCGCAATGTACTTGACCGCAAAGTTGTCCACAACCAAACAAAAACTAATCGGTTTGTCAGTGTGTTTCCATAGGCCTGGCGTATGACGGCTTTGGTAGAATCCGTGTTTGCTTAATCGTTGTTCCAGTTGTTGGTTTGCCAAGATGCCAGCTTGCGGTAAGCCGTACATGCCCTTCTCGATGCGGATGTATACATTGCCTTTCTCATCCACTTTATTCTCCAGTTGATACTCTTGCATAATTTCGTCCGGGATCAAGGACCGATGAATTTTCATGAATTCGGGGTCCGGCAGGGGGGTTCCAAGGTAGAAATTTTTTATATCAAAGCAAGCCATGCGTGCGTTGGGGGTTGACAGGACGCTGTTGACATGTAATTTGAAGGTAGTCAAATCGGCCGTGGGGGTACGTTTGTCGCCGGGATATTCAATCCGATTGCCGCCCACAGTGAGACGTGTTCGATGTGGTTCTGACTTTTGTGGTCTGTATTCGCAGACGAATCGCCCATACGTCGGAATTTTACCCTTGGGGACTTCGTGTTTCGTAATGAATCGGATTGTGTCGGTACCCTGGACTCGTCCTCCTACTCCTTGAGCGAGACGCCCGAATTCATTCGCCGCCAAGATCATCCATACGTCGCGATACTTGGGGTGGCGCAGTAAGTCTCGGTATTCCATTTGCTTGCCGGTATCAGGATCGAAAATTGGGGCTGCATACGGTTCCCATGCCAGTTGTGGTCCCGGGGCTTCAAACATGGTGTGCAAGGGGGTGTCGGGGATCGCTTGCGATGGAATGGCCACCCTCGGAGATGGCGCTTCGGTGAGAGCAGCGGCTGCGGCGGGGGTGCTTTTTGGGGTCCACCCTCTGAAGTGCGGCCCCAAAGATCATGGCTAATTCTCTGAGTGCATCGAGTTGTTCATCGCCGACGTTGAGATATGGGGCAGCCGGATGCGGATTTGCAAGTGCGGCGGTTAAATCCTTGGCGGCACAAAGGGCCGCATCAGTCGACGAGAGTTTTGGCATTTGGACCTGGGATGGGGATCCAGATTCTGTAGCAGCGGTAATGTTCATGTGCAGGGCCGACATACCAGCCGCGAAGGCCATGGGTGGCCCAGGTGGATCGATTTGCAGATTTGACATGCGCGACAACTTTGGTACCCGGGGGGCGCAAGCGGTGTCCGATTGAAGTCAAAAGCTCCATTGAGCTGGGCATACGCGGATAATCTTGGGTTAATTCGAGATGGACGGAGTAGATTGAGGGTTAATTGCGCTTGGTCCAGTAATTGGTCCCAGAGTTGGAGCGGGAAGTCTCTGTTGGTCGACGCTAAACCTGCGATGAAATGCTTCTTGAACGTTCGTATGGCGCGTTCGGCTGCATTGCGACGATGTATTCCTGCCGGGGTCAGCTGGTAATCGACATTGTTTTTCTTGAGAAAATTTTTAAGTGCAGTGCTGATTTTGTTGTCCAAACGTTGGAGTTTTGGGCGCAGGCGGAGATAATCGATCAGCCCCTTGGCGCGTTTTGAGCGGTTCAACTAGGATGGCGTTGCTGTCGTAGTCGTAGATAATCATTAGATATTTCGAGCCATGGATCGACGTCCTGGGGAAGGCGCCGGTTTGATCAGAAAAGATGAGTCCTGTTGGCGAAGCGATGTCGGCAATTGTCGCGAAAACGCAGTGGGTACGATCTGTCGTGTCTTCGCCCGTTGGATCAGCGTCTAGTGGGTCATCCTCTAATGGAGGCGCAGGGGCCGGTGTCGTGGCGCTTCGCGTGGATCGCAGATTCTTACGTTGTTGATCGAGATGTCCCATGGCTGTAGCGATGGCTTTGGCTGAGTTGAATCATCGCCTCAATAAAATGCTCTTTGAATCGAGCCCAATTCTGTTGAGCGACTGGAAGTTTACGCCATTCGCGGCATGCTTCGCCCAGTACGCCAGTGGCATGGACAAGCACATAAGCGATGTTCAAAACCTGTTCCGGGGAAAAGGGTTGGTTGGCCTCCCGAGCCGTATCGACGGCTTCCTCGATCTGGTTGATTAAGACCTCGAACGGCTGCGTGGGGTCCCATGGCTTCTTCATATTTTCCTGAATTTTTACAATTTCTTGCGGTGGGAGTCGTCCGTACGATGTGTAGAGGTGGTCCAATAGTTGTCGTGGCGTGAGGTGTTCAAAGAACGTGTTGGGGCTACGGAGTGCCCGCACATAAATTGGGTCGACTGCGGTGAGAATTGCCGTACGGAGGGCGCTCATGCAATTCTTGTAGGTGCCGTAGGTGCGCACCTCCTCCTCCCAATCCGCTCGAGCTTCCGCAATTTCAATGTTGTTGGCTCCATCAGGGACAAAAGGGACGGGATCGGGGACCGGTGGCGGGATAAAGGGGGCCTCATTGGGTACCAGCGCGTCCCAAGCTTCCGGTTTGAGGATTAAGAAGAGGTGACCGTGTTCTCCCCCGCCCAGGGTGGTTGCGATTTTCATGGCGCTTGTTTTTAGATAGTCCATAAGCTCATGTAGAGCGTAGAAGGTCGGCATCCCTTGGATGCGTGGTCGTGGCTCTGGCCACGTGCTGAGAATCTATGGTCCGCACTAACCATATCGACATACCCCAAAAATCCTAAATACCTATTTTATACATGTTGAATAAGTTTATAATATTTTTAGCCGCGCATGCAAGCCAAAGATCAAACAAGTCGACAATCCGAAATTCACATCGGTCATCGGGTCATCACCATGATGTATTATATTCGTTCACTTTGTCTTTGCAAACCTGTTGCCTGCACCTTGCCGGCCTCAATAAGCAACGCCCAATGGCGGCAATCGCAAACACATCAGCAGCAAGCTTGGAGTGGAAGGAGAATCATCCATGGGAGTTTTTACGATGCCGCTGGCACTGGCGGTCGTGAGATGCATGTGGGCAACAAAGGAAGTGCACATGATTTTGAACACTACGGCTACTGGAAATGACGACGAAAGAAGACAATGTATCACCTAATGCCAACGATGCCCTTCTTCCTGCCCTTGTTGACATATGTGGCTGCTGGAGAGCACCCGCTTATGACTGCTTTGCCTGCAGCCCCTGATGATGGTTTCTTGGATCCGCGTTCTTGTCACGGCCGTCTCTTCTACCACCACCACCAATACACTCTGGTGGATTCGTGATCCCAATGATGAAGAACGTCATGGACGTGAAGCCGCCTGCACCAGTGGTGTCGCCGAGCCCATCAAGTGTGGCTCCATCATTCGTCTTTTGCATTTGGACTCTTTGAGAAATTTACATTCTCATAATGTTCGATCGCCTATATCGAGACAACAAGAAGTGAGTTGTTTCGGAAAAGGTGATAATGGCAATGACTGGAAAGTGGTGTGTTGTGGCGACTATTGGGAACGTTTTCAACCCGTTGCCTTTCAACACGTCGATAGTGGCAAGTTTCTAGGTGCTTCCTCCACAGTCAAATTTACTCATCAAAATTGTGGGCACAATTGTCCCATTTTGAATCACCTTGAAGTCTTTGGACGATCCCAAAAAGACAACTTTGGAATGTGGGTGGTGGAAATGGGAGTGCATCTATCGAAATAGATGCATTAGTGTTGTTGTCGTTGAAGTGAACGTCGACGACTAACTAGATAGTCTGTACTACAAATTATTATATAGTTAAAGGTAGGAATTACAGGTAGCTCAAGCAATCTATCGTTTGCTGGAAGTTTGTTGTTGCAAAACTAGTGCTTGGTTGCTAGTTGAAGCATGAAGAAAGAGCGCCGCGAATGTCCTTCATGACGTCGGCCAGCACTTTGGATGGTGATACCATCGCCAATACGTTTTGGCGTAGAGACCTTTTTTGCAGCAGTGTTGTCAATAGTGTTTTGAAGCTATCTTCAAAAAAGGTCACTACGCCAAGCCTTTTTGATGATGCAATGCCGACATTCATTGCCTCGCTTGAGTGTTGCAATGATCTTCTCATTTCGATCCCGCGCGATCCTTGGCGGCATTTTCAGATTTGATCGCATGATGGACCGGACGACGGGAGTGCCATTTTTGCAAGTCGAAGAAGTCAATATTTTTGGCTAAATAAATATTATATATTTATATGACCACGTATTTAAAGAAATGTTAGTATGGCGATATGGTTAGTGCGGACCATAGTGCTAATGCTACCAGTATCCAGCACATATGCCCGCCATTTCCCGCGCACCGTTTACATCCGTTGGACTCACACGCGCGGGCCCGCCAATATCTCACCGTTATCATCCGTTGGCGCGCCCAATGCCGATTGCCCGGCGCGCCACTCGAAACCACACATCACAGAATAATGCCATTATTTAGTAATCTCCCGTTTCTCGTCACACTACTTCTACGTGATATTAGCAGAGATTACTAAGGATCCCTTGTTTCCAAACGTCCCGAGATCCCATCTCCGTTGCAAGGTACGCTTACGACCATGTCATCCACTACAACGCTCAAAGCGCAGTCTGAGGATGAGTTCTACACCGCATTCCCTGCGCGCCCTGTCCGCATCGAAGGCCAACCAACATACGAAGATCTCCGAGTTCTCTGCCAACTGGTCTACCGCAATGCGTCCAAGTTCCACTCCACCCGGGGTGGGGCGGCACATGGATACCTGGGTATGGTAATGCCTGCTACAAGTTACGCCACCCTTAGCGACACCGCTTGGGTTGATCCCGTCTCGCCCGATGCACCCGATGTCGAGGGCATGACGGGCCCGCAAATCAGCGAAGCCAACCGACAGTATGCCGAGGCTCTTAGAGAATTCAAAGAGTTCTCCAACCTGAACGAGGCCCTTCTCCGGTTCATCAGTGAAAGCATTGAACCACTCTTCATGCGCCCCTACGAGGATGATGACACAGGTCTGATGGGCGTCACCACGAAAAAACTTCTACAGGATCTCATTGCTGGGTACGGGGCCATCACCCCCACGGAAGTCGAGGCCAACCGGGCCAAACTACACACTCCCTATTCGGCATCCGAACCATTTCAGGTCCTTGTGGACCGGTTTCGGACCATTACCTCTTATGCCGCCGATGGTGGTGTGCCCATTGATGACAAGGCATTGATCAGTGCTGGCCTGGCTGCCCTCGAACAAACTGGTGTCTTGGAAACTGCCATCGACAAGTGGACCGACAAAACTGCCGAAACCCGTGACACCTGGAAGAAATTTGTCACCCACTTCCAACCCCTTGTCTTACGCTACCAAAAGAGCAATACTGGGAAACTCACAGCCCACAATATGTCAACCACCGTCCCTGGGGCCTGGATGGCCCACAACATTGCACCCAAGCTTCCAGCAGCCTGGGTGGCACCGGCTCCCAATGATGAAAATGCCATGGCCCAAGCCAACCAAGCCATGGCCAATGCCACCATCCTCGAACAATTGCAGGCGCTGGCAGAAGAAGTCAAGGCCCTGAAGAAAAACAATCGCTCCCGCAACAAGCCGGCTGGGCCCCGTCGTGACCAAGGATCCTACTGCTGGTCCCATGGCTACTTGGTGGATCGCCGCCACAGTAGTGCTACATGTCGCCTACCCAAGCCTGGCCACGATGCCACTGCGACACGATTGGACAACAAAGGAGGTAACCAGGAGGGCAAGCCCGTGGCCGCCTGAGGAATTGGGCCGACTAAGCATAGTATTAATCATAGCAATATGAATTATACTCCATGTCTGCAGCCCTTTCCACCTCCATCATCCCTCGCCTTTGCTGACACGGGTGCCACGGATCATTTTTTTACCACCACCGCCAATGTTAGCGACCCGCAACCTGCCACCTTTCCTGTCCACGTTGCCATGCCCAACGGTGCCGAGTTAACCTCCTCACACACAGCAACACTCCCATTTCCCGATATCCCTGTGACAGCACGTACTGGACACATCCTGCCAAATTTGCAAAATTCCCTTGTTGCCATTGGAAAACTCTGCGATGTCGGCTACACTGCCACCTTCGATGCCACAAGTGTCAATATCAGCCATCCGCAACGCCAAGCCATCCGTGGCACCCGCCATTCCAATGGACTGTGGACACTTCCACTCCCACAACCCACTATGCAGCCGCAAATGAACTATTCCATCCACGATAGCACCACAAGCCAGATCGTACGGTTCCTGCATCGAACACTGTTCTCGCCCACCAAGTCCACCTTACTGCAAGCCTTGGCCAACAACCACTTTGTTGGCTGGCCAGCTTTCAACACTCAAACGGTACGGCGCCATCTGACACTGCAACCAGCCACGATTATGGGCCACATGGACCAGCAACGGCAAAACACGCGGCCCACAGGGGAGACTCCTCCAGTACAGCCCACCGAGGGCCCCCCCAACACCACCAATTACCGACGGACTACACACCAATGATGTTGTCCTCGCTGTCACCGATCGTCCTACAGGACGCATATTCTCCGACCAAACCGGCTACTTTCCACAAGTATCTAGCCGTGGTGTCAAAGCGGTTATGGTCTTATATGACTACGACAGTAATTCAATCCTGGTGGAGGGTATAACCAGCCGAGGCGCCACTGAATTGCTCCGAGCATACGCAAAATTGCACCAGCGCCTTGTAGTGGCCGGACTGCGGCCAAAATTCCAACGCCTTGACAACGAAGCCAGTGGGGCTTTCAAAACTTTCTTGCAGCAACAACAAATTGATTTCCAACTCACTCCCAGCAGCATCCATCGCCGCAACGCTGCCGAACGGGCCATTCGGACTTGGAAAAATCATTTCATTGCAGGACTCAGTGCCCTGGACCCATCCTTTCCAATTCGATTCTGGTGCCAGCTCCTGCCCCAATCCGAAACGAGCTTGAACCTACTCCGACAATCGCGTCTCAATCCCAGGCTCTCCGCCTATGCACAGCTGTACGGTAACTTCGACTTCAACCGCACCCCTTTGGCGCCCCCGGGATGCAAAACAATTATATTCAACACTCCGGACCAACGTGGATCGTGGGCGCCCCATGGCGAAGTTGCATGGTATGTTGGCCCGGCCATGGACCACTACCGCTGCTACACCACCGTCTCCCATGCCACCGGCCGCCAACGTGTTGCCGAAACCGTAGAATTCTTGCCCCACGATTTTCAGATGCCACAACTATCGTCTGCTGACTTGGCTGCACGGGCCGCCACTGAACTTGCCAAGGCCCTGCAAAATCCCCATCCAGCTGCCCCTTTCCTGCCGCCCACACAACGTCTCAATTCTGAACTCCAACGCCTGGCGGACATCTTCACCCTGGCACAACAACCAGCCACCACTGCGCCTGCTACGGTCCCCAGTCCAGGCCCTGTGCCCGTCACCCCGCCACGACGCCGACAGGACCGCCTAGCAATCAGGCCCATGGCTCCAAGGGTGATCAACCAACTGTTGCCACCGCGCACACCGCCCATGTCCATCCCCGTTCCAAAATCCTATGCGCCAGCTACGAGGGTGCAGACCACGCCGGCACTAGCCAATGCCGTTTTCGATACAGACACTGGCCGCAATCTGGAATACCGCCAACTCATCCAGCATCCAAACTATAAGGAGGCATGGCTCCGATCCTCTGCCAACGAATTTGGCCGGCTGGCCCAAGGAGTCGGTGGCAGAATTCGAGGTACCGACACCATCAATTTTATTCCAAGATCCGAGGTCCCTGCAGGCCGCCGCGTCACATATGGGCGATTTGTGTGTGAGCGACGACCGCAGAAAGAAGAGGTGGAACGCACCCGGCTCACTGTTGGTGGGAATCTTATTGATTACCCCGGTGATGTCAGCTCACCGACTGCTGACTTGACAACGTTCAAACTCCATGTGAATGACGTACTGTCCACTCCCAACGCAAAAATGATGTCCCTGGACATCAGCAATTTCTACTTGAACACCCCACTTGACCGTCCCGAATTCATGAAGCTGCACATCTCCTTGATCCCGCCAGAAATCATCCAAGAATACAAGCTCGCCGCCCTGGCGGATGATGCCGGCTACATTCACATGCGCATCAACAAAGGCATGTACGGACTTCCACAAGCCGGTAAACTTGCAAATGATTTACTGCAACGACGCCTCGCCCCCCATGGATACCGCCCCTGCCGCTATACCCCAGGTCTGTGGCGACACGATACAAAACAACTATCATTCGTGTTAGTTGTGGACGACTTCGCTGTGAAATATGTCAACAAAGGGGATGCCAACGAGCTACTTACAATTCTCAAAGGGCACTATGACATTAAAGTTGATTGGACTGCTTCACTATTCTGTGGCATCAGTGTAGCCTGGGACTACATCAAACGCACTGCTCGCCTGTCCATGCCCAGGTGCAGTACACTGCTTTACACGTCGACTCCTTCGAATGATTGTAGTCCAATAATATTAGTCTATTTAGTCATGTGTGACATCATGTGTGATGACGCAGCATGACGAAAGCGTTGCATGCGGACGCGAACGCTAGGCCGGTCTCGGACATCGTCGGACAAGGCCCATAACCTATTGACGTCACCGTCGGCGTGACGTTGCATGACGCAGGCATCGCGCATGACTCCAGCTAGTCGAATGCCGATGAGATCCTAGTGTCAATGCCACCTAAGATCTGGCACCTTGATGACATC
This sequence comes from Nitzschia sp. DOCU1, assembly GCA_951394045.1. Lineage (NCBI taxonomy): Eukaryota > Bacillariophyta > Bacillariophyceae > Bacillariales > Bacillariaceae > Nitzschia > Nitzschia sp. DOCU1. The sequence continues at coordinate 4,826,533 of OX595985.1, forward strand.
GAGGTAGCTATACTTTATTCCAGAGTAGCTGACGACGTCCAAAGAACCCTAGTACAACGTCGTAGCTAGTCTACTACAAGATGCATCAACCTCCTGTTCGGATTGTTGTCGATGCATGTCAAAGGTCTCGACTCTACTAGAACTACGAGAGCCTACGAGACAACTTGCATGAGAAATACATCTAGTTTTTAACCTAGCCATAATTTTCACAACCTTTTCGATCCTACAAACGACGTAGTGCATAGTGTTAACACTCCACGACAATCGTCGTGATCAAGATCAATTTACTCAAGATGAAGCTCTCTAACGCAACCGTTACCGCCGCCGCGGCTATTCCTCGCCATGACATGTCGAGAAAAGGTTTTCAACGAGCCCCGATCCCTATTCAACGTGAACCTGAAGTTGCAGTGAACAAGGAAAAGCTGGTTACCTTCAAGTGTCGCAATGTTCCTGAAGATCCAACCTCCACTCAGTTCGAACTGTCGATTCTTCCGTTCAACGGCGACGAGTCGCCTGAAACTTGGTTTCGCCTCCAAGAAAAGGCCAAAAAGGTGATCAACGGTCAGCACCTGACTACCGGTCCGCAAAAGTATGAGTTTTACCGCCGTATCCTCACCGGAAAGGCCCTCGCCAAGTTCGAGGAAACCGCAGCGACCGCTGGGAACGAAACAAGTGCAAATTTGAAAATCGTCCTCCAAGGAGTGACTAACTACGTTCTCCCGGCTCGCGCACTTCAGACCCAGAAACGTTACATGCGCCGTTTGTGTCGCAAGCCTCCTGAGATGTCGATGAAGGAATATATCAGCCGCTTCCAGCAACTCAACAGCTACTTGGCGATGTTTGACAGCACTCGTGGAGCAGCCAACAAGCTTCCCAACGACGAGATCATTGAGCATGCAGAATTCGCCATTCCCGCCAGTTGGCGTCACCAGATGATCCTGCAGGGTTTCGAGCCGATTGACCACACTTTGGACGAGTTTACCCAGTTCTGCGAGCGCCTCGAATTCACCGAAAAATTGCACGAAACTCACCACGTCCGTAAGCAGAAGCCAGATGGCAACCATCCTCCGAAGGGGAAGCGAGACCCGCGAATGGATCACTCGAAGCCCGCTATTAAGCGCGGCCCTAATGACAAGACTCCTCCCTTTAAATGTGCCTACCATGGCCCCAACTGGTCCCACAACACTGGGGACTGCAAGATGGTGGTGGCGCAGGCCCAGAAGATGGCTGCCGCCCATGGAAACTTCATCAAGAATGGCGATAAAAAGCCTCGTTACGGTAACCGCACTTGGGTTCGTGACGGTGGCGGCGCCAACAAGAAAGAAGAACTACATGCCATGATCCAGAACATGGTCAAGGACGCGGTCAAGGACGAACGCAAGCGCAAGGCGATTGATCCACCCGACGAGGAAAACTTCAATGTGGACGAACTCTTGGCTAACCTTGTCGCTAGCGACGATGAAAACTGAAGGTGTGAGCGAGTTGTACACGAAAAATCTAGTTTAATGCATAATCATAAGGACGAGTTATCCTATTACAAAATCTCTGAAAGAGTAGGTGGGAAACGCAAAAATTGCGGATGTGACGAAGTTTTCGTTTTCCACGAGCAACACGATGGGGCACGACATGCGAGCCCATCCGTCTATATACCGTCCGAGCCGGGCGAGGTCTTCGCCTCATTGGACCAATGCATTAATTACCGTATCGCGGCGGAATCACACGCGATAACGCGACTGTACAACCGGAGCTCACCAAAACGCCAGAAAACCGCGCCAGACGAAATTCCGTACTGTTTCGCGCAAATTAACACGCGCCTAGGCAAGGCCAAGGCGGCAGCGTTGACGACGCTACTAGACACCGGAGCATCACGAGGACTGATCTCCGAGAAGCATGTCAGGAAACTACGTGTCAGGACGACACCATCGAGAACCACCTTCACGACAGCTGGAGGTGTCGTCGAGACACACCGCGAAGTAAAAATCCAGTTTAAACTTCCGGAATTTCATGCCAATAGGGTGATTGAATGGGTCTTCCAGGTGACATCCGACCTTGGCAACTACGACATGATCATTGGCAGAGACCTTCTGCGAGAACTAGGTGTCAAGTTCGACTTCAAGACAAGGGAAGTCGAATGGGATTTAGCTGCTATAGCAATGAAGATATATGGCGAGACGCCCAACGAAGACGCCTGGCAGGCCGACGCAGATGGTGGTGCCAAGTCTATTAAACAAATCTTAGACGCTAAATATGCCCCAGCGGACATTCCGCAGAAAATCTCCGAGATGGACCATCTGTCGGAAGAAGATAAATCCACCCTCAAGACGCTTCTTCAGAAACATGAGACGCTCTTTGACGGCACGCTCGGCACTTGGAAAGGCGAGCCCTATGATATCGAGCTAAAGCCTAATGTCACGCCATATCATGCGAGGCCATATCCAGTGCCGAAGGCATATGAACAGACGCTACGCAACGAGGTCGATCGCCTCTGCGCAGTCGGCGTACTTAAGAAAGTCAACTGCTCTGAATGGGCGGCACCGTCGTTCATCATACCAAAGAAGGACAAGACGGTACGGTTCATAAACGACTTCCGCGAGCTCAACAAGCGAATCAAGCGGAAGCCATTCCCGCTACCAAAGATACAAGAGCTACTGTTAAAACTAGAAGGTTTTCAGTACGCTACTAGTTTAGACCTAAACATGGGCTACTACCATGTGGAACTTAGTCCGAACGCAAAGAAACTTTGCACCCTCGTCTTCCCATGGGGAAAATATGAGATGCAGCGACTACCTATGGGACTCAGCAATAGCCCCGATATCTTCCAGGAAATGATGTCGTCGCTGTTCGCAGACCTAGAGTACATACGTACGTACATAGACGATCTTCTAGTACTTACTAAGGGTAGTTACCTAGACCACCTAGAGAAACTCGACGTGGTACTACAACGTCTGAAAGACACGGGACTCAAGGTGAACATCAAGAAGTCCTTCTTCGCGAAAGCGGAGCTCGAATACCTTGGCTACTGGATTACCCGCGACGGCATCCAACCAGTAGCAACCAAAGTGCAAGCAATCCAAGCCATGCTCGCACCGCGCAATAAAAAGGAACTACGCGCTTTCATCGGTATCGTGAATTATTATCGCGACATGTGGGTGCGCCGTTCGCACATCCTCGCCCCGCTCGCATCACTTACGTCGAAAACAGCTAAGTGGGAGTGGACCGGCGCGCACCAAGAGGCATTTGACACGATGAAGAAAATAATAAGTAAGGAGGTTCTCCTAACTTACCCGAACTTTCATCTACCGTTTGATATACATACTGACGCGAGCGACACGCAGCTTGGCGCGGTCATCTCGCAGAACGGTAAGCCTATCGCGTTCTATAGTCGCAAACTCAATCCCGCGCAGACACGGTATACCACTACCGAGCGGGAACTACTAGCTATTGTAGAAACACTCAAGGAGTTCCGTACGATTCTCCTAGGTCAACAGATTCGCGTCTACACCGACCACAAGAATCTAACCTATAAAAACTTCAATACTGAACGCGTTATGCGCTGGCGACTCATCCTCGAAGAGTATGGTCCCGAACTTGTCTACGTTCGAGGTGAGACGAATGTAGTAGCGGACGCCCTTAGTCGACTTGGTAAGGACGAAAAGCCCTTTACCGAGGCCAATTTCGCAGAGTACTTTGGGGGCGATGAACTACCTGAAAGCGTCTTCCCCCTTACCTACAAGTACATTATGCGACATCAGCGAAAAGATACCGCGCTGCTCCAAAAGGCAGCGTCGGACAGTAGATATAGTGTAAAGGTTTTTCGTGGGGGCGGTAAGAAACGTCCTCTAGTAGTTAGAGATGGTAAGATAGTTATTCCGCAGTCACTCCAACGCCGATGCGTTGAGTGGTACCACGAGACACTGTGTCACCCGGGGGAGACCCGTACGGAGCACACGATTCGGCAGCATTTCTACTGGAAAGGACTGCGAACCGACGTCGTCGACATCTGCAAGAAATGCAGGTTGTGCCAATTAACAAAGCGCAAGACCCTTAAGTATGGGCACCTGCCAATTAAGGAACCCGAGAGCGAACCCTGGGAAATCCTATGTGTCGATCTCATAGGCCCCTACTCGATTAACCAGGGTAAACGAAATAAGGGCAAACAGAAACAACTCGAGCTTTGGTGCCTTACCATGATTGATCCGGCAACTGGCTGGTTTGAGATGGTTCGCGTACCCAATAAAGAGGCTTTTAGTATCGCCGAATTAGCCGAAAAGACGTGGTTCACAAGATACCCGTGGCCACAACAAGTTATTTATGACCGCGGCACGGAGTTCATGGGCGAATTCCGGCGAATGGTCAAGGAAGACTATGGCGTGCTTGCGCGCCCAATCACTGCGAGAAACCCGCAGGCGAACGCAATACTCGAACGAGTACACCAAACTATCGGGAATATGATTCGTACGTTTGAACTGCAGCACTCAGACGATACAGTCGGACTCAATGGAATCCTGGCAGCCGTGATGTTCGCCGTGCGCGCGACATATCACACGACGCTACAGGCTACGCCGATGCAACTAGTTTTCGGTAGAGATGCCATTCTCAACACCCGCTTCGAAGCTAATTGGAAGCTCATCCGTGAGCGCAAGATGCAACGCATTGCGAAGAACAATGCGGCAGAAAACAAAACGCGATTACCGTATGAGTATCACGTAGGCCAACAGATCATGATCAAGCAGGACCAACAACGTAAGTTTGGTGCTAACCCTTACGATGGTCCGTATCCAATAGTCGCCGTGAATGACAACGGTACAGTACGTATCCAGAAGGGTGCAGTTACTCAGACTTGGAACATTCGTAACATACATCCCTATCATAGTTAAGTCCTGTCCCTCCATCATGGGGGCGGGTGCAGTACACTGCTTTACACGTCGACTCCTTCGAATGATTGTAGTCCAATAATATTAGTCTATTTAGTCATGTGTGACATCATGTGTGATGACGTAGCATGACGAAAGCGTTGCATGCGGACGCGAACGCTAGGCCGGTCTCGGACATCGTCGGACAAGGCCCATGACCTATTGACGTCACCGTCGGCGTGACGTTGCATGACGCAGGCATCGCGCATGACTCCAGCTAGTCGAATGCCGATGAGATCCTAGTGTCAATGCCACCTAAGATCTGGCACCTCGATGACATCGAGGTAGCTATACTTTATTCCAGAGTAGCTGACGACGTCCAAAGAACCCTAGTACAACGTCGTAGCTAGTCTACTACAAGATGCATCAACCTCCTGTTCGGATTGTTGTCGATGCATGTCAAAGGTCTCGACTCTACTAGAACTACGAGAGCCTACGAGACAACTTGCATGAGAAATACATCTAGTTTTTAACCTAGCCATAATTTTCACAACCTTTTCGATCCTACAAACGACGTAGTGCACAAGTATATTGCCACCATGCTCAAAGAACTCAGCCACTCCCTTCCAAGCAAGCCACAGTTTTCGCCACATCCGCACAACCCTCCCAAATTTGGGGCTGACAGTCAAATCCTGCCCGAAGAGATCCCATTCGTGCCACTGCCCCCTGCCGACAGCAAAATCGTTCCACACATCATCGGAAAATTGATGTACTACGGGCGCGCCGTGGACTCCACCCTGTTGGTGGCTCTGAGCTCCTTATCCTCCGAACAAAATAAGCCATCCACGCACACAAAGTCCAAAATCCACCAACTGCTGGATTATTGTGCAACAAATCCAGATGCGGCCCTGGAATATCGAGCTTCCGCCATGATCCTGCACACACACAGCGATGCCGGCTATCACAATGAACCAGGGGCCCGCAGCCGCAGTGGTGGACATCACTTCCTCACTGACACTCTCGACCCCCTAGCTGCCAAGCCGAACGGAGCAATTCTTAACCCGACGACAATCATCCGTCATGTCGCATCCAGTGCTGCCGAAGCTGAAACTGGAGCTGCGTTCATCAACTGTCGGGAAGCACTGCCACTCCGAATCACACTTCAAGAGATGGGGTATCCGCAACCACCCACCCCGGTCCTGCTTGATAACACCACCGCACACGGTTTCATTACGAGCAGCATTAAGCAAAAGCGCACTCGTGCCATGGATATGCGTTACCATTGGCTACGCGATCGCGAGGCCCAACAGCAATTCAAATTCCATTGGGCTCCTGCAAAGTATAACAAAGCCGACTACTTCACCAAACATTTCCCGCCCTCCCATCATCAACAAGTCCGCTCGGAATATGTTCTTCATTTACAATCGTCGACAAAAATTCAAAATTTTCCCTCCGAGCCGGCGGCAGATGTGCTGCGAGGGTGTGCTAATGCTACCAGTATCCAGCACATATGCCCGCCATTTCCCGCGCACCGTTTACATCCGTTTGACTCACACGCGCGCGGGCCCACCAATATCTCACCGTTATCATCCGTTGGCGCGCCCAATGCCGATTGCCCGGCGCGCCACTCGAAACCACACATCACAGAATAATGCCATTATTTAGTAATCTCCCGTTTCTCGTCACACTACTTCTACGTGATATTAGCACATAGAATCTCAGCTTCGGTGAGAGGACTTGCTCCCATGGTTGACAAAGATCACAGGGTTGCAGGACGCTCTTGGCGAAAGTGGCAAGGACCGACTGTGTCTGTGTAGATAGGATTTAGTTTGCTCTGATGATACGATAACAGGGAGCAAACTAAATTAATGAGGGGTTGCTACTGAGTTGAGTGATGTGCGCATTGGTGGCCGGCTGGCGACCGTTGATGACCGTTGGCCGGCTTGCGCGCCCGCCGGCAGTGCCGGCCGGCTCGGGTTGCACTGGATGACGTGAGCAGACCGGAGGGAAGATCAACACCCCCTCCCTCCCCCTCCCCCCCCCCCGACTCCCGCCAATTCCCCCCGCCATGTCGCCAGGGAGGCTTTCATCTTTAAGGGGTGATCTGGCGATTCGTTGAATGACCGACGTGCTCGCTGAATTCAAAAGGCATATAGTAAATTCATTATTTCCTCTAAGTAAATGATGTCGTTACACATTCAATCTGACCAACCAAAACTGTTCCTGTATCCGTCGCGGTACTCGAAAATTCGTCTTGCGCGCCTGCATGCCCCCTTTCCCCTTGGCCCTACTGTACCGCGGTGAGATCTGTCTGTCGCTCCGTATCGCCAAAATTAGCAACATGCGGTATTTTCGTTGGTGTCCCTGGACGATGCATTCGATTGGTTCAAATGATTAGTTGAGTGGTCGGGAGGGTTTTATTTTTACACGTGGCACTACGGCGTGGGGACCCATAGCAGCGCGATGACCATGGATCGCCATTACAAACAACAACAGGTTGCTGCTGTGCAACTGTCTACCAGTACTACTACCGGTAGTTAGGCGACCACTTTCAACCATTAACCATAAGGTACTACGGGACCACTAATGATGGTTTTTCCTTCTGCTGCTATGTCAACGATTATGAAGATTATCGTTCTCGTCTCGGTTCTATCGGCCCTTGTCTTCAGTTTTTCAATGACAAGCATTATGCTGGGACCATACAGCAGATTCTTTCATGGATTTGATGCTAATGCTCTGATTGTGCAGGAGCCAGATAGCGCTCTGATGGAGCAGGAGCGTGAGAGTGGTGCAACAATCACGGCTGATGATCATCACGAGTATGTGGAACGAAACAATATTACCCATGCCATACGGAAGGATTTTTACATACCTTACCGACCAAAGTACTATGGGATTTATAAAGTCAGAATTGTCTACTTTGTGAATTGCAAGATTAATCCAAACTATGACGGTTGGATCAGTGGCCAGATGAAATATCTACCGCCCCAACTCCATTATTTTCGGATCACAGAGCTTTATATTGTGGCTTCAGCACACAACTGTTCCAGCGAAACCAAGCTACTGCGTGTTTTCGAAAATCTTTACTCTGGTCTATCTGAGACCATAAGACCTTTTCTGGAGTGTCACAACGATGCCATGGAGACCTATGAGTACCATGGAATCGACAAGGTCTGGGAGCTGGCTATGATAATTTGAAGCAGTATGCAAATGTTGGAGTACGTTTTGATTCCATCGCGAACAAGCACATACCTTCATAAGAAGTGTGCCCACGCGAACCAGCCAGTCTTCTTTCCCATTTGAAATTCGAAATGGGATGCCGCCCGCATGTTTTGGGGGTTGCGAGGATGAGGATTTTCCATTTTTACTATTCCGGAACGATGAGATTGAAATCGAAATCTTACCGGCAGATCGGTTAAGGGGGGCAACAGGTGGTAAGCAGAGGCAGTTGTTTATGCGGGAGAAGCCCCGGTTAACAACCGGTAGGCACGAATAACTAACAAATTGAGCGCGAAAGAAGGATCAATTGGTTTGCCCATCAAGCATCTCGCGGCTGTCACAAGCTTTCTACAAATACTCACTCCTTATCCATTATATAAGTCATACTGCCTACTGGTTTCTATGCTGCTGGCGCAATGTCCCCCTCGTATGAAATATCCTTGTTAGTCGCGCTCCCACTCTAAAGCCCTCTCTACCAGTCGTCATGCTGGGATGATGGTGACAGGTTGGAGGAGTTCATTTCCAAGGGTCAAGCCTTTTTAGAGTAGCAATTAGAGCACAGCCAAACATTGCGATAAGCCCAAAGTGGCTAAATACGTACGAATTGATCTTGTTGCTTCCGTAAGACCAATTCTTCTTCCGGACCTACTAGTCGTAGAGAGACTAGCCTTTAGTCGTGAGACCAGGCTGATTCGAGTCACTAGTCGACTCGTTCGAATGGCCTTCAAACCATTGTCATTCATTCGAGTCTCAGTAATCGAACAGATCACCCAGTCAAAATGCAGAGGTACTGCAGATGGACCAAGGCCATTAACAGGATGAGGAATTAAGTCTCTGAAAGAGTAGGTGGGAAACGCAAAAATTGCGGATGTGATGAAGTTTTCGTTTTCAGCGATGGGGTAATCGTAAACAAAGAGAAGCTCGTGACCTTCAAGTGCCGTAACATTCCTGACAATCCAAACTCGACTCAGTTTGAGCTGTCGATTTTGCCTTTTACCGGCGACGAGTCGGCCGAGACCTGGTTTCGCTTGCAAGACAAAACGGAAAAAGTGATCAAGGGTCAGAATTTGACCACTGGTCCGCAGAGGTACGAGTTTTACCGCCGTATCCTCACCGGAAAGGCTCTCGCTAGGTTCGAAGAGACAGCAGCGACCGCTGGGAATGAAACTATCCAAAATCATAAGGCAACCCTCCAGGGAGTCACCAATTATGTTCTCCCAGCTCGAGCACTTCAAACTCAGAAACGTTACATGCGCCGCTTGTGCCGCAAGCCGGCAGAAATGACCATGAAAGAATACATCAGTCAATTCCAGCAGCTCAATCATTATTTGTTGTTGTTTGACACTACTCGCGGAGATCAAAACAAGCTTCCCAAGGACGAGATCATTGAACACGCGGAGTTCGCCATTCCTTCCAGTTGGCGTCAGCAGATGATCCTACAAGGTTTCAAACCGATTGAACACACTTTGGACGAGTTTACCCAGTTCTGCGAGCGCCTCGAATTCACTGAAAAGATCCATGAAGCTAATCACGTCCGTAAGCCAAAGCCAGATGGCGCCCATCCTCCAAAGGGGAAGCGAGATCCGCGAATGGACCAAGCGAAGCCCGCTGATAAGGGTGGCCACAACGAAAAGACTCCTCCCTTTAAGTGCACCTACCAGGTGATAGACAGACAGACGGACAGACAGACAGACGATAGAGGGCTTCGCTGATGATACGATAACGGGGAGCAAACTAAATTAATGAGGGGTTGCTACTGAGTTGAGTGATGTGTGCATTGGCGGCCGACGGGCGACCGTTGATGACCGTTGGCCGGCTTGCACGCCCGCCTGCATGGCCGGCCGGCTCGAGTTGCACTGGATGACGTGAGCAGACCGGAGGGAAGATCAACACACCCTCGCAGTGCAGGTCGATGACATTTTGGATCGCTGAGTGCAGCTTCAACTCAGGTGTGGGACAATGAAGGTAGTGATGTCGCATACGTTGATGGTGCATGGCAGAATGGTGTTTGGTGAAATAGTCGGCCAAATTTGTTTGGCCGGGCTCCCATATGACTTCAAATTCTTTTTCTTTGACTCTGTCGCGGATCCAGTGATACCGCATGTCGATTGCGCGCGAGCGGTTTGGCTTGATGGACGCGTTGGCAATACCGTGGGCCGTGGAGTTGTCTGTGACGATCGGTGTGGTGGATGATGATTGCCTCCTTCATGTTGACAAAGAGGCCGCCGATTTCAGCCTCAGAGGCGGAGGAAGCGACAAGACGCAGGATGCCCGCAACGTTGAGAACCGGACCATTGAAGAAATCGGGATCGTCACGTTTGCCGAGATAAAAATGTCCTCCGACGCGACTGTGTGCTGCCAGTGAGGTAAGATAGCTGGCGTTGCTGTGGCCCTTTAACTGCATATCGCTGGCTTTGTAGCGAATGACCGCGTCGGGGTGGGTAGCGCAATAATCCAGGAACTGTTTGACGTCGGCTTTGGTCTGTTTGGTGGCGTTGGCCTGTTGGGAAGCGAGTTCGCTTAATGTCATCAGCATGGTAGGGTCGACGCCGCGGGAGTAGAAGAGATTGGTGCCCACGATTTGTTGGATACGGGTGACTTCTTCTTTGGTGAGGCGCGGTGTGAGATCAGGGGGTGCTACCGTCTGGACCGTTTTTCCGTACTGTGGCTCCGAATACCAGTGGGGGGCATGTTGTGGTTTGTCGGGGGCGGGGTGCGCGTATTTCTCGAGGGCCGACGTGATGTATCCGGGCATTGATATGTCACACGTGCGGGCATCGTAGTCCCACTTGAGTGTGATCCCACCGAAAAGCTTGGCTTCCCAGTCGGTGGAGACGGCTTCATAATCGCGCTGAAGATATGTAAGTAATTGGTTGGTGTCCTCTTTGGCGGTGTACTTCACTGCGAAATCGTCGACGACGAGACAGAAAACTGATGGGCTTGCTTGCGTGTTTCCACAGGCCGGGAGTGTGTCGGCTTTGATAATACCCATGTTTTCCCAATCGCCGTTCCAATTGCTGATTGGCAAGTTTGCCCGCTTGAGGTAAGCCATACATTCCCTGCACTAGGCTAGAAACTGCAGTAGATTGTTTTTGGAAATTGTGAGACTATTTTAAAGTTAGATCTATCGTTGCATCGACTCCATCTTCCCATCTGATCGTGATCACGACTATATATCTTAGTAGACAAGATAGTTGTCAAGAAGGTAAGACATGCCCGTCCCTAACTAGCAGTGTTGTGTTTCTGCGTGACTGCTCTAGTTAGTGACGCCTAGCATCCTATGACCTTCTAACACCTATAGCATGACCCTAGGTCCTGATGCCTAGCGTCAAGACTAGCATCAAGATAGACATAGTCGTCGCCTCGCTCTGACCATATATGTGTGTCGCACTTTCTGTGCGCACGCGCGCCATCCGGCATGCTCGACGACGTCACGTGGCCTCTGTGTCCGTCCGTCGGCAGTACAGTATATATTTGTACGTACGTATGTTAGGTTAGATGCTATGCGTTATAGCCAGTCCTGTTAGTCTACATTAGTCCTGTTAGTCCTGTCACGCTGTTTCAGGCATTATCGTGCCTACTGCACTCCCCCCCCTGATCGAAGCCGTTAATCCTACGACTTATACGGGACGATCTGTCTTATGTTAAGTCTCTCAATAATGTTACCGAAGCGTAGTGTGACCGTGCCATTTGCATGTACTCGGTCAATAGTACAAGGACCCTCTCGTTTGGGTTCTACCTTGTTTGGGTCAGCTACTAGCTTCAGCACGCGGTCGCCCACTGCGTAGTCGTGTTCGACGCGTCGTGCATTTTCTCTTTTGTTGTTTTCAGCAATTCGTCGCTGCTTTTGTTCCTCGATCATCTGCCAATCCGCTTGATGTTGGATCGGAAAGATCATGTCTCGGCCGAACACCAATTGTCCTGGTGTCGCCTTGAGTGTCGTGTGATAAGTACTCCGAATCCCGAAGCATACGGCGCTCACCAGTCCGGCGAACGGTTCGTCGTCGTCGACGTTGTCGAAGTTGAAGGTGCGAATCATGTTCCCAATAGTACCATGTACTCTCTCGAGAATGGCGTTCGATTGGGGATTTCGCTTTGATGAAGGCTTCGCCTTGATCGCGTATTCTTTTTTAATTAACTCTTGAAATTCGGCCTTGAACTCGGGGCCTGCATCATATGTGATGGGCTCCGGCCAAGGATATCGCGAGAGCCATTGCTTCTCTACCATGTTCGCGATGTTGTCGGCTTGTTTGTTCTTGATCTCTGTCATCTCGAACCATCCGGTCGCAGGATCAATAAACGTTAGTGCCATGAACTCTAGCGGCTTCTTTCCTTTTCGTCTGATCTTATAGGGTCCAATCGTGTCGACACACAAATGTTCCCATGGTTGGGCCTCTGCGAGCTTCTCTGGAAGCTTCCCGTACTTAAGCCTTTTCGTTTTACCCTTTTGACATGGGTCGCAACGTTGAACTACTTTCTTAACGTCGGCTTTAATACCTGGCCAATAGAGGTGCTGGGCAATTGTTTCTGCCGTTCGCAATTCTCCTGGGTGCATTAAGTATTCGTGGTACCAATTGATGACATGGTTCCGTAGTATACGCGGAATGTAAATCTTATCTTTGTAGCAAATCAGCTGTTCGCCCCCACGGAATATCTTCCGTGTGACGTCCGGGTGAGATTCCGTGAGCTGTTGCATTTGCAAATCCCGTTGTTGATACTCAGCAATGACGCGAAAGCTCAAAGGGAAGAGGTCGGCTGGAAGCCTATCTCCCGCGAAGAGCTCGTGCGCTTGTTCTCGCGTCGGCGCACTGACCGGAACGACTGGAGTATCAGAACGAGGATAGCGGCTGAGCACGTCAGCGACGACGTTGTTGACGCCTTTGATGTACTCAATGTTGGCACCATATTCTTCAATTAGTAGACGCCAGCGTAACACGCGATCCGTCTTGAGATCATTAAATAGTAAATTCTTGTGATCTGTATAGATCGTTATCTTCTGTCCAAGAAGAATAGTACGGAACTCTTTCAGAGTCTCGACAATTGAGAGCAGTTCACGCTCTGTTGTCATGTAGCGCGTCTGCGCGTCGGTCAGTTTCCTGCTGTAGAACGCTAACGGACGTCCGTCCTGCGTGATGACGCCACCTAGCTGGTACTTAGAAGCGTCCGTGTAGATAACGAACCGTTTTAAGAAATTTGGGAATGCTAGTATAGCTTCCTTACTAATTATACGTTTCGCCTCATCGAAGGCCTTTTGCTGTTCTTCGCCCCAACGCCAAGGGACGTTTTTGGATGTCATAGACGTTAATGGTGCGAGCACGTGTGAACGACGTCTCCACATGTCGCGATAATAGTTGACGAGACCAATAAAGCCTCGAAGTTCCTTCCTGTTCTTTGGCGCTTTCATTGCCAAGATACTGTCGACCTTTTTGGGGAGAGGTTGGACACCTTCCCTTGTTACCCAGTATCCAAGATACTCGATCTCGCCTCGGCCAAAGAAGGATTTCTGCGCATTGACCTTGAGCCCGGCTTTGGCTATACGCGCTAGGGCTTTCTCTAGCTTGGTGAGGTGATCGTTAAAGGTATTTGAACTGACTATGAGTACGTCATCGAGATAGGTTCGTACGAATTCGAGTCCTGCCATCAGGGAGGACATTTTTGCTTGAAAGATATCTGGTGAACCAGCCACTCCCATGGGTAAGCGTTTATACTTGTACTTGCCGAAGGGCAGCACAATAGTACATAGCTTTGATGCCGCAGGGCTTAAACGTATAGTGTAGTACCCCATGTTCAGATCTAAAGAACTCGCATATTGGAAGCCTTGCAGCTTCAATAGCATGTCCTGAATCTTAGGGATAGGATATGGCTTACGCTTTAGCATCGTGTTTAACTTTCTGAAGTCGCTTATGAATCGTACGGTTCCATTCTTTTTGGGGATAATAAACGAGGGTGCCCCCCATTCACTATCATTATCTTCTTCCAAGACGCCTAACGTGCAGAGTCGTTCGACTTCGCGTCGCATAGCGCCTTCATGTACTTGCGGTATGGGAAAAGGACGTGCATGATATGGTTTTGCATCATCTTTTAGTTCTAACTCAATGTCGGTTCCCTTCCACTCGCCGAGTGTACCGTCAAATAGTGTTTCATATTTGCGAAGTAGTCGTAGCAAGTCGTCTTGTTCTGTCTCTGACAAGTGCGACTGCTCCTTGCACAGTTGTTCTAGGTTAGCTTTTTCATAGTGTGCGTCTAAAATCTCGGTGGTGCGCTTGGCTAATTCGGCGGTAGACTCCGCCTCTTGTGAGAGATTGTATACTTCCATAGCTCTGCTACGGTCGCGTAGCGCTCCGAACTCTCGCATGGGTACTTCTATTCCATCCCATTTGAGGGTGAGGCTACTATTAAGTATATCTAAGCCCATGTATTGTTGTATGTCCTTACCGAGTATAATATCGTAGTTCTCTCGTTTGGACTTAGACTGGGTGTCCACGTGGCACTCCCATTCTATTTGCTTCTGTTTTGTGAAGTCTGCGAATATCAGTGGTATCTTTGCCTTCTTTGTGGTGCAGAATGTACCACCCTTTGTTGTCCACTGTCCGGTGCGATCCTTCCAGGTTTTGCGCCAAGCTGTGAAGTCATTTAGCATGATGGTTCCTGTGCAACCACTGTCAACAAGCCCATGTAACACCATTGGCGCGCCTCCTGGTACCGTAGACGGGACCAGGATTAGCACCTCTGGCGAACGCTGCGTTTTCTGTCGCTTCCTCGGCCTATGTAGGCTAGAGAGAATGTGACATTCGGCGGGGCATTGTGCACTACGCTGAAAGTACGATGAAATAGTTGTAGTGGAAATAATTGTGAGATCTAAAGTTATCGCTGATTCTATCGCTCCTAGACCACCGGAGTCTTTCCTCAACGCATCCCGTATGCGTTGGATGCAACTCCCACCGATCTAGCTTCTCGGATCTCTTCAAGGTCTATAGCTAGCTACCGTTGGAACTCCTATTCCAGTAGTAGACATCGACGGCTCGCCGCGCTCGCCGTTGTCGTCGTCGTTGCTCGTCAGCTGCGCCGGCCTTGCCCGTCCGTCCGTGTCCACGGACGTTCGACCAAGTCGACGTCAGCAGGTATATATCTAAGGTATGTTGGTACTACACGTAGGCCATTGTGTGTACTCATCGTTCGAACATTCTAACGTTGCAATGTTACAACGTTCTAACGTTCTAACTACTTGTTAGGTCTAGAGGGGTATTCTAGTGTACTGCAATTGTGCGGCTATTCGTTTCCTATTAATTAAGTCGCTATTACGTTGGTACCTCAAAAAAATGCAACGGTGTATGCAACGCTGTAGACTCAGTACAAAGCCCACGTAGGTACAAAGCCCACGGACCTTCTCGTTGCCCACGGGGGTATGACGTACGACCCCTCTGAAAAGACGAAGTCTACATGAACCGACAACATCATGCTCCGTATCTCAAAGACTAATACCACTCTCTAGCTAGCTACTGTAGCTACTCTCCGACTTAGCCTACTGTTGCAGTCTATACTGCATACTGCAGTGCCGTCTTGTAAGTTTTGTATTGGCTGCGAGATTGACAAGGTTGCAGCAGATACTAGTAGCAGTGGAAGCACTCGGTTCCATCGTTTGTGCTTATGTGCAGCGGCCTACTGTCATATAAAGCTACTTTAACTATATTTTACTAAATAGTAGTATACAAAAAGTTGCAATGCATAACATTCCATGCATTCGATCAGCTGTGCAAGTAGTGTAGCAAGCTTCCTCATTGTGCAATTTCGCTTGAGTAGTACTATGAAATCTTGGATGCTGGTGGCACTTGGACAAAAAATCACAACAACAATCCAGGGGCAAAATAGTGGCAGCAGCTGCTGTTGATAGTCGATTTGAAAGCAGCGGCGACAACAGTAGCAGCATCGGTGGCAGCAGCAGCTGCAGGTTGTATCCCTGGTGTTGGTTTGCAGCTTCTCGCTTCGAATGGTCGTCAACTCCACATTTGGTGAATCCAAAAATGACAGGTTGAACGGCAACTGCCATCATTACTGACAACACTGTCCTTCTTGTCTTGCAAAATAATCCTTCTTGGATTTTGTGCAGTAGTGGCGGCGTCAACAAAGTTCGGAGGGCTCTGGCTCTTTCTTGTGCCTCTTGGCAGCACAATTTGACCGGTTCTTTCAAAACAATCCCCAATAATCCCCTGCTGATTGTTGAGACGAATGTGCAGTTTGCCATCATGTGGCCATTTTGCGAAGATTTGCTGTACAATGAGACAGCAGCAGCAAGATGTATCACCATCGGATGGTGGGGACTCGTTCTTGTTCTTGGCGGTGGTGTGCCGTTTGCATTTGTGGCATACTCAAGCGCGCGGTTGCATTTTCTTTGAGCTCGTGCTTTTTAACCGCGATAGGGTAGCATTTACGGCGAACAATATTCTACCCCATATGCTACTTTTGTTGCATTTTGGTACTCCAGTTTGCTCGATTCAATGGTAGGCATACCCAAACTTTTGATGACGTATGTTGACGTAGACTTCGTTGATGCCCTACGAGAAAATACTACGCCGGTTGCATTTTACTAATAATACATTTAATGTATTATTAGTAAAATGCAACCGGCGTAGTATTTTCTCGTAGGGCATCAACGAAGTCTACGTCAACATACGTCATCAAAAGTTTGGGTATGCCTACCATTGAATCGAGCAAACTGGAGTACCAAAATGCAACAAAAGTAGCATATGGGGTAGAATATTGTTCGCCGTGTCCTTCGCCGAACCCGCGAGAAGCGTCAGAGTCATAGCGCGACGATCGGGGCCATTGGTGAGGCTCAAACAAGTCCAAACCTTAACGAGATCGTCATTCCAGCGACACCACTGTTCGGGGGTTCCCGACTCAAACACATAGAACTTTTCGGAGTATTTTGGGGAGGTCGCATCCCCAGGAACGGAACGAAGCTCGAGTTTCACCGAACGAAAGCCATCCTCGTCGGCGTCGCCGGCGCCGTCAGACGAGCCCGTCGAGCCAGTTTTCCACTTGCAAGGCGGGTACAACGGGATGACGCCACGAGCGGCAACGAACGAGTTGAAAGCGAGACGCATGATACTTATCCTCTAGACTGACAAGTCTTTGATCAAAGTGCACTAGGCTAGAAACTGCAGTAGATTGTTTTTGGAAATTGTGAGACTATTTTAAAGTTAGATCTATCGTTGCATCGACTCCATCTTCCCATCTGATCGTGATCACGACTATATATCTTAGTAGACAAGATAGTTGTCAAGAAGGTAAGACATGCCCGTCCCTAACTAGCAGTGTTGTGTTTCTGCGTGACTGCTCTAGTTAGTGACGCCTAGCATCCTATGACCTTCTAACACCTATAGCATGACCCTAGGTCCTGATGCCTAGCGTCAAGACTAGCATCAAGATAGACATAGTCGTCGCCTCGCTCTGACCATATATGTGTGTCGCACTTTCTGTGCGCACGCGTGCCATCCGGCATGCTCGACCACGTCACGTGGCCTCTGTGTCCGTCCGTCGGCAGTACAGTATATATTTGTACGTACGTATGTAAGGTTAGATGCTATACGTTATAGCCAGTCCTGTTAGTCTACATTAGTCCTGTTAGTCCTGTCACGCCGTTTCAGGCATTATCATGCCTACTGCATCCCTTTTCAATGCGAATGTAGATGTTGCCTTTCTCATCCTTCTTGTCGTTGAGCCTGTATTCCAGCATGATTTCTTCGGGGATGAGCGACTGATGGATTTTCATAAATTCTGGTTCTGGGAGCGGGGTACCCAAGTAAAAGTTTTTGATATCAAAGCAAGCCATTCGCGCTTGTGGCGTAGAGAGGACGCTGTTGATATGCAGCTTGAAGGTGGTCAGGTTGTATTCGCAGACGAAACGGCCATACGTGGGCGAGCCGCCTCCATTTCTTCCGGCAGCTCGCTCTAGGAACCGCTACGCTTCTATTGTCACTCTGTTGGCAATTGGCGTGTTTACTAGAAGTGGGTTCCGCGCGCGCGCGAATCGACCCCTTCGAGTGAACTTTTTCTCCATCTAGGCCATGGCAGGGTGGTGGTTGGGGTTAAGGGAGGTTTGCGAGAATTGCGGGGGCAAGCGGATCCGTGGTGTCTGCTTGCGTATGGAAGTATCGCATGACTTCGTCAGAGCGCCATCGTCCAACTAGTTTGATCAAGGTGACGTCGACTTTGGCATTCAGTAGGGCGGTGGCAGCGGTGGCGCGGAGGGCTCCAACGGAGACTTCCACGTCGAGGCGGCGGGCCTGTGCATAAATTTTTAGCAAGGCGGTTATTTGGGAGTCCGTGATCGAGCGGGCCCGGCCCGAGGCATCAAAGAAGCGGTGCAACGGCGTGTCGGCAGCCGCATTTTTATTTCTCATTTCTTTGACTCTTCGAATCAGGGCTTGGACTGGGCAGCACTTGGGATCCTCTGTGCGTGAGGCCCAGATGTCTTCTCCCATGATTCCATTCTTCTGGAGCTCGAAGTGGAGGTTTGCCTTTTCCGCTTGGTCGAGCTCGTCCAACGGGATGGTTGTTGCGGGTTTTGTCCGTCCACCGGGTATTTTGAACTTGACGTCTTGGAGTCGAAAGGGGCGCTGGTCCTTGTGCGAAGTCCTGAGGTACTCGCTTGGACGCAGGAGCCAGAAGACTCCAATCCACAGGAGGTCGGCGCAGACGTGGTGGTGGTGTCTTGCAGAGGCCCAGGCGGCCGTCGTGAAGTCTTCAAGCACGACGCGTGGGATCGGTTTCTTTCGTTTTGACGGGGGGTCCTGCTTTTTCCAGGCGGCAATCTGCCTGGTGATTCGGTGGTCGATGCGTCCGGTGCTGTCTTTGCGGGGGTCGGGGGTCCCCAATACGGCCATCGTCTGCGCCACCTGACGTAGGGCGTCTTCCGCCGTTCGAGCGCGGACCTGCTGCCCAGAGGGTGCTGTCCGTCCATTGCGGTATCGGCGCATGAAGATATGGAGGATCGGAATGGGGTCGGCTCTGTCGGTGAGCAGAGGGTTGAGGCGGTAGCGGTGGCAGAACTCGGTCCATAGCTCCCAGTTGGTGCTTTGTGCCTGGGCACGTCGCAAAGTGACACCGTGTTGGACTTCTGCTGCAATAGTGCGGATGTCAGCCTCAAGTTCCATTCTTTCGGGACTTGGCAGAGTCTCCAGGAGGTCGCCTGCGGGTATTTAGAGTTAAAATAGGTTAGAAATTGCGCGTCGTCCAACTCCCATAGTCGGCTGGCATCGTCCGCCATCTTGTTGTCCTCTCCAGCGATGTGATTCCATGTGATCACAGCTCTGTGCTGGCGAGTCAGTAGGGCAGCCTGTCTCAGCAGGTAGGCGGCCGGCTTAGTCGTAGTAGTTGAGCCTTTTACTCGCCAAACTACCGCATTCGTGTTGTCGGCAAGGCTGTGTAGTGTTTCGCCGTATATTTCGCCCGCGCCGGCTCTTACCGCTTGGTGCGCAATGGTCGCTGCCGTCTCAAGATCGGATATCGAAACCGACCCCCGGGGGTTCTTGCTGGACACCATTCTGTTTTGTATCGACAATGGAAAACATTGCCGCCACACTAGTGCTTGCCCATCCGCTGTGAACCACACTCCCCCCATTCCTTTCTTGGCTGCGTCGCTGGCTCCAATATCTTGTGGTACACCGGGGACTAGCTCTTCTAGTAGAGTAGGTTCAGGATCCTTTAGGAGATCCTGGAAAGTGCGAAGTTGCTCTTGGACCGCTCCGGTCATTCGTACTCTATTTTCGTCGCCTTGGTGCCTCGAGGCACGCAACAGCGAAAATTGTCCTAGCGCACCAGGCATGCCAGCGACGAGGCTTTGAAGCTGCCCCGTTAGGCTGTCCCACTTGGTGTGCCCGACTCTTTTGGATGACAAGGCTTCTTCTATCGCCGCTAGAGCCTTGTCTCGTCGGTGCTTAGCCATGTGCAGCGTTTTGGATTTCGTGCCGAAATCCCATCCCAAGAATCGCTTTTTATTTTGGGCCGCCGCATCTCCCTTATCCAGCTTACTTTGGGAGATGGGCTCCTTTCGAAACTCGGGGTCCCGTTGGTCATTTGGACGGAAGACTTTGTCGATGTTGTGTAGCACCGTTCGTCTCTGGTTGGTAACCGGGTTTCGTGGGTGGTCTTGGCCGACTCCACAAAAATCGTCGACGAAGACGTCCACTGTAGCTAGCGGCCGCTTGTAAAGTAGTGGCCTGTGTGACCTTGTGATCTTCCTCTGAGGTTGGTCGTCATCCCCTAGCTCGTCGTTTGCAATGAAATCGTCCTTTCCCGCTTGTCCTTCCAGCCGATGAGGCGGGTAGCGTTTCCCAATTTGCAAATCTGCATTTGCCAGATCGCACGCCGTTTCTGTGAAAGCACAGAACCATGGCGGGGATTCAGTCCAGCCCATCGGCAACGTTAAGGGGAACGCGACCATAGGTTCTTCGCCAACTACGCCCGGGGGCAATAATACACCAAGTTTGATAGAGCCGGTGTTAGCCACCGGAATACGGTAAAACCCGTCGGAGATATCAATCTTGTACCCAAGAACCGGGCCGAAGGCGGGGTTTGAGAAAGCAATATTGTCGGTGAGTCGTTCCTGCGCTTTACCGAACTGCATGGCTGATTGCGGGGCTTGTCGCACGGTCTCGGCGTTTACTCCATAAACGTTAATTCCCCGTGATAGTCGCCAAGATTAGGGACTCAGGCGGGACTGGAAATGCCCGCGATATAAAGTAAGGTCACAATTTTGTTTCGTCCAATTGTTGAATCACCATCCATCGTATGTGTGTTTGTGCTTGAATCGTCCGCCACTCCTTGCTAGATTTAATGGTTTATCAGACCCAGAGTCTCCGTACAGCCTGGGAAGGCTACGACAATATCTGTTTCTCCATAAAGATGATGAGGAGATTCGGCGCAAAGAGGCAAAAAGGAAAGCCCATGGTCGTCGCTTCGTGTTTTGCATCCGACGCGGCAAAACTGGCGATCATACTGCCATGCTCGCATACGGGCTGGTATGCGCGCGCCAACTAGGTGGACGCACCTAAATACAAACCCTGCGTTCGGGGGTTAACGGCACGGGTATTTAAGAGAGAAAAATGTGCAATGCACGAAGTATACCCTTTTAAGCAACCTTGTGGAGCGCATCGCCTGATCAGCGATTGTCGTTAGCACATGGTACCTGCGGTCTTGCTCGACAGAATGTGTGACTGAGCAAGGTGATGTGCCGATTTCACCAATGCTGAAAAAAAAATCCTCCAAAAAGATATCAAAAGGATCTTTCGTTACCGTACCCTCGTACCACGTTCGTTTCTGATCAACATGGCTGCTGCTGTCGCTTTTCGTAATTACCTTGAGGCCACCCTTGGTTTTGATGGGACCCAGTCCACGGCTGTCACCGACCAAGGTTTTGATGACCCTGAGGAGTTTCGCCAACTGACCGATGATGATGTTGATCGTTTGTGTGCTACCATTCGTCGTCCTGGGGGACAGGTTGGTGGCAACCCCAATCCCGGGGTCCTCATTGGCCAGAACCATGCTTTGCGTTTGAAACAACTCGCCTATTATCTTCGTTATTTGTATGCTGTTGGTCGCCCTTGGAACGCTGCTGCTGCAACTCGTAACGTTTTGAGAACCTTGTGGCAGTACAAGCTGCAGATTGATGAGGTGATTGCTGCCGGGAATCCCGACTTCCCCGAAAAGTTCACTACTTCCAAGAAAGCGCGTGAAACTATCGAAAACATGGAAGCGTGGGTCCACTCGTCTTATGGCTTGGAGAGACTTCCATTGGCTTACCTCGTTCGTACCGTTGTCGATGTTCCGGATCCCGCAAATGACCCGCTTGGATATGGCCAGCCCTCATTCCACGAGGAGCTTATTCGTCGTGCGTCTCACAACGGGGCTGTTTATGCTGCCAACAATGAGAAACTATGGCTCATGGTCCGCCATGTTACTCATGGGACCGAGGCGTGGTCTTTCGTGAAAGGCAATGCCTCGACCAAGAATGGTCGGGCCGCTTACCATGCCATCAAGTCCCAGTATACTGGGGCAAGCCACGTTAATCAAGTGAAATTGGAAGCCGATCGTGTTATCGCCACAACGTTCTGGAATGGTAAAGCACGCAACTTTACCTGGCAGGGCTTCGTTGCTCGTCTAACTTCTGCCTTCACCGATTTAGCTGACCATGGTGAGGCTAGGAGTGAAAACTCCAAAGTTCGTACTCTCCTGGATGCTATCACCGATCCGAAGCTCCAGGTCGCAAAAGGATTAATTGCTGGGGATGATCGTCGCTCGAACGACTATCAGCTTGCCGTTGATTTCTTGGGCGGGCAACTCGCTGCCAATGAATCGTCGGCTTCGCGTAACCCCTTGCCTCGTAATATTTCGTCCATGTCACAAAATGATAATTCAGGCCGTGGAGGTGGCCGAGGATACAATGCCTCAGGAAGAGGCGGAAGAGGGAGCAGGAATCAGGGGAGAGGCCGTGGCGGCGGGCGCGGTCGCGGAGGTCGTGGTCGTGGCGGCGGCGGTCGCTTCTCTGAATCAGGACACCTGCTGAACAACGGGTCGTACCCTCCAACTATCTGGGCTACTTTTACCAGGGAGGAACGAGACTATGTGAATGAACAGCGTGCCCGTAATCGTGAAAGAAATGTTTCTTCTACCCAATCTTCCGGTGGAACTACTTTTACCTCGAATCAGAATGAAGCATCGACCACCCCAGCGACGAACAATAATAATAACAACAACAACATGGGGGACAATATGACCAGGCGAAATAATAATGGAAATCGAAACAATGGTGGGAGCAACTGACTAGGAAGAAGAGCTGCATCCTTGCACCGGATTGCATCGTCGTCGTCTGGAGCTGTGGTTCAGGTGTGGAGATGTGAGCTCGATTCTCATGCGGATACTTGCGCTTTCTCTGAGAGCGGATGTTATGTGTTATATGTCTACCAATATGATATTGAAGTGAATGGGTTTCATGCTTCGATGGGCCCAATTTCAAAAGTTCGCGAGTGTTTGGTCGCTGTTGGGTACGACTGCCCTCTCACCTATCAAACTTTTATTTTGTTGTTTGACCATGTTTTGGTCGTTCCGGGTATGGGTTGCCATCTGCTATGCCCGGATCAATTGCGAGAAAACCAGCTGATTGTTAATGATGTCCCGTTGTTGAGGATTCCGTCGGCTCAGCGAAAGTCAACGGACCATTGTATCATTGAGGGGACTGCTGACCTGCGGATCCCTCTGCAGTATGACAAACCCTTTTCGTTCTTTCCGTGCAGAAAGCCCTCGAGAGAAGAGGCCACCGATCCGGTGAACAATATTCATGTTCGAATGACGAGTGAATTAGAATGGAAACCGTCCGATCCTCATTGCAACAATGCAGAGGAACACCTGCGACAAACGGTCGGCGGTAACAATTTTCACAATCTCGACTCTGTCGTGGCGAAGCGTCTTGTGTCGGCTTTCAATGTTGTGTCAATGATACAAAATCAGGCCCTTTCGGCATTTCTAGGGAACAAAGTTTCGGCTACTTTATCGGGAGTAAAGACCACTGCAAAAACTACGTTGGTTAAAGCAGATGCCCTGGCGCGTCGTTGGAGAATCTCAATTGAAGCTGCGCAACGAACGCTTAACAAAACGACTCAACGTGCCGTCAGAGACTGGAGCAAGGTCTCAGGGGACCGTTTATTTCGGCCCTCCCATTATCAGCTCCGGTATCCAAGGTTGAAATGTGCTATGTATACCGACACGAAGTTTGGTCCCTGCACA
This sequence comes from Nitzschia sp. DOCU1, assembly GCA_951394045.1. Lineage (NCBI taxonomy): Eukaryota > Bacillariophyta > Bacillariophyceae > Bacillariales > Bacillariaceae > Nitzschia > Nitzschia sp. DOCU1. Next base: position 4,850,388 of record OX595985.1, read on the forward strand.
TCGCTTGAGGGGACTACTTGCCTCCAAGTTTATGCTACGACATTTCAATGGTGCCGAGCTTTCCCGTTGCGACAAGAAAAAGATGCTCATACATCGCTGGATAAATTATTTCGTGCATTCGGATTTCCTGAAGCGATTATTCCGGATTCGGCTACTACCTTAACGCAAGGAGAATTCTTGAGGCGCTGTCAAAAGGCGCAGGTTCCTATTTATCCGGTGGAGCCTTACATGCATAACCAAGCAAGAGCGGAGGACACGATTCGGGAAGTTACCCGATTGTATGAGAGGACGATGACCTCACGTAACGTACCAGCTGTTTTGTGGGACAGATGCTTTATGACTTGTTGCGAACAACGATCTCACACTGTTTTAAATCACCCCGAGCAAGAAGGTGAATGCGCCACTACAATTATTACAGGTAATACTGCAGATATTTCACATCTCGTGGACTTTGCGTTCTACGATTGGTGTTGGTCTCGGTCGCCGGCAGAATCAACCCAACCGAAAAAGCAGCTCACTCGCTGGCTTGGCCCAAGCTTTGAAGTTGGAGACGAGCTCTGCTTCGCCGTGCTGACCTCGAAGGGGACAATTTTGCATCGTACTTCAGTCATTCCGCTGTTGCCCGAGGAGCATCGCTCCGAGGACATTAAGCAAACGAAAAAGGAGTTCACTGAAAAGTTAAAGGTGTCGCTTGGTAACCGAATAAAAGGAATTTCTGTCGAGCCGGAAGAAGATGATGATCGGTTTATCCGTGTCGAGGCAACCGTTCCGGAATATGAGAGATACGACGACGATGAAGAAGAAAGGGAGCGGAAATTCCACCAATGGGAACCGCCTCCAGTTGATGAGGAAGAGGACCAGCTTGCATTTGACAAATATGTGTCATCAAAAGTTCGTATGGCCTCGGGTGACGGTAATTCGTTTTTCACAGGTATCGTAAAGGGCCGGAAGCGTGGCCCTGATGGGAAATTCATTGGTTTCTACCATGACAATCCTATCCTTGACACGAGCATCTACGAAGTTGAATTTGATGATGGTCATGTTGAAGCGTACAATGCTAACCAGATCGCGGAAGCAATTTATGCCACAGTTGATGATGAAGGCTACACCGTCATGCATTTGAAAGAGTTCGTCGACCACAAGCGTGATGGGAGTGCCTTGTCGAAAGATGATGCTTGGATTGAGCGTCATGGCCAGAGAATACCCAAGAGAACAACGAAAGGATGGAAAGTTTGTGCCGAAATGGTCGATGGATCAACTGAATGGCTCTCGCTGAAGGATGCGAAAGAGGGCTATCCAGTGCAACTGGCGGAGTATGCTGTCGCAAATAAACTTGTTGAAGAACCGGTGTTTGTTTGGTGGGTTCCCTATACTCTCCGAAAACGTGATCGGATTTTGAAAGCAGTCAAACGTCGCGCGATTCGTCGCAAAAATGAGAAATTTGGAATCGAAGTCCCGGGGCCCATGGACGTGGCCCGGGCACGAGCTATTGATGCTGAAACCGGTACTGACCTGTGGGAGAAGGCAATGGCCAAGGAAGTTAAAACTGTGCTGCCTGCCTTAAAAGTCCTTGAAGACAGTGAACAACCACCAGTAGGGTCGCAGCAGATCGACCTGATGATTATTTTTGATGTTAAAATGGATCTGACAAGAAAGGCCCGGATCTGCGCAAGAGGCGATCAGACCGAGGCGCCGTCATCGATTACATATGCGTCGGAGCTTACTTGCATGCGCCTTGCGCAGAAAAGGTTCACACAATCCTAGGTCCGGAGTTTGGCTCTCTCCAGGGTCGGAGAGCTGTGATCATTAAGGCACTCTATGGATTATCGTCCGCAGGATTTTCATGGAGGTCTCATTGTGCAAAGGTTTTGAGGGAGGAATTGCAATTTATTCCATGCCGTGCTGATATGGATGTTTGGCGTCGTGAGGCATTGCACCCGAACGGCGAAAAATATTATGAGTATTTACTTGTGTATACTGACGACTTGCTGTGTGTCTCTCACGATCCAAAGTCAATCCTGAACGATCTTAATGATCGGTTCCTATTGAAACCAGAGTCAGTGGGAGAGCCAACATCCTATCTAGGAGCCTCAATCTCCAAATATTGGATTGACGGTGATGCTAATTTTAAATGGGCCATTGGTTCAGAGGAGTACGTGAAAGAAGCAATCCGCGTGATCCAATTACGGATCGATGGGACCCTGAAGAATAAGGTCAGCTCTGTACTACCGAATGGCTACAGACCAGAGCTGGATTCGTCGCCACTACTGAATGACGACGGTGTATCATTTTACATGCAATGTATTGGAATTTTGCGTTGGATTGTTGAGTTGGGGAGAATTGACATCTGCGGAGAGGTTTCGATGCTGTCAGCGTATAATGCGTGCCCGAGGAAAGGGCATCTGGATGCGGTGCTACACATTTTTGCATATTTGAAGTCTCATGATCGATCAAAACTTGTTATGGATGACGCCTACATGGAGTGGGAAGAGTTACCCAAATGCGATTGGTCGGAATTCTATCCGTGGGCTAAAGATGAATGGCCGCCGGACACACCAAAACCATTAGGAAAACCAGTGGTAATTACTATGTTCGTTGATGCTTCGCATGCTGCTAACCTTGTTACTCGACAGTCGCGCACAGGTGTGTTGATTTTCTTGAACAGAGCGCCAATTGTTTGGTACTCAAAGAAACAGAACAGTGTTGAAACAAGTTCGTTTGGCTCCGAGTTCATGGCTTTAAAAACCGGAGTTGAGTTGTTGGAAGCGTTGCGCTACAAGCTGAGAATGATGGGCATCCCTATTGAGGGCTATGCCAATGTTAGAGTTGACAACATGTCCGTCGTGAAGAATACAAGCGTCCCCGAATCGATGCTGAAGAAGAAGTCGAATTCCATTGCGTATCACTACGTTCGTTCAAAGGCTGCGGCCGATATCATTCGTATTGGGTATGAGTCTACACAATCGAACCTGGCTGATATGCTGACCAAGATTCAAACTGGACCGGAGAGAAAGAGATTATGTTCGAAGGTTATGTTTTAGGTTGATGTCGAAGATGCGTTTGGCTCCGCAGGGTGGCAGTGACCTTTCGCGAGGGATCTGTTGGAGTTAGACGTCCATCCAAAGAGGTGGTAACCCTTAGGCAAGAGATGACAATGCCATCGGATCATATAGTATCCGAGTAGCATTGAGGGGACCGTTAATTCCCCGTGATAGTCGCCAAGATTAGGGACTCAGGCGGGACTGGAAATGCCCGCGATATAAAGTAAGGTCACAATTTTGTTTCGTCCAATTGTTGAATCACCATCCATCGTATGTGTGTTTGTGCTTGAATCGTCCGCCACTCCTTGCTAGATTTAATGTAAAAACTATAGTCCACAATGATGCGTGGTCTCCTCTCTCGTTGGGGCACTACTCCCAGGGGCGATAGCCTGAGGCCTGGTTCATCCTTTACCAAATCGTATGGTAGGATCATCCAGAAGCCTTTCTTGCAGAAATCCGTAAATTCCTCTCTTAGAAAGTCGGCATGGTCTAGTGCAGATCGATGGGGCCCCCTGCTAAGGCGGGAGTCCAATGTGTCGCGACTCCATGGTTCCGTCTGTAGTGTGACGGGCACTCCGTTTCGTCGGACTCGTTCGAGCAGCGGAGCTGCGGGGTGCGGGAGCTTGTCGATGTCGTTCTGGATGTCTGAACGGCCGCGCATGTCGTTGCAGGTACGATGCCAGCCATGCTTAGTGTATAGACAGGTAGCCCGATCAACATACTCACCTAATTCATTAACATAGCTACTGATAATAGCTTCATTCGAGGAGTTAGCGCTGGTATGTTGAGGAGGCGGTCTGCAAGCGGCGGCTCCTACAAGCGTAGGTGTCGCCGCTCGACCGCTCTCTCAGGCGCTTCCTCCGGTAGTAGCAGCTCGTCTACTGCTACCTTCTCTCGTGGCTCGAAGCGCCAAACCAGCTTCGATCCAATCCTTGAGCGTCGTCTTGTCCGCGGGGTTGAGGGGGCCGTGAGAGGCTGCGCGTCCGCACCCCGTGAAGCACTGCCCCCTGACGTGCCAGGAGAGGCATGCCACCTTTCTGTTGGACAGGCGAGGCGGCGCCGCCTCGGCCGAACCTTCTGGCGCGATGGCGCGGAGGAACTTCTTGATGGTTCCAAAGGTGTCTCCAAGGGCCTTTAGCTCCGCGTCCACGGCGTCATTCTTGGCCTGCGTTTGGTTGTCCGGCGAACCGGCGATTGAGATCACGCTGTTGGCCGGCGAGGTCGCCACCGATACCGGATTGGACCGGGTCCCAGTGGCGCGTCCGGTTCCGGGACTGGCCTGGCCAGAGGCCTGGCCCAGGCCCGCTGGACGGTAGGCGAGGGGCAACGTGGGTGGCATCCATGCGAGGCGACGTACGTTGCTTTGCAGATCAAAAAATCTGGGCACGTCGACGTGGCCCCGAGGGGTGGCTACGCAACGCTCCCAGTAGTCTTGGAGTTCGCTGCGAATGGCGCAGAGATACTTGATGTAGATCAGGCCTCTCCCGCCGTGGTCCCCATCCAGGTCTCCTAGGCGATTTTCCACTCCTCTCCAGCCTTCCACAATCTCTCGATTGAAGGTTTGGAAGATGGCGGAGTTTCGCCCTGCTACCACAGCCAGCAACACAGCGAAGGCTTCCAAGGTCTTGCGTGTGGCTCTCTCGCTTGTCGGGAACAAGATGGCCTTCGCCCTCTGTAGTTCCCTAACGTCGCTGAGTTGCGCCGCGTTCGAGCCACCTTCCAGCAACATCTGCTGTTCTTCCAGTAGACGGCGCGCTTGGGTGCCACGTTCGTTTCCCGCGAGGACCAGGAAAGGGTTTATGCCACGCTCTGGCACGTAATCCGTGGGTGCACGGAACTCCAGACGTTCGAGAGTTCCCCAGATCTCGGTGGTGGCGAGAGGGGTCTCATAGTGCAACTCGTTGGCTGTAGTGTCGAAGAGAGCTTGGAGAACGGCAAGTCTCTCGCTCTTTCCGGCATTCGCCATTGCCCCGTAGAGGCTGGGCAGCTGTCCTTCCGTTTCACAACGGGTAAGGCTGAGCAGAGTAGCCAAGGTGATCTTCCACTTGCTGCTGGGTTTCTTCGCGACGTCACCTTCGTCGGCTCGTCCTTGGGGTTGCTGTGCGGCCATGATCTCCGCCCAGATACGAAGCATTTCGACGCTGGTGTCATTTCCAGCAGCGGGGCTACGTTCGGCAGTACTGGGCGCGGGCGCGACCGCCGGTCGGTTCCATGCGGGCAAGTCCGAGTTAACGATGGCGACCAAGCGGTTCATCAACTCGGCGTCCATGTTCACAGCCGACGGCGGCGTAGAGCGTTCTACTCTGACGCGGCCTCCGGCAGTGCCAACGACACGCAACCAATCCTGGATGGGAGAGAAGACAGTGCGCTGTTCGGGCGTCAGAGTCTGAAGGTAGGAGTCTAGATGGACGATCAGCTGACCCACTTTAAGCTCAGACTGGCACAGATGGGAAGCGACCTGAGGAGGCAGGTACATCCCGTGGCGAGTCCTCACCGTATCGAAGACACTTTCGGGAGCGTCGTTTGGTACGGCTTCGAGCGGGACGTCAGCGCCATCGTTCTCCGTGTAGTGCAACACATAGTTTGCCCACGGATGAACCTTCACGTCGCCGCCCAGCACATCGAACAACTTTGCTGGCAAGTACACAGCCGGGGGCACTTGAGCGCCGATGACGTCCATCTTGAACATCACGACCTTGTCATGCCATTCGCGTGAGTTAGGGGTTCCCATAGCTTGGGGGAACACCATGGCGCGATGGTAGAAGATCACCGGCGCCACGTCCTTCGAGACAGAAACGTAAACGTGGGGCATCTCATCCCAAGTGCGTTTCACTTCGTCGTAGAGCGCGGCTCCGGATTTCCAAGTAGTTTCGTCAGTGGTGCTGAAGAGTTGGTACACACCACCTTGATCCCCGAAACGAGCGTCGCGCCAGTCGACGCCTTCGTAAAGAGAATGGTAAGTGGTCGGAGCCCCGACTAGCGAGGCAGCGGCTTCGGCAAAACGGACCATTATCACAGTTAATCAATCGTAAACTATTGTCTGCTAGTGTCAGCTTGGAATCAAGCTTCTCTTCCCAGTTCTTGCTATCGATAGCAAGAAGAAAAAGTTTATGGTTGCTGTCGTTCAACACGTAGTATCGTCTTCTCCTACCTCGTCCTTTCTTCCTTTTAGTAGGGCGGTAGATGGGGTAGTTCGAAATTCGATCCGGGTTCCCCGGTCCCTTCGCCGTCCGTTCACTTCGCGGTTACTAGCAGTATTTTTCCTTTGGGGACTTCGTTTTTGCAGATGAACTTGATGGTGTCGGTGCCTTGGACCCTTCCTCCAACTCCCTGTGCAAGTCGTCCGAATTCGTTGGCGGCAGACATGTTCCATACATCGCGATACTTCGGATGTCGGATGAGGTCACGGTACTCCAGTTGTTTTCCCGTGTCTGGGTCAAAGATGGGCGCGGCATAAGCTTCCCATGCCAGTTGTGGGCCCGGTGCCTCGAACATAGTGTGGAGTGGCGTGTCGGGGACCGCCTGTGTGGGGACTTGCACCCTCGGAGGTTGCTGTTCGGTGAGTGCGGCGTCAGCGGCAGCGGGGGGATGCTTTTTGGGGTCCACGCTCGGAAGTGCGGCCCCGAAGATGGTAGCTAATTCTTTTATAGCTGCAAGTTGTTCATCACCAATGTTCAGGTAGGGGGCGGCGGGGTGTGGATTTGCTAGCGCCGATGTTAAATCCCGCGCTGCTCGAATTGCTGCATCCGCTGAGGAAAGGGCCGGCATTGGCACGTGCGACGGGGAAAACTCGACAGTGTCACATACGCGTTCGGCGTTTGTCTCGGGAATCCAGATCCGATAGCAACGGTAGTGTTCATGCGCTGGGCCGACATACCATCCCCGAAGGCCATGGGTGGCCCAGGTTGAGCGATTGGAGGACTTGACGTGAGCTACCACTTTGGTGCCCGGTGGTGCCAGCGGCGTCTTGTTGAAATCGAAGGCCCCATTTAGCTGGGCATATGCCGATAGCCGAGGGTTGATCCGCGATGGTCGTAGGAGATTGAGCGTGAGTTGTGCTTGGTCGAGCAGTTGGTCCCAGAGTTGGAGGGGAAAGTCTCTATCCGTGGAGGCCAGGCTGGCAACGAAATGTTTCTTGAAGGTGCGAATTGCTCGCTCTGTGGCGTTGCGTCGATGGATGCCAGCTGGTGTGAGCTGGTAGTCGACATGGTTCTGTTTCAGAAAGTTTTTGAGCGCCGAACTGATTTCGTTGTCCAGGCGCTGGATGTGGGGTCGCAGACCTCGGGCAGTGAGGTGATCATATATTTTCTTGAACGCCTTGAGGATTTCAGCTCCTTGGCGCGTCTTGAGGGGCTCCGTGAGGATTGCGTTGCTATCGTAGTCGTAGACTATCATAAGGTATTTAGAACCATAGATGGAAGTGACTGGAAAAGCGCCTGTTTGATCCGAAAAGATTAGTCCTGTTGGGGAGGCGATGTCCGCGATCGTGGTGAAGACACAGTTGGTCCAATCGGTTGTATCTTCCTCAAGGGGATCAGCCTCTAGTGGCTCATCCTCTGTCGGTGGGATGAGTCGGGGACGTGGCTCAGTCCGAGTGGATCGGAGATTCTTGCGTTGTTGGTCAAGGTGTCCGAGTGCTGTCGCCAAGACTTTGGGCAAGTGCTTGCGCACATTGTCAACGCTAAGGCCTGGCCAGGTAGCGAAGAAACCTTTTTGGATGGCCGCAAGAAAAGTCGATTTGACAGGGCTGAACGCAGCGGCATGGAGGTAGGCCACGGTGTCCGCGATCATAGTAGATTCATATACATTGTTTATGGTTAGGGCGGATGGCATTGCGACGGGTAGTTGGACCTGATACAGGCCATTGGGCAATCGTGTGCCTTCTAGAAGTAGTTGATCGTTGAGCCAGATTTGGACGACAGCATGATCGAACGAAACGCGACAGCCGTGATCGCAGAGTACGGGGACGGATAGCAACGAGTGGCCGCTGAGGGCGGGGAAAACGTGACTGGTGCGAGCTGCTGGGGGAAGCTGGGGGAGTGGGAGGAGGCCGGTATGCGTGGAACTGATCGGATTCCCATCAGGAAGCGTGACGATGATGGGATTGGTGGTTGGTTGGAGATTTTCCAAAGGACAATTGAAACGAAGATAATGTCCCGTGGCGGCGCTGTCTACAAGAATATTTGTGACTTGGTTGGGGAGACGATTGATGGCGCTGGAAAACGACGTACTAGTTGTTAAACTGCAACTAGCTTCAATCGCTGCCCCACCCCGTCAGTTGCAACCGGCTTCGCTGCCGCCCATTTTATTGTCTCTGGTGGCGTCCTTTTGGTGGCCTGGTTTGGGAGTGCGGCAGGTGGCGCTCGTGTGGCCATCGCCGACGAAGGCACCATGGGACCAGCAGTAGGCAGTGGCATGGGGCTTTTTGTTGGAATTGTAGGGACGACGAGGACGCCAATCACCACGCGGTCGGGGGGCTTGAGTTTTGAGCGTTTGGACTTCCGTTCGTAGGGCGGATAGCTCGTTGGTTAGATCGCGCAACTGGGCAATCATGGTGGTGTTGGCGGCGGTTAAGTTGGCGACAGTGAGTTTGTCCGCCGCGGCGGCTTCGGAAAGGTGTGTGAGGGCTTCCATCGCATGAGCATACCCGTGGCGGCCACTGGTGGTGTCTTGGTCGAGGCGAAGCTGGATGGTAGCTTCGATGAAATGTTCCTTGAAGCGCTCCCAAGTGTGTTGGGCGGCTGGAAGTTTGCGCCATTCGCGACACGCCTCGCCCAATACTCCGGTGGCATGGACCAATACATAGGCGGTATTTAAAACTTGGGCCGGGGAGAAAGGTTGTTGGGCCTCCTGTGCTGTATCTACCGCTTCCTCGATTTGATTGATCAAAACTTCGAATGGTTGCGTGGGATCCCACGGTTTCTGCATGGTCTCCTGAATCTTTACGATCTCCTGAGGAGGCAGTTGTCCATACGATGTGTAGAGATGGTCGAGAATTTGACGCGGGGACAAGTGGGCGAAGAAAGTGATGGGGCTCCGGAGAGCTCGGACGTAGATGGGGTCAACAGCGTTGAGGATGACCGTGCGGAGGGCACTCTTGCAGTTAATGTAGGTAGTGTAGGTGCAAACTTCTTCGTCATACTCGGCTCGGATTTCGGCAAGCTCCACATTGTTGGCTCCGTCAGGAATAAATGGGACAGCATCGGGAACCGGTGGCTCGATGAAGGGCGCCTCGGCCGGCACTAAGAGCTCCCAGGCCTCTGGTTTGAGGACCAGGAAGAGGTGGCCATGCTCACCCCCGCCTAGGGAGGTGGCGATTTTCATCGCGTTGGCTTTGAGGTAGTCGGTGAGCTCACGGAGAGCGTAGAATGTCGGCATTCCTTGGATGCGTGGCCTTGGCTCGGGCCACGTGCTGAAAATGTCAGCTTCAGAGAGAGGACTGGCTCCCATGGTGGACAGCGATCACAGGGGTGCGGATCGGACTGAGCGATAGCGGCACGACCGACTGCGTCGATGTAGATAGGATTTAGTTTGCTCTGATGATACGATAACGGGGAGCAAACTAAATTAATGAGGGGTTGCTACTGAGTTGAGTGATGTGTGCATTGGCGGCCGACGGGCGACCGTTGATGACCGTTGGCCGGCTTGCGTGCCCGCCTGCATGGCCGGCCGGCTCGAGTTGCACTGGATGACGTGAGCAGACCGGAGGGAAGATCAACATTCGCGAAACGGAATTTCCAAATCCTCTCTTTTTAATTTTTTTCGTTCGCAGAAGCGGCGCGCAACAAACTTTCGAACTCAACTGCTGGGCCGTCTTGCATGCGTGTGTTTTGGCTCGAAAGAATCGCGAGTCGTGTGTCGGTGGCCGCCGACCGCCGACCATGGCACGAACCACAGAGGACACAAAAAGGCTCGGCTCGGCCGTTCCTACCTGCTGTCGTTTCTGTTTCAACATTATACTCTCCACCACTACCAGTTATCTAGTAGCTACTACTCTTGCAATAAAATACAATGAATAATCGACTCGGCGATATTCCAAAATGGGCCTTGGAAGATTCCGACGATGATGACAGTGGCAAGGACGAGTTGCCCCCTTCCAGCAAAGATGTGGAAGCTCCGCAGCAACCCGACTTTATGGAAGACTTTTTTCGTCATGTCGATAGCATCAAAGCCGACATTGATGCCGTCCAAAAGGCTACTCGGGATATATCCAAAATTAGTGAACAAAGTATGCGAGCGACGACTACCTCGGAAGAACAAAAACTCTCCAAAAAGTTAAGGCCGCTGATTGATTCGACTAATCAACGCGCCAAGAAATGCAAACATTTGTTAGGGCTACTCAAAGAAGATACGGCTTCGCTCAAGAAGGATGGCAAAGTAAATGCGTCCGATATACGGTGAGTACGATGTAGTATTGCTGTTTGGAGTTGAGTGAAGATCGAGACGACGGCGATGCTCATCTTTTGTTTCGTTTCCTTCGTTTTCCTTTCTTTTCTTCTTTCTCCGTCGTCCCTCTCAAAATAGTGTTCGTGAAAACATGGTGAACACATTGACACGTAAATTCATTGATGAAATGAAGGGGTATCAAAGTGCTCAACAACAATACAAGACAGACCTGAAATCCAAGGTCAAGCGGCAAGTTTTGGTCGTCAAACCCGATGCCACGGACGAAGAAGTCGATGCCGTCATGAAAAGTGAAGGTGGACGGGATGCCTTGTATAAAGAAAAAATATTGGCGGGTGGCATTAATGATCAAATCAAGTGGGTAAATTGTTGTATCGATGATAGTGTGATGGATTGATTGATCGATCGATCGAAGGCGTCGATTCCACTCGTCGACTCACTCATTCTATTGTTCGACCGTTTGTTTCTTTCGCTTTGCTGCGTCTCTCTATCTATCGCTTCTTATTCTACTACAACTACTCCTTACAACTATTTTCAGAACGACATATGCCAAGGTCGCTGGCAAGTATCAAGACGTGCTGACTCTCGAGCAATCCGTGGCTGAATTGCATCAGATGTTTTTGGATTTTGCTCTATTGACGGAACAACAAGGTGAATTGTTGGATCAAATTGAATTTCAAGTCAAACAAGCTGGTGACTACGTTGAAGAAGCCAATGTCGATGTACATCAAGCGATTGAATATCAAAAGGCCATTCGAAAGAAACAATGTTGGATTATATTGATTGTGGTCATTGCGATTATTGTGGTGTTGTTTGCCATTGGAGTATTGCCGTAATTCTAGTAGGACATTGTCAAACAACTATTAGTAGGCTAGTAGCGCGAGGGAATGTAGGATGCTACTAGTAGAGATTAGTATCGATAATATGGACGAGACGACAAGCGGTTCTAGAGAGTAGCTTTGACGAACTCGTGGTGTCACGACGAATAGTCCGACAGCTTCCAACGATAGGAAAGGCATACAGTGCCCGTATGTTGAAATCTCTCGAGTCTGTACCTCGTCAGCTGAACTCTTGACTAGATTGACCACACTTGCCAATCGTCGTCAATGATGCTGCTCGTGTCCTTTGCAACTTGCCAATGCAAAGGTCTCTACTTTTAGATAGTTTCTTTCACACACCTCGCTCCTTAGAGTTATGACTACAATACTAAACTCTCTCCATCCATCGCTGCTTCCGACATTATCGCAAACGATCGCTCTTTGCTTTATTCAAGTCTTCCAATATGAAGACTTTTCTTATTGCTTGTCTCCATGTAGTTGCTTAGCTAAATTAGCTTCACGTCAAGCTAGTTAGCGTCCGTTCCAAGATTCCAGATAGTGAATCTTTCCGTTGCCACTCCAAATGTTTTCTTCCTCTCTAGTAATCCGAAATTGATAGTCGGGGACTCGGAGCGCAGACGACTAAACGGACTGTCGACTCGATGGACTCCGATGACGTCGGCACCTCATTTTCCAACACCCGTAATAATAACTCTTCCTGCTTCGACGAACTCGAATTTGTCGACGACTAGTCCGACAGCAGGTCTTTCTCGTAGGTATGATATTGTACCGTTGGGAATTTACTGTAGCTCGACCTAGCTCACAGCAAACTCTACTTTCACGGTAACAAATTCATTCTGCAGCTCGTCCACTATAAAAGTGAGAGTGTTAGCTACTCTATCGGTCCTATTGACCACCTTTGATCTTGGATCTTCTAGTCCCAATCGAACTTGCCAAAATCAATCCTCCAAGAATCTTCACGTTCAGCACACCACCAGCACGACTCTCCAAGTACTCGTCATCGTCGTAGGCCACTGCCTCTAGTCTCTTCGAAACGGAACATTCCAGTCCTTTCCATCTTGTCTCCAATGGTCTTAGACATAGGTGTCGATGCCGGCACCATAGTATTATTGCATGGCATTGTTTCGGCGGTCTCGGCTCCATGAGGTTGACTCACTCACGGGTTATGAGCAAGGCTATGAGCCGACATCACCGCAGACATCGCTCCCTGTTGGGCTCCACGGGAAAATTCAGCATATCCGCGGCGAAGCCGCGTTTCCGCGGAAACGCAGCGGCCGAAGGCCGCGTAGATACGCGCGGCGAAGCCGCGCTTCCGCGAAAACGCTGAGGCCGCACCCGCGCGAGCGAGGTCGGCACCTCGCGAGTCGGAACGCTCATCGCTAAATTGTCGATGATGCATTGTCGATGATGCGATTATGAAATGGTACCCCTTCAAGGGTTGTTGACAACATTGCTCTCTTCCTCTCACAGTTATTGATCACATTGTCTCTACCGGTAGCTTTTCATTTCTTGGCCTGGAAACATTGCTGACCACTTTGGGATGGAGTTCAGGGAGTGACAACGGCATGTGGTCTCGCCAAGATTGCCGTCTCTAATGACAACAATTCACCTCCTCATGTGGGTCAAGCATGAAGTTTGGGAGCCCCGTTTGACTAGAGATTCGGATTTGGTTTTTCTCTACTTTGAGTACTAGTTTTGGGGGACTTGGTGGTGCACCATGTTCATTGGATTCAACCTGCGGCCGCCCTGAGCTTTCACACTCTCGAAGTACACCAATCAGCAGGGGCAGACGACAACCTAGGGACAGACCTGGAATGCTGCTGAGGAAGAAACACGCAAATTCATTCAAGGTTCTGCTGGATTGGTCCAAATGGAGACCCAGAATTATCTGGATGCTGCTGAACGAAAGAAAGATGGCGTGCAACCACCTGCTGGAAGAAGTCAACTGATGAGCGGACTAGAGCATGGAAAGTGAGCAGAGGTTGAAGCACAAAACGCAAAGAATTTGCTAAATTGCATTGGCGGATAAAGGAAGAAATTGATACCAAAACCACTGAGGCTGCCGGTCATTGTAGGCAAGTGAGATACTGATTTGGGAGGAGAAAGCATAGGTGGTGGAAGAAGAGCAGAATCATAGAGCTGAAGCCCAACCCCAGACTGAAGAGGGAGCCAAATGCAGGATGGATAAAGCTCCAAAGCAGCATGCAGAGTATTGCTATTGAAGAATTAAGCATATGGAAGACGGTACCGGTAGGCAGAAAGGGTGCAAGGAAGCCGAATTTAAAGCTCAAGAGTTAGAGCGGCAAAAGCCAGCGCATTTGAAGCAAGGGCAAGAAGCAGGGATGCGAACAAGAAGAAAGAAAGCCAGAGCAGAAAGAAGAGCAGAACAAGAGGCTCGTGAAGTTGCATGACTTGGAGCAAGAAGGTGCCAAGCAGCTCTGGATATTGTCAAGAAGATGAAAGTGCCCGAGGCGGTGTGGAAACATAATAAGAAACATGAGCAAGAGGCTGCTGCAAAGCCTAACAAATTACTACAATACAGCTACCAGCGAAAACATTGTGGACTAAAGACTTTGAGTTCAATGTCATTTGCCAGAAATCGGGTACAGACGGTGGATCTGAGCAAGGGTGATCCCCTAATTTTCCAACAGTCGTGTCATGCAGGAAGTATTCCTTCACCCCCTTCAGTGGGCGCCTCGGATGCCTTTTTGGCACTATGAAATGTGTATTGCAATGATGCAAAATGCCACATTTCCTAGAGTGAGGTTTTAGTGAGCAGCTGTGGGAGGGTTTGTTTTCTTTTGCGACATCTGGGATGCTCTACCTTTGTTCGTGCCACAGCTTCATGTATCAAAGCGTGCACTAGTAGTATTCTGAAGATAGAAGTGTATCTATTCCAGTAATGTTAGTTCTTAGCTTTAGCTTAGATAGTCGATGCCGACAAAGGCAGTCAATACTGCGTGGTTGTAATCATCTGCCCGAAAGCAACAGGCTGACCTCGCTCGATTTGTGGCTGTGCATGCGTGCATTCAGCTGGCCGTGCCGGCTTGTTTGCATTTCCGCCTTCATTTCCGCAAGCTTGATTGCGGAAATGCTGAAGTTTATACGGAAAACGGACATTTCCAGGAAAAACGCACCAGCAGTCTTGTGGCGTGCGAAAGGACGCAAGAGGTTATGGGGTATCGTACGGCAATTCAAAACGTACGTACAGTGTGGTTGTGTTCCGAGGGATTCTTCTTTCGTTCGACTATTGTTTCAAGGAGGGAGGGAGATATGCCTAATAGTAGATCCAAGAATTTACCGAATGGCATTCTGGCGCATTCGGTGAAGAGTGAGTTTCCAAGGAATAAGGATTAACGCGATGTGTCAGGGGCCACGGGAAGCGTCATTCATTCGACGGTGTTGGCGCACGCCCTCCGACGTGAGCAGAGCTCAAGTTGTAATGGATTCAGTAAGTCGCATAGGTCAAGTGTTGTGACGGTTCTTCGCGCACGCTTCACATATTGTTGAATACATAAGCCCAGCCGTTTCCTTTACTTTGGAGGATCGAAAGGAATCCCCCAAAGTTACGACACAAAATTGACACATTATGGCATATAAATGACACAAAATGGCATTTAATTGACATAAAAATATGTCCAAACGGCATATTCCAACGACATAAAAAACAGCTGCTAATAAGTCATAAGAGCTTTTGACTTAAGCAAATTCGACATAAGACTTAAGTCAAAAGTGCTTATGACATAAATTTGCGAGCTTATGACTGGAATTTATGTCATTTCGACATAAATACATGGTCTTTTCGCTTAAGTGCTTAAGCACTTTTGACATAAGGCTGTCATAATTTTGCGTGCTTTTGACTTAAGTGATTCTGAAAATTATGTCGTATCGACATAAAATCATGTCGACGACTTAAGTGAAAAGCACACAAAATTATGTCAAAATTGTGTCGAAAATAAGCCACTATATGTAACTCTCGTTCCCCAAAAACAGATTTTTGTAATGCCCCATTTTTGCTCGCTTCGCACTCGCTGTATGGAAGAAGTCGGCCGTGCTTCGAAATATATGCCTTCTTCGTAGCAGTTCACCAACCACGAGGTCCCAAAACCTTTAAGTTTTGTGTTCGGCCTGGGAGCTTGTGCCATTGGCGTATTTTTGCGATCTCGGCCTTTTCCCGTGGCCCCTCATTTTTGAAGGAACATAGTCTTAGTAGTCGTAGACGAACGGAGTCGTCCGCCGGACGGACGACGTACAGAAGGCGAACGGACACGGACACGAACAGAATTCCAAGAGGCGGGAATTCAGTAGGGTAATTTACTCTAGGCGCGTGTGCTTTGCCTCCCCGTACTGAGTGTACGTACCAACTGCGTAGTTGGTACTGGATGGCGAGGGTTTGACCATGGACTTGGACTCAAACCCTGTCGATGCCAACACTCCGAAGGGCACATCAAACACTACTCTACACGACGATGACGATGACGATGTTACAGTTAATGGTTCAAACGGTGGCGAAATCGAGCTGGAAACGCGTATGTTCTGTGTCAAATGGGTACTACCCCCATCGGATGGCCCTGAGCGTGCCAAAAGACTGCTATCCAACGCTCTGGCATCCCTTTTAGCTAATTTCTCGGACAGTGTCAGTGTTATTGACGAAAAACAACGCGAATGGAGTCGGTCGGAGTCGGAGAACTTTGATCTGTGGAAAGAAGATCTCATGAGCAATATTGGTCTGCAGATGCACCGCATGCCCCCCCCTCCGTGGTCGTCACAATCAAGATCCCCGTTGGACATGTATTACCCAGATGCAAGCCTCCACTTCCATCTCGGATTGGAAACGCGACGGTTATTTCAGAACCCATCTTCGCGATAACAAATTGTTCCTGTTTGAACATCCATTTGCTTCGTCCGAGTGGGACGTTGTCGATATCGGGTTTCTGAAAGGCTTCCACGTAGCTCATTTCCACCACCAAGCCGTTGAATCTTACCTGGATGACTTGCTGGTCGATGCCCCTCTGCTCCAAGTTGTCCCAAAGAAAGTTGCTGGTACGAATAGGCACTCCGTCGACGCATATGTTGTTCAGTGTCCCCGCCAATACACCCAAGCAGTCGAAAACTGCCTTACCACTGGTCAGTTCCGACAGCTGGACTACAACCACTTTGTGACAAGAATCCGGCAGGGACCCTTAAGGAACGCGACGGCAAACGCGACGACAATCAACAAATGTGACGGCGGTTGCCCAACAATGCTGACGATTCTCCACGAACGGACCGGGAGAACCAGCAACAACTACTACTATGCCTCTCTACGCTAGAGGCGCTCGATATACTTAGCTTTGGGGGGAAAATGGGTGACAATACGTTCACGTAAGTGACTTCTAATATTGTGAGTTATCTACGTCTGCCGCCGACGGCGGTCACTCATCTTCGAGCATCATTCCTCGTTGTCATGCGCGCATGCGCGCGCGTCGTCCGACCACTCGGAGCGAAAGACTAACTTGACTAACACGCTAATGACGTCGCGCGCGGACCGTCTGTCCGTCGCTCGTCTATCTTATTTTCTATCACTTTGTACCCTTTCGTTGGAAACGTAAGAAACCGGATATATTTGATGAATGTGTACGCTTTCAGCAACATGTTTATATTACTACTTGGATTATCAAACTTGAAGGGCTTTGCTGCGACATGATGACTCCCATTCATGGCCGCCTATTGGAACTTCCTGGAGTCAAATGGGTGATTCCAGGCCGCAATTTGGCCCCCCATGGCGAATGGATCATGATGGTGGAAAAAAGCCAGGTTGCTATGGCTTTCCAAGAATTGCATTCCCAGTGGCCCGCCCTCGTCCTCGACATCCCTGATGATGCTCTTTCTGCTGCACCGGCATCTTGGAGCAGCCCACGTATTGTGAGGGAGTAGACTAGTAGGACCAATAAGGTCACTCTTAGTGGATACCAGTTACTACGTATACCACAACTAGAGTCCACAGCATCTACAGGTTATGAGCAATAACAGCTAACTTTGCCACTCCAGGACAAGTTAGAAACACAATAAAACGACGGAGAGAGACCGACAGGGGCATCGAATCGAGAGATCGAAGGACCCAAAGTCATCAAATCCGACAACAACAAGCGATCGAAATTTTGAGCCAGCACTCCCAGTAGGATTTCTACGGAGAACTACGGGAGGAGAGCCGAAATAAAAATCCCAGAATTCCGCTGTTCGAAGGAATTAAAAAACAAATGAACATGCCTACCCCTACGACTCCGGAGCAGAAAAAAGGGATGGAGAAAGATGAAGGAAGCATTGCCTCACGAACGCGCAGATCGAAAGCAAACGACGCGTCAGATCAAACGTTCGAACCGTACAGGGGAACAGAAGCCGATCTCCGCTATTTCCTAGTCTCTTGCGTGGACCAGGCAATAAAGGGAAATAGTATCTATCTATGCCGACCCACCAAAGACATGGAAAATCTACTACGAAAAACAGTCTTGAATTTATCAACTGCCCAATTGATGAAGATTGATAAGAGCATACTTTTGGAAAAGGTCAAGCCGGTAATTCGACCTATGCCAATGAGGCGAACAAAGCCCGGATCGGAAGAACCATACCAATTCATCCGGGGACTACTGAAAGAACAGGGACCTAAGGCTAATAGGCTGAAGAAAAGCCGAAAGCAGGAACAGAGTCAGTCAAGCCTGCCAGCGAGCCAGTGGAGCCCCCACTCAACTCAACAGGAAAAGAAAAATAGTGGAAAGAAACCTGGCACAGAGGATTCCCCACTGGACACAAAGAAATATGAGCAACCATCACTCCTCTTTACACTGAAGCCACAATCCGACTCATCCGAGAGCTTCAAGAGCACCCAAGTGCATGAAGAAGAGGATACCCCAAAAGCAGCAGGTGGAAATACCCATCTCATGATGGAAGAGATGAGCATGCCCGAAGCACAGCCAAACGATCAGCTCATCATCAAAAATGCTCAGGCTATGGAAACCTTCATGGAACAGGGATCAATCACGGATGACTGGATCAGACGAGGATACCCATCTCATGATGGAAGAGATGAGCATGCCCGAAGCACAGCCAAACGATCAGCTCATCATCAAAAATGCTCAGGCTATGGAAACCTTCATGGAACAGGGATCAATCACGGATGACTGGATCAGACGAGGAAGCCTATCATCAGGACAGGGTGTAGAAGAGGTCAAGGAACCACCCTCAGATGAAGAAGGAGACCAACCACCAGTACAGCAAATTGAAGCAAGGCACCTATCACAAGGATCAGCCCATGAATCGGAACGACACTTCAGCCACAACTCATCTGAGGATATGGCACAGTATTGGAACCAAATTCAAAGTACCTTGGAGCGTCTAGATCAAAAGGAGAAATTTCTAGATGATCAGATTGCACACCTCAATCAACGAGAGGAAACATTGACTATGGCCACACGTCAGGCAGAAGAGGCAATGGAACAGTTAGCAGAACAAATCAACCAAGCATCAGATATGCAAATTATACTTCACAAGGAAGTAAAAACAGTCCGAGCCATTTACAAAGACTGGGCCAATCGGCTGGGAACCCTTGAAAATATGCGAACTCGCACTGCCACTGAAATTATGGCAGCCGAAACCCCAATGATCAAAGAACAAGTGCAACTACTGCTCACAAGAGAACTGGCCAAAGCAGAGGCACAGCTCTCCAATCAGTACAAGAAGAAAATTGAAATGATGCGCTCAACAAGTATTGAGGAGTATGGACAATTTGATAACGAAATCAAGACACTTGCTGCACGAGCACTGCAGACATTCAAGGATCAAGCAACCACACAGATTGCGACATATAATTCACAACTTTGGCAAGATATTGACAGTGCCCGAGCACATGTTGGTGATGAAACCGTGACTATCAGGAAAGAAGTCACAGAACTCCGACAAGAAATCCAAGAAGTACACGGAAATGTCAAAAACAATCAAGTCACAGTGGACCAGGACCATAAAAGAAATCTTGAAGGAAGAATTCAGACTCTTGAAGACTTCGACTGGGAAACTTTTGTACAAGAACAAATTGCTAAGGAAATGAAAGAAGTTGACATGGACCGCTTCATGAGAGAAAATGTCCCGGAACCGCAGCTGCCAGAAGGAAATTCCCCAGAAGCGAGACAAAACACCAACATGTCCTGCCACAGCACTCAATCAAGCGACTGTGGCTGTGGCCCGTGGAAAGCGGATATGGAAAAATGGCGAAATGGTGTTGATCTACTCCAAGGCCAGCTATCGATGAACTGTAACGAGGTAAATCAGCGATTGGACCGCCATCTTCAGAACTATAAGAACTGGCGTACCACAATTGAAGACAACCTAAGACAGAATCCAACTACACCGCCAACCCGCCGGTTCTACCCAATTTGGAAGAACCCACCAGCAACAACGGAACCAGCGCCAGTGACACCTGACCCGGCCGCCCATGCTAGGGCCGAAAACATTCGGCACAACCTACGGAAATATCAGAGCGCAGATGTCCCAGAAATTATTGCTGACGACAATTATGATGAACTGGCAGTAACAACATTCTACGAGTCGTTTCGCACCACTGCTACCCATTACAACATTGAGCTGGTGCCGTTGGATGATCTAGCACAAGAAGGCACCGTGGAATCTCATGCGCTCCGAGTACTTCCCAATCCTGTACGACGCACATCAGTGAAACGATTTACAACAAGTTACAGTCAATTATCCCACCAGAAGTAAAATCTATGCGAAGCATCATTGACTGTTATGCAATGGAAAGAGACGGATACAAATCGCTCTATTCCATCATGCAACAAAACTGTGAAGAACTCAAAATGATTCCAAAACGTCGAGGCCCACAATGGAAACGAGATGAAGATGGATGGCGATACCTGGGCAAGTTTAAACGCTACTTGCATGAAGAAGAACGTCGTGGAGTAACATGGACAGAATACCAAAAAGCGATCAATATTCTCCAAGGCGCCATGGATCATCCACGATATGAGACCAAGGCAACAGCATTTCTTGCAGCACTGCTCACAGCCTCGAGACAAGGTGAAGCGGATTGGGCACCCTTTGAAATGCATCGCCTGATGGGAAGTCTCGAAGAACACAATAGTAGGAACAATCCCATTGATCTTACTGAAGACACACTGAAGATCAATCGCTTTGGAAACAGCAATGGCCCACGTGGACGAACTCCAAGCCCACGACGCCCGCGACGTGAAATTCAATGTGAAATGTGCCACAATTTTGGTCACAATATTGACCAAGATCCATGCAGAATCGGAGCACAGTGCTACCATTGCCTCCAATTCTTAGAATCGCAACCGGAGAAGGCAAAACAAAATGCAAAGGCATATTCCATGATGAATCAAGCACGAACAGTCAAACAGATGGAAATGCAACTACCTCACCTGACTCATGTCGAACGAGAACACGTGGTCTACTCTTTGTCAACCGCCATGGCGAGCAACGACATCATCAAGAAGAATAAACCACCAAAGGTTGCACAACTACGAGATGACGCCAGTGTTGATGAAGATCAGGAATGAAGCCAGGCCGGGGAGAAACCTCTGCATTCCACCTGGCCTCAAGCACATCCCACTGGAAAGGACAACCGCCCGCCAAGACCATCAAAGCCCAAGAAAGAGATGCTATATGACGACGATAACAAGTCTGAAACCGCACCTCGTGTATATCTTGGACAAAATTCAGGATGGACATCGCACCTGGGACAGTCAGTCAGGCGCATTGAACTCAACGAGATTTGGAGGAAAATGGGATTACTGGATGTAATACAAGAATGCAAGGACGATCACAAGGGTACAGTTACAGATATCATCAGCACACGGACAAACATTCCAATTGATCCGCCACCCACAGTTGAGATTAATACGAATGCACTGATTCCAACGGATGCAATGACCACTGATATTTCACCTTCAGCATACAGAGTGAACAACCACTACTCACGACGTATTGTTCATAAATTCTATCTCAGAAAGACCGACATGTCTCATTGCACCCGCGAAGCGGTATGGCGAGCCATACAAGGTGACACAGGCGCAAATTGCACCGCCACGAATGATCGAACAATCCTTTGGCAATTCCAAGTTCTACGACAGCCAATCCCTATCGCTACATACAACGCCGACACAGCTAATGAACAAACATGCTACGCAACAGGCATGGGTATTATAAAGCTGATATCGGATGACAATAGCATCCTGGAATGTCGTGCACTATACTGTCCAACTGCAACTGGGACGATATTATCCCCACATCGTATTATGATGGACAAGAATGGCATTGAAGAATTCAACCACCGTGGCATGAAGAATGGAAGCGGCAAAATAGAATTTCGTGACAAGGAAGGTCGCTACATAGCAGGGATCACCATGACATCCAAACGTGATGGGATTTATATGGCTTCCAATCAGATCCTCATCCCAAAAGAAAATAGCACCTGTGGCATGGCAATTGAAACAGAAGAAGACGAACTCCGACTACATCACCACAAGATGTCAGAGGACA
Source organism: Nitzschia sp. DOCU1 (assembly GCA_951394045.1). Taxonomy (NCBI): domain Eukaryota; phylum Bacillariophyta; class Bacillariophyceae; order Bacillariales; family Bacillariaceae; genus Nitzschia; species Nitzschia sp. DOCU1. The sequence goes on from OX595985.1 coordinate 4,872,217, forward strand.
CAACACCGCCACCACTCACAGAAGAATGGAATATCAACCAAGCAACCGCACCCACTATCAGCGACGCCAAACGCCTCTCGCAAAACCTGTATAACATGGAGCTTTGGCATCAGCGAATGGGTCATGTTGGATGGCGCACATTGCAAAAGACCCGGGAAATGGTGGATGGAATTCCAACACTACCCTTGCAAGACTCCGGTTTCCACTGTCCATACTGCGACGCATCAAAACAAACGAAAAAGTCAGGTAACAAAACGGCCAAGAGAGAAACATTTGAACCTGGCACAGCATTCCATATGGACCTTGGCTTTGTATCGGGACCATCCAATCTGGAAGATGTGCTCCACAAGGGCTCCACCCCAAAAATGACAACCCAAAAGTCATACGATGGTCATGTAGCATATCTACTCATCGTGGATGCAGCCACCAGATACTCATGGGTATTCCTGCTCAAGGACAAACGACCGCCACTTCGGATCATCGAAGCCTTCCTTGAAACCAATGGATGCGCCAAGCAATACCGCAAATGTCAGGAAATCTCAACATCACCAATTGGAACACTCGCTCGATCCCAAGAATTCAAGATTGCCTGTGCCAAATATGGATTCAAGATAAAACAGCGTCACTACGACCATGGCCTTGATCACCCGGTATTCACGGTAACCACGGATAATGGAACCGAGCTGTCCGGATCAGAAGAGTTTCGCAGTGTAGTATTTGAACAAGGATATCTCCCACAAACAACGGCCCCAGATGGATCTAGCCAATCGGGAAAAGGCGAAAGGCCTCATCGAACCCTCAAGGAACGCACCAGATGTATGCTGTACACAGCAGGACTCGGCACGGAATTTTGGAGCGACGCCATACTACATGCAAACTGGCTTCAAAACAGGACCTATCATTCAGCGATTGAGGACACTCCCTATCGAGCCTGGACGGGACGAAAGCCAACATTAGATGGCCTATTAACTTTCGGCTGCAAGATTACATCAAAGAAAACAGGCAAACGCCCAAGCACCAATGACCCGCATGTCTACGATGGAATATTTCTTGGATACCGAGCAACGATGGACAATATAGTATTTTGGAATACAAAGTCAAAACAAAAAATGACTACCAGACACTACACAGTTGATGAACTGGAATATGGACGACATCCCGAGGACCGCAGCCCCGCATCGAAATTTCTATTGGAGAAGAAAACTGGCACTGCACACGAAGAACGCAGAAGTGACATATTGCACGATCAAACAGTTCAACTCGACCCAGACAAAGTCCTCATTCTAGGTGACGAAACTACCGCTGCCGCAGCCACATTCCGAGTTAACAGTATCAAACGCCCTACAACGGCAGAACTGCACCGTCAACTTCGCCTTCTGGATTTCAGCACTGACCTCTTTGGCCCAGCAATCATTGAGGAAATCCCCCTGCATACTGCACACACAACACTAGGACTCATTGTTCGCCCACACCCTGATCTCAACAACACTGTTCTATTCGAACGGTGTAAACCTGGTACCATGGCCCATAAAAACATCAGAAGATGGCGAAGTCGACTCAAAGGTGCTCTAGTCAAGAGTGTGGGGGGATACTCCATTCAAACCCCACAGGACATTCAACGAATCTTGGCCGAACACAGGCGAAAGAAGGCCACAACAATCGCCATTGAATTTTCTCTTCCACAGTGGAGCGGAACGAATGGTGAAGGTCTCCCTATGCTACACTTTGACCAATTGAATGTCATTGCTCACCATCTACATGCCATTGAAACTGGGGAAGATCTCTGGAAGGACAAAACCAGATGGCCGGACATCACGGATGAAATGCTAGATTCATGTATCCAGAAAGGCATCGCAGTTCCGAAGCTCACACGGAGGAAGCTCAAGCTTCAAGAGGATTGGTTAGATTTTCAGCGCTCGGAATGGTCACAACTGGACAAATATGAAAAACAAGGAATGTTCGGAGAACCTTGTACACGACCCCAGGGCGTCACAACGCTACCATGGGTATGGACATACTTGTACAAGCCGGACCCCATCACCTTTGAACCAAAAGCTAAAGCACGTGGAACATGCAACGGTGGCCCCCGCTATGGAAAGGTTGTCACGCTTGCCGAAACATTTGCGGCTTGTCTAGAACAACCCGCACACCGTCTTGCATGGGCACTTACCGCAGCATGCAATCACATCGCACTTGGATGTGATGTTGCCAACGCCTTTGCTGAAGCGGATGCACCAGAAGAGCCATTCTACATGGAAGTGGACGACCAATTCAATACATGGTGGACGCAACATCTGGGAAAACCACCCATCCCACAAGGCTACGTGATCCCGATATTGAAAAATCTTCAGGGGCATCCTGAAGCCCCGCGCCTGTGGTCAAAGCACATCGATGATATCATCCAGAATAAATTGCATTTTGCATCCACGACCCACGAACCGTGTCTCTACCACAAACGCGTAACTTCGCCCGACACCACAGCTCAAGATGATGCAGACACTCTCATATTTGTACTGCGACAGGTTGATGACTTCATGATATCCGCCCCAACAAAGATTGCGGCAGATCAAGTTCGACAACACATTCAACAACATATGACGAACACTCTGAATGACTTGGGAGTTATCCAACGCTTCAATGGTGTGGACATCCGTCAAACCAAGCACTACGTGAAACTGCATTGTGAATCGTATATTGACAAGATTGTCTCACATCATGGCTGGATGCAGGACAAAGCAGCAAACAACCCGATTCCAATGCGAACAGACACTGCTTACCAATCAGAACTTGAGACCACTGAAGGACCGACAGACCCCACTGAGCAAAAAGCACTGGAGGACAGCATGGGTTTTAGCTATCGACAAGCAATCGGTGAACTGATCTTTGCTCTGACCATCTGCAGACTTGATATCTCAGCTGCAGTCATCAAACTGAGTCAATACTCGGAGGCACCGGCACGATGTCACTACCAAGCAGTACGCCATGTTTTTGCATATCTTCATGCCACCAAGACAGAGGGGATTTATTACTGGAGACCGGAACCACATGATGCCCTGCCCGATGAACCACTCCCAACTCATACTACAATTGAGACGATCCTGGCGCAATTCAAACAAGCCCCAGATGCTCTTTCCCTACTCGGGGCATCTGACTCTACTTGGGGGAACGATCGGAAACATCGCCGTTCAACAAGCGGCATTGTTTTCATGCTGGCTGGAGGTGCCATATATTACCGTACCCGAATACAACCAACAATCACCCTGAGTTCGACAGAAGCGGAACTAGCGGCAATGGCAGATGCTGGAAAAGCAGCATTATATTTACGCTCAATCCTGGAGGAACTCGGCATCGAGCAAACAGAGCCAACACCAATCTCAGTGGACAATCGTGGCGCAAGACAATTTACAAATGCCCAACAACCTACGAGGCGCACACGACACATTGAGATGAAAGAACTTGTCATTCAACAATGGACTGATGAAGAACAAATCACATTTGACGAAGTCAGCACTCAATTCAACCCAAGTGACTCCCTCAGCAAAGCCCTCGGTCGCGTCAAATTCTACGAGCAAAATGATATCCTTATGGGACGACGACGACCCCAATTCACCACGACAAAAACCACGGTAAACACTCTCCACTTCAAGAATCCACGAGAATACATGATCTAGATTCTAGAAGTGTGGGGGGATGTGAGGGAGTAGACTAGTAGGACCAATAAGGTCACTCTTAGTGGATACCAGTTACTACGTATACCACAACTAGAGTCCACAGCATCTACACGTATTGCATCTCGCAATATCCGACAAACGCAAGATGACGACGATAGCACAGGTTCGTATGCCTCTCTTATCACGGTAGGCTCATGCCCGTCTGTTACCATGGCGGTCCGATCCCCTATCTACGATTCCAAAGCTTCGGCGGCAGGTCCTTGCCATACCCCACAGAGACGCATAAAAAGTTTAGTCATATTAGTCCTACACGCTGGTAGTCTTAGTAGTCGTAGACGAACGGAGTCGTCCGCCGGACGAACGACGTACAGACGGCTAACGGACACGGACACGAACGAACGGTGACGTCGTCGCGGACGGCGCACCAGCGCAGCGATCCAAGGAGTCGCAGCGTTGCACATGAACGCGCTCTGTAGTATATTGCATAGTGACATTCGACTAACCCATAGAGTCCCTTGCCAACGGCATGCCTACAATCTAAGTAGTAAATATTCATCGCCTAATAGAGGAGATGTAATTAGAGCAAGGAAATAATTCAGACCATGGGTGACGAGGAGTCGTAGCTAGCCAAGACTTGGGACGCCTAGTTACAGGCGACGCTATCGGCGAATCGACATATTCGAATAAATAAATATATGCGCGTTATTTACGCGCGGGGAAAGGCGTTCACAAAATGAACGACCGGTTGCAAATATTTGAAAGACGAAAATCTTTCCTCTCGTCAATCTTGTTGTTGGAAGTTCATCTAATAGAAGTAACATAGGTCTCATAATTATCATCGTCTTTATTTCATTATCGTCACCCCCAGGATAGGGCACAGTTTTAAAACTCCCGCTAGGTTATGAAGACGGCCTACAGCAACCACGAGTACGCCAAGAAGGTTGCGTTCTTGTTGACGCAAGCGGCGCATGTTAACCCTCCGCCGATTCCGTTCCGTCGTGAGAAACCGAAAGAGGATGACGAGATCGTTGGAGAAGATGAGAAGGTCAAGAAGATCAAGATCAAACTCGACCCCAAAGACAAGGATTCGGAAGAGTTCGAGAGCCGCTGCTTCATCTTCGAGAGCGGCGACGCGGAGCGATGGGCCAAGTGGAGGATGCAGTTTGAGGAACTCATTCGTGATGTCCCACTGGACACTGGCGAGAAGAAAATCAAGTACGCCCAGATGTTGTTGGGTGGAACGGCAAGGGAGAAATTCACAAACAAGGTTGCGGACCTGCGATTCAAGGACCCCGACGAGACGCCCGAAGACACATTCAACGAAACCATCCAAGCGATGTCGAGAGATTACTTCGGGTCGGAGCACGCCTACCGGCGCCAAAAGCAGTACCTCCGCTACCATGTCTTCATGATGGAGATGTCCCTAGCCGACTTCCGCGCTGAGCTCCTACGTCAAAACAGGATGTTGGCCCACTTTCCAATCCCTGAGGACAAGACCACATGCGAGCCGTTCGACGACGACGAACTCGTGGAGATACTCGATCGGGCGAAGAGGATTGAGTGGCAGCGAGACCTACTCACCTCTAACATCGACCCTTTCGCTATGAGCCTCGATGACTACTATAAGTATCTTGAGAAGCTCGAAGCCAAGCACATCTTCGACGATGCAATGCGGCAAGAGAAAAAGAACAAAGAAAAGAAAAAAGAAGCCGGCAAGTCCGAAGGCTAAAGCAAGGACGGCGGCAAGAAACGTAAGCGAGGCAAAGACCGCAAAAAGAGCGAGAAGGGGGACCGAAAGGAACCCTGTAAGCATTGCAGCAGGTTCCATCCGGCCCCTGACGACAAGTGTTGGAATCTCCCTGGCAATGCCAAAGATCGTCCGAACAAGCGTCCGAGAGGCAACGGTGAGAACATGTTCTCGGCACTCCAGATGGAGACTGTCGTCAAAGCCCTCGCCAAGAAACAGTCTAAGAAAGACAAAGGTAAAGCCAAAACCAAAAGGCAAGTAAGCTTCCAGCTGAACAAACAGTCAGACAGTAGTAGTAATGAAACTAGCGATTCTGATAGCGACTACATGGACTGCAATAGCGAAAATGAACATAGTTTTGCTATTCGAACGTCGCGCCCTGGAATAGAGCCGAATAGGAAAATTGCCAGGCGGCTAACTACAGAAATAGTCGTCGAAGCGGTAAATCCTAGAGGTGAATCCTATGTCCTTAGAACTCTCCTAGATACGGGTACTAGTCGTTCCATTGTTCTTAAGAACTTTGTGACGCTTAGCCAGCTCGTTCCCACTGGAAAACGAGTTACTACTTGGACTACAATGGGCGGCAAATTCAAGAGGGACAAAGTCGGGATGATTCGCTTCAGGATCCCCGAACTCTCGTCTAGTAAAGAAATACACTGGCCATGTCACGTCGACGAGCACACAGATCGCGAAAGCTCACCTTACGACCTGATCCTAGGACTTGACCTATTAGCCGAATTGAAGTTTGTACTCGATTTCGAGAAACGAATGATTCGATGGGGCGATAGCGAAGTCGAAATGAAGGAAAGTGGCCTCGTGACGGATCCGGAGGCGCTGCAGCTTCTGTATGAGATGTCTCAAGACGCCCCCGTTATCAAAGCGGCGGAAGAACGACAAGCTAAGATCCTTGACGCCGACTACTCCAAGGTAGAGATGGAAGAGTTTGTTGACTCACTCGACTACTTAACTAAAGAGCAACGAGACGAGCTACTAGCTGAACTGAAGCAGCACCCCACACTATTCGGTGGCGGACTAGGTAAACTAAAAATAGATCCTATTCGTCTAGAGTTAAAAGAAGGAGCAAAGCCGTATCATGCTAAGCCATTCGGCATTCCTCATGCGTACGAGCAAACGATGCGAAAAGAAATCGAACGATTCGAAAAACTTGGAATCTGGAAGCGTGTCAACCAATCCACATGGACGGCCGGCACGTTCATTCAACCGAAGAAAACGGGCGATGTGCGTGTACTTACAGATTTTCGGAAACTCAACAAATATCTTGTGCGCAAGCCGCACCCACTGCCAAAGATCAACGAGTTATTGCAAAAACTCCAGGGCTTTCAATGGGCAACGGCTATCAATATCAATATTAAATCTTATTATAGTAGTGTGGGTGACCACAGCTACTTCGGAGCTACCTAACGGTAACACCTGGGGAGGGAGAGGGGGTGAAGATGTCCATGTAGAATGGCGGCAAGGAGGGGGAGGGGAGAACTGGTTAATTGGGTGGGGAGAAATAATCACGGAGGGAGCGCTGTTGGCTATCATCAACGGAAGTGCGCCATCTTGAATGCTTGTGTGGGGGATTTGGCCCCTCAGCCAAATCGCTCGGAGGAATGGATTGTCGGATGGTTGGTTCAGCCGGGTGTCGAGAAAAGCCAAGGAAGGTAAACAAGGACCGGTTGGTCGAGTCCCGTTTGCTTTCCCTCCGGACACTTGCAGCTATGGCAGGTTGATATGTCCGAAGGTAATCAGACAGTTGGAGGTAGGATGCTGTGTCAAGGTACTGTTCCAAGTTAGAATGAAAGTACTTTGTCCGATGCTCAAAGAGAACTTTGGAGCGTTGTTGTTGCATGATCCTGATACGTGCCACTAGCTCCTGGCGTTTTGCCGGTGAATTCTTTGATGTTTCTGTGGTGTGGATGTCATCAAGGTGTTGTTGCCATAGGGTGCTCAATTCTTTCCAAACAACTTTGATCAGGCCAGACATGAACAGTTTGGGCTCTGACACTGCGGTGAAGGATTTGGGGCTTTGGGAGTCATCGAGACACTCCACAAAAAATTCCAGTTCGCTGCTGTCGGATTCATATTCGTCATCGTATTTCTCATTCAACCGATCCATTGCATCCCTGTGTGTAGTCAATTCCAACCACCGTCGCCATTCAACCGATAGAAAGCCACGGGGTAAAAGACGCCATCCAATGGCTTGCTGGGATCGACCAATAATTGGGTGCTTCTCAGTGGGATCTTCTCCACGAAGCCATGCTGATAAAGTCTCATTGAAAAGGACGGTGAAGGCCTGGGGCGCTTGTTTGTTGTGGCAATACTGAATGACAGCTGCACTAATTGCGGACCGGAAGGAGACAGAGATGGAATTGTCGCACTTCATGAGATGGTCGAATGTTTCGGGCTCTTTGCAATGGTGGCACGCAACCGTGGTCCAGGGCTCCATTTTTGCTTTCAGGTTGCGTGTAGGCAATTTGTCATGGACAAGTTTTAGGCAATGAACGTCAGATGGGGAATATGATTTGGAAGCCGCTCGGAAGCATGGCCAGTCTACGGTGGTTCTTGTATCAAAACTCCAATTGTGGCGGTTCTCGAGATATTCGAAGTATGCGGGCTCCGCAGCAGCGCGTCGGATGGCCGTGATATAATGACCATGGACTGATCTCCCATTTAGATCAAAAATGCATTTCGTGCTCGGGTACAAGGGAGTCAGGTGAGGATTTGGAATATGGCCCAACAGTTCCTGAGTAGCCAATTCGTCCGCACGGATATTAAATTTCGCTTCTGTGCTCAGAGGACCGTGGTGATCACGATCCTGATGGCCCTTCACCCATTTGTAGGACATGGCATCATGGTGGATAGCTTTGTAAGTGTCGAAAATTGCCTCGGTGAGGTCCCAATCGGATGCAAGTGTTGCATTGGGGAATACTACCTTGTAGGCTGTCCGGGCGGAATCGCGCTTCACTAAACCAGCATTGTCGCTGATGGCCACAATTGACAGGTGGGGAGGGAGTGGGATGCCGGTGTATTGGACCAGATGATATAAGATCCTGACTGCAGATAATTGGCCTGTACCTTCAGCACGGAAGGAAGACGGCTCGCCAAAGGCCATGCCTGAATTCTCGATGAGTGGGTCACCTGCTGATGTTCCGATCACAACCCCAAAGCTCATGGTAGTGTCTGGAATAGCACCACCGTCCGACACTGCGAGAAGAGATTCGGTGGGTTCGAGATGAGCCAAATAATCAAGAATTTCATAAGGACCCGAATAGAAGTGAATATTTGCCAAAAGAGGTTGCTCCCACTCGGGTAAGGTCATCAGGTAGTCTTGGAAGTCGTAATTCACGGGAAGCGGAGGCAGCGGAATGGGCTGGAGAGGCTGAACCTGAAGCAAGCGGATGACGTCGCTAGATTCGGCTTGAACGTCAACCGGGACGGCGACTGAAGTAGGACTCCAGTTGGCCGTGGCATGGTTTGGGCGAAAGGCATTTCTGTCATTGGAAAGGGGTTGATACTCCCAGTAGCTATTTTCCACCCAGTGATACAGAGTAGGATAGGGACCTGGGACCAGGTAACTTTCACGGCGAAGATGAAGCTTGTCGGCATTGAGTAGCCATGAACCAAGGTCCACTGTCGGAAGCGAATAACCGCTGTGGGTACACCACGATAAAAGAAATTTTTGCCACCGATGTGTTATCTGATAAGCGCTTGGTCGTTTCTGAATAGTGACAATCTGAGTCGGATCAAACCAGGCAGGGCGGTTGCAATGCCACATGTGTTCCAAAATCTGGGTGCCAGCGGTATTAAAGAGGTCGGAGATAGTCACCACATGAAGGTACAGCCGACAATAATTAATGACCCGAATATCCTTATCAGTCAATTCCGCATCAGTGACGGCTCGTTGCATAATGTGCATATCACCAAGGCGTTGTAAAGGAGCTACAAAATCTTCGTCCACACGTAGAGCTCCACCAATATGCCCAAGAAAGGCTCGTAGACTCGGGATCCATCGTCCTTCCAAATGTGGAAGGGGCGTCATTACGTCAATGAGAATGGATTGAGACATTCCGGACTGCCACTGGTGCCAAGCCAGATCCACTCGCAATACATTGGAAATGACAGTGCCGGTTCGCCAGTGTTTAATAAACAACAGAACCTGACCCTCGCCTTGTAGAGTGTACCACATCACAAAGCCGCCGCCAGCATAGTCGGTAGGTGCATAAATGAGAGCAGTTGGAGTTGTCCTGGCAAGCCCGCACTTTGCGATAATTGCGCCCATGGATTGTCGTTGTGCCTTATTCAGGGTCTTTTGGGGAAAGAAGGATTGCGGAAGCACATACTTGATACTTGCGAGATACATCGCGTGGTACACTAAAAAGGCGCCATAGCGTGCGATGGGGCTCATGCCAATCTTGACACTCAGAGTCTTGGCCTTTTTCACTAAAGTTTGTATCTGATTGAGAGGGCGGGGAGCGGAAAGGTTTGTGGGAACTGTAGTAGTCTGAGGCTCCAATGGTGATTTGATGTGACCGAGGGTCTTGTGTGGCTCTTTTGCGCCTTTCGCTTCGATGGGAAGTTGTTCTGCGGTCAGGGAGTCCCTGACCAAGATCCGTTTATCGGGAGTGTCCACAAGGACCACTGGAGTGCCATCGGGTCGGAACGAAAAATTTAAGATATGGTAGGAGCACTTCTTGAGCTCTAAACGACCACCAGAACAAAATAATAGGTCGTTCCATAGTTGGGCATCATGTTGCATTCGATCAATGAGCTCATCAATAGTAGTCTCTTGCTGGGGTTGAAAATCATTACAAGTACCAGTGGAATCGTCCACAAAGCCAACCATTGTCAGTCGCGTGGAATATTTACCGTTTGGAGCCACGAAAGTAGCGCCATGAGCTTGTTTGGCATGGGCATCAAACAAGGTGGAGGAAATGAAAAGCCATATTCCTGGAGAGTTCCCTGAGCCCTGGCCAGTGCCATGAATGGGGAACGCCTCGCAATGAGAATATTCCAGGTCCGAGATCCCAATAGCGGTTCGTAGCTTGTATTTAGCCTCTTTTAAAGTCTTCGCGTGGACAGCAACGATGCTCCGATGTTGACCGTATTTGCGATTGATGAGAGACGCAAGGGCAACAATAATCCGATCGTAGCAACTCATAGCGTCATTGTCAAAATTAATCAAAGACCGACGAGACACGTAGGCAATATCATATTTGAGTTCCTCGAGGAACGTCAAGGATTGGGCTTCGCATCCAGGGCGGCCCCCGTATTGGCCATCGTTGATAATTCCATAGGCATCGGCATGGCCAAGGAGTTGGCGCCACTTGACAGCCAAAACAAGATTGAAATCGGCTTCATAGATATGGATTACTCGGAGTCGATGAATCTTGTATTCTCCAGCATCTTTGAAGATCATTGTATTCACAATTGATTTCCATCGACTAAGTACATATGTATTACGTATGCAATAATTGATAAGTGATAGGACCAGGCCAGCGATTGCCTTCTGTTTGGCTTCAAATTCTTGAAATGCTTGAGGATGGGTGGACTCATCATAGATGCTGGAAGTAAACAGAGCTTTGTAACGACCAAGATGACGGCCTGATGGAGAGGTGGTGGTGGATTCTCTCCATTTCTTCATTTTACCCGCGAAATCGTCAATCGATAACTCGGCCGGGACAGCGTCTAATGCCGAAGTGGCATGGCACTCTTGAAGTAACTGCTCACACTGGGGTGTTGGTACAGACGTTTTGTACTCGCCAGTGAGCACGTCTTCTACGAAGGGAGAGTTAGCCATCCAGTCAATATCATTGGACAGAGGTGGGATGGTGAATGGGGTTCCTTGCGCTTGGCCAAAATGAAGTCGATTCCGAAGCATTAAATAATATTCGATCAAGGCCGGTTCGGTGATCATCTTCCAACTAGTGCAATCGGCGGGATTTTCCAGATTTTGTACTCCATCAAGAGTGGCATCAGGCTCGGGCCACGATGCCGGTATTTCCAGGCGGTCCAAGCGTTGTATATTTCCCTGAGAATTGGCGATGCGAGCCATAGTGTCCCAAGTCTTCCTGCCGGATTCAAACTTGTTTATCTTTTTGAGAATCTTGGCTCTAGCAGTGTCACGTGTGTCATTTGCATGGTCAATCTTCGCATTGAGTTCGGCTCGACGAATGGGTTCACTGGAGGCTTGTTTTCGAAGCAACCGCTTTTCGGCAAGGGCAAGAGCCACCCGAGTGGCAGGGATGGTAGTGGGGATGTCAAACTGGATTCCGACAGATGCGATTCGTTCTTGTAGTCCAGCAAGGCGGTCTTTGTTGTGCTTTAGGGCCGACAACTGGCTTCGAAGAATCTGAACTTGAAACCGTGCTTGGACGAGTTCGTCGGAGTACCATGCTGTACGACGACGTCAGCAATGCCCTTCTCCAGAATTGCCTGCATCGCCAATGAGGGCATCCAATTGTTCCACAGCCGCTGGTGTGAGGGCGTCAGAATCCAAGTCTTTGACTTTATCAAAGGCAGAATTTGCTTGCAGGTGATTGTATGTAGACTCTACAAAGTTTGTGACGGCACTTTTGTCGGACGTTTTCACAGATCGAAGCGCGATACCTGGCAAGGGATCAACCGAGTTACCGAAGAGTTTGGTTGTGTCGAATTCAATGTAGACGCCACGATGATCGCTGTTCAGAAACCTGTCGAAAGGAGCATAACCTAATTTGGAAATACTCGGAATCAAACCCTCAGAAAGAAAGACGGCATCGATACGTTTGGAGCCCCATTCATGGGACCGGAAAGAGGGCCCTTCCGAATGATGCAAATACCAGGGGTCGGACAAATTAGTTGCCGTTGCCAACCGCAGGATCCCGGATCGTGCGTCTTCCATTGTTTCGTTGAAATCCCCGCCGAGAATAATATCGTGGCCCATTTCCTGGAATTTTTGGATCTGCTTCGTCAAGTCGTGGATAAAGGCTGCTCGGGGATGGAGGGTTCGGCCTTCGATATCAAGGGCGCGGCTTTGTTGATGAAGCGCCGTCTGGCCAATTGCGTTAGTAGCATTTCGGCATACTTGATATGCAGAGAACACTGTTATCGGAGGAGCGGCCTTGCGGCGCAGATGCACATAACTCCACCGGCCCATAGAATCGCCCCCACGCCCCTGAGCATCAATTTTCGAAACAAGGGGCCCAACCATAGTCAAACCTGTGCCGCCCATTTGGTGTCCTGACTCCGTGTGTTCCTGACTGGAATCAAACTGACAAGCTGCTTGACCGGGAGCGATACGGTGAACTGTGTCGCTAAGAGCCAGTTTCCGTGTGATCTTGGTAAGATCCTGATGGTGCTCGGAGATACCAAGAATGTCAATCCCAAGGGTCTGTTGAAGGCGAACAATATCCTGCAAGGTATCTTCTTTTTGATTTTTCTTCAAGCCCCGAACATTTTGAAACACCAATCTTGTTGCGCCATCTGGTTTAACGTCTGCCATTGGGTCGCCTTGCCACTGAGAGTCTGCGGGAGTGGGTGGAGGCCGGAGTCGCATTTGGACAGGTGCATGAGGAGCTGGAAGCAGTAAAACCGGCGCCGCCATCTGGTTGTCCTGGATGGACATTATTCAGGTCCGCCCGCCGCTTCCTGTGAAGCAGCTGGGCGGTCAAGTTCCATTCCGTCAATGGTATCTGTGTGGCTTTTCTTCCGAGGAGGAGAGCCCGTGGAGCCCTTCTGGTGGAGAATGGCCAGAATGGTATTCATTGTTTCTTCCACTCGGTCAACAGAAGCTTCCAATCGTAGGTGGCCTTCCTTGGTTGCAAAGGGAGATGTGGCCGGATTGCCTAGGGCGATCATCGTTTTTTCCACAATAGTCTTGATGGTAGAGGCAAGAGTGTCCTTCAGGGTCTTAAGTTCGGCTGCAAATTGCTTTTCCATGTCAGCCAATTTGTCATCGTTTTCCTTTTGGAATTTAGCAAGGGCTTCGTCGAGGCGACGATCCAAGGTAGTTTCATCGAAAGTGACGGTGGTTTGGTCTTGGTGCGTGGTGACAGTAGGGGTTGGATTTGTGCCGAGAGACGTGGGTGACTGTGCCGTAGGTAACGCAGGGAAAGCGGCAGCAGAGAGGTCGCAAACAATAGTGATGGGGGCGGGGCGTTGCCACGCAGATTTCTTTGCCGAGGATTTTGCAGATCGGATAGTGCTGGCACCAAGGGACTCTTCATCAGCAGGCCATGCAAACAGGGTAGAATATTTCCCAGTGGTGGTGCTTTGACCGCCCAAAGTGCTACCAGACGCGGACTTGGTTGCCGAGGAATACCTGCCCGTGTAGCGATGGTACTTGGTACTCGTCAACAATTTATCAATCCAGGGGATAACGCTGCCAATAGTGGTATCGGTGACAGAAATGTGAATACGACCATTGTCGAAGTCGGGGTACACGCGATGAATCTCCGAATTACTTTCCAAATGCTGCTGCAGCGATTGGTCAACATCAATAGTGCTGACAAACTCCCCAAAGGTGGAAATCCCATGAATCTGAATATTGCGGTGGGTAAACATAAAATCATCATGTTTCTCCATCCATTTACCGAACAAACAAGGATCTTCCTTGGAGAGCGCAAACGGAATGAAATCTTTCATCTTGGTAGAGTAGGTGAGGGCCCGGTCCATCAAGAACTTAGCACAAGCAAGGGCAGCTCTAGGCACTGTCATCTGGATTACCGAAGTTTCCTTCCTGCCGCCACCAAATTGGTACTTGACGGTTGCCTGTTCAAGGCCAACAGGGAGCTCGATATCCTCCTCCCGGTTGTTTGTCCAGCTTGCCAACTGAAATTCTTTGAACCTCAAATCGAGTTCAGCTTCCGTGGATTTCTCACCAAACTCATCCCAGGCACACTGAAAAGCCAAATTAGCCTTTGTGACCAATTGGGCGTGATCGAAGAAACGAGGATGCTCCAAGGTCCAATAACCCAAGAGAATGGTGTCCATACCATGTTCAAAGGGGATGGGATGTTTGCGCAAATAAAAGCCGTTGGAGTGCCACCAAGCCATATCGGAGCGGGCCTTAAGCGTGGAAAATGGTGTTTTTGCCTCGATGGTAAATCCCAGCACGACTTTTTGACTCTTTCCGTTGACGTTCACTACACCAAAATCCTCCAAAAATGTAGTCATGTCTGGAGGATTGCCCGGAGAAAAGGCTCGGCCCTTTGTATCCTTAAACTTGATAGAGTCATAGGCTTCAGCGGCTGCAGCGAGGCGTTTCACGACTTGAATCAAGGAACCAGCGGCATTCACCCGGGCGGAGCTTGTTTTCGGTGCGATTTCGAGACGACAACGATGGACAATCACCTTACCAGTGCCGGTGTATCCGGTGGACGGATAGTTGACGGTAGGGGTAGGAGCGATGTACATGGTAGTTAGTTTTCTCTGTAGAAATTTACGGAAAATTGCTACGGCTAAGTTTCTCGCACTGCTGCGCTCTCTGTCTGGCAGAAAGTTAAATGGGCAACGGCTATTGACCTCATCATGGGCTATTATCACATTCCAATGGATAAATACAGCCAAGGCCTCCTTGGTACTGTAATGCCATGGGGCTTATATCAGTACCAGGTGCTGCCGATGGGTATATCCAATGCCCCTGATATTTTCCAAAGTATCATGATGCGTCTCCTCGGTGACCTGGAGTACGTACAGGTATACATGGATGATATTTTGATAACAAGCAAAGGCACATTTAGCGACCATGTCGCAAAGCTTAAAGAGGTCCTCGCACGACTTGAACAAGCCGGTTTCCGCGCTAACGTACGCAAATGCAAATTTGCTGCCGACCGCGTTGAGTACCTAGGCTACGAGATTTCCCGTAACGGTATCCATCCCCAACCTAAGAAAGTGGAAGCGATACTAAAGATGCAGCCACCGCAAACGAAGCGACAACTGAAACGTTTCTTAGGCATGGTAAATTACTACAGTGATATGTGGCGGAAGCGATCGCACATACTGGCGCCGCTGACGGCGTTATGTTCCAAGTCAGTCCCGTGGAAATGGACTCCCGAATGCAATGAATCATTCGAATCGATTAAGCGAGCAGTAGCGCGAGAGACGCTGTTGAACTTCCCCGACTTCAACATAGAATTCCACATATATACGGATGCTAGCGATTATCAATTGGGCGCCGTAATTATGCAAGATGGCAAGCCATTGGCGTTCTATAGTCGGAAGTTGAACTCCGCCCAAAAGAATTATACGACAGGCGAACAAGAACTGCTAAGTATAGTTGAGACGCGTAAGGAATTTAGGAATATTCTCCTTGGCCAAAAGCTGGTAGTACACACGGACCACCTAAATATTCTGTACAACAAGATGCCCAGTTCCCGAGTGGTTTGCTGGCGTCTGCTGTTGGAAGAGTACGGTGCAAAGTTCGTGCATGTCAAAGGCGAAGACAATGTAGTCGCGGACACACTGTCGCGACACCCGAATAGTGACCCAGATGACGAGTCGACAGAGGAGGTTCCCATTGGGAAACAAATGTCGTATTGTATGTCGCATCACCCAAAGGATGACGACGATTACGAGATCTCCTATGCCGACCTCGTGACCGCGGAAGATATCGTGGCAGAAGAAGGATTCGCACTGAGTCCAAAGGTAGTAGCATACTACCAAAACAAAGACCTCGATCTAATGCGGAAAGCCAGACGAGCTCCCTCTAAATACACCAAGATCAAACTAGAAGGTGTAGATGTTATAGCTAAGTACGGAAAAGTAGTAGTACCGGCTGCACTACAAGATAGAATAGTTGAAAGCTACCACGACTTGCTACAACACCCAGGCATGACACGAATGGAAGCGACAATACGCCACGTATTTGATTGGCGAGGATTGCGAGAGAAAGTCGAGCAACATTGCCGCACGTGCAAGGTATGTCAGTTGACGAAGAAGCAACGGAAAGAATATGGCCATCTGCCGCCGAAAGAGGCGGAGACAACACCATGGAAGCACGTGAACGTAGACATGGTAGGACCATACACCGTGCGAACTCCAAAAGGAGTACGCGAGCTCTTAGCGATGACCATGATCGACCCAGTCACGGGTTGGTTCGAAATAGCACCACTGCCTAAACCTGATAGCTACGAGTGCCAGAAGGCATTCGACGCTTATTGGCTGGCGAGGTACCCGAGACCTCAACAAGTGGGCGTAGATAATGGTTCAACATTCAAACACTACTTCAACGACTTATGTAAGAATTATGGCCTGGAGAGGAAGCCCTCGACAGAATACAATCCCCAAAGTAACGGCGTAATAGAGCGTGTACACCAAGTATTAGGAAACGCGTTACGTAACTTCGAATTAGAGGAACGTGAGCTCGACGAAACGAATCCATGGGATGAGTTCCTCACTACCGCCGCCTTCGCGATTAGGAGTATGCACCACACGACCCTACAGGCATCCCCAGCGCAGTTAGTATTCGGCAGGGATATGTTTCTCCCAGTACAGTTTGTGGCAGACTGGGCGCCTATTAGGCTACGCAAGCAGAAGATCATTGATGCCTCCAACAAACGAGAGAATTCCAAAAGAATCCATCATCAGTACAACGTCGGCGATCGCGTGTTGCTCACTACACCCGGAAAATTACCGAAAGTACGGAGTCCGCGTACGGGACCCTACAACGTAGTGAATGTACATGACAATGGAACCGTGACCATTCAAAATGGCCCCGTACAGCAACGAGTTAACATCAGACGGATTACACCATACTGGTCAAAGTAACCGAACTGTTCCATAGGGAAGCGGGTGCCATACCCCACAGAGACGCATAAATAGTTTAGTCCTTTTAGTCACATATGCTGGTAGTCTTAGTAGTCGTAGACGAACGGAGTCGTCCGCCGGACGGACGACGTACAGACGGCTAACGGACACGGACACGAACGAACGGTGACGTCGTCGCTGACGGCGTACCGACGCAGCGATCAAAGGAGTCGCGGTGATGTCGTCGCTGACGGCGCACCGACGCAGCGATCAAAGGAGTCGCAGCATTACACATGGAAGCGCTCTGTAGTATATTGCATAATAACATTCGACTAACCCATAGAGTCCCTTGCCAACGGCATGCCTACAATCGAAGTAGTAAATATTCATCGCCCAATAGAGGAGATGTATTTAGAGCAAGGAAATAATTCAGACCATGGGTGACGAGGAGTCGTAGCTAGCCAAAACTTGGGATGCCTAGTTACAGGCGACGCTATTGGCGAATCGACATATTCGAATAAATAAATATATGCGCGTTATTTACGCGCGGGGAAAGTCGTTCACAAAATGAACGACCAGTTGCAAATATTTGAAAGACGAAAATCTTTCCTCTCGTCAATCTTGTTGTTGGAAGTTCATCTAATAGAAGTAACATAGGTCTCATAATTATCATCGTCTTTATTTCATTATCGTCACCCCCGGGATAGGGCAGTCCTCCGGGATTGTCGTACGCTTCCATCGCCCATGCAAATAAAGCCTCCCCGGCCTCCACAATTACCCCCGAGACTTCGTCTGCCCGCACCAAGCCCTCCGAAAACCCCACGGTATCAATGGACTTAAAAACATGGGAACAGGAAAAACAAAATATCCTCCAGGAAACCAAGACTCAAATCCAGCAACAACAAAACAAATATCAATCCGAACTTGACTCTCTCCTCCAGGCCATCGACAATAAAATTGCACTCCAAACCGATTTAGAGGAGAAACTTGCTGACAGCATTACCCAGAATATGCACTTGACTGAGCAACTCCGGTCTATGATGGCTCAGATGTCGCTCTGTCCCACGAAGCTTGGTTGTCATCCCCGCCACCTGCGGCCCCTGGTCATGCGCTTCTTAGCCCAGAGACTCCTTTGCCCGAGGGATCCTGGAAAGTCAGTCGTGAGAAACTTGCCACATCCTCGCCTCCACCGGCACCTGACCCCGACCCGGTTCCCAAAAGGCTCAAGCCATCGACCATCTCCAGCCCCCATCCAGCGCCTTCAGCTCCGACCCCTAAAGCTACTCGTGGCCGAGGTCGTGGATGGGGCTCGACTCGATCTCCCGCCAACGTTAAGCCATCATATCACTGGCCACAGTCATTAATACGGGATCCCCCGCGGGTTAAGGACACCCTCAAGTCCAACGAGGTCGACGACTCGGCCATGGACGATGATGATTCGTAATCCGGGAAGCCCAGCTCACTCTCGATATTTTTCCGACTCTGATAATGACCCCGCCTCCTCCGCTGAAACAAACGACCATAACCCTCCGAATTTCCAAAGTACTGCTGACAATTTCCTTGGCGACGACATGAACGAACAAAAGCATCCGGATCACCTCCGCATCTATTTCCAAAATATCAACGGGCTCAAGTGGGACAAGGACGGCGGCAGCTGGGCCCAACTATGCACTGTAGCCTCGGCTATCAATGCCGATATAATGGCAATAGCAGCACTGAATCATGACACCAACCGGTTTTCCGTCCGCCGCAAGCTGGAGCAAACAACTGAAAAACATTTCTCCACAAGCCGGCTGCTCACTTGCCCATGCGTTAGTACGGCCAACTCGCGCCGGCCGGGCTTCATTGTTCATGTGCCTCCCGGGTCGGAGTTGGCAAACACATGGAAACATGTCAATATAATATATGGCGTTGAATAATATATTCCAAGTTGATTCAAGAGAAGCCCCCATTTGGTAACTTCCCCCAGTTCCAATTGCCCTATCAGCATCAGAAGCGTTAAATTATAAGCCTTGGAAGAATCATGGCAAAATCATGGCAAAATCATGACGAAATCATGGCGAGAACATGGCAGAACTTTGACACGGATGTGACACAACCTTGCTACCGCGAGACTTATGTGCGGAACGGACAAAAGTACGGATTTTGGAGAAAGGCCGGCGCGCATCCAGAATATTCAAATGACTCCTTGATTCACGAACGAGTTTTTAATCATAGTAGTCAACATTTGCCGACTTGCCTCTGAAACAAATTGGCGCGGATGCAAGAATTGTTCTTTGTCACACAATGATCTACCATTGCTACGGATTGTAGACCGCCAGTTCTTTTCTTCTATTCTATATTCTATTACTCTATGCTATGAGTGAGAATGTGGCAGTTCTGGAAAGACGGTCCAAGAAGGATACGTCGCTTCGAGTCCAGCTGGCGACACATCAAACGAAGCGCGTTTTGCAAGATGCGACAAACAAATTCACGTCGATCCTCGACGAATTGGCAGCTAATCCGTCGGTTTCTCGTGCCCAGAGAGAAGATGTCAAGCAGACAGTGAATCTTATGGAAACTTTGAATGAGGAGGTCCAAGGAGTGCTCTCAATCTCGGCTACTTAGTAATCGCGTAATATTAGTGATTGTCGTGTGAAAAGTGCACTATGTGATACGGTCAAAATCGATATCACATCACACTTCATCTAGCTATTCCTATTCTAAGACGTTCCTACATTTAGAGGTCTACAAATAATAGCTCTTTGATTATAATTTGTCCGCTATTGGGTTCTCAAAGTCATTTTTGTTGTTCCATCAGCCGGGGCTCTCTGACTGCCCCAGTACGAGTCGTTCTACATCAAAAGCGGGATGTACTATTCATACCACTTGCAGTACCCGCGACATAGGAATAGTGGAAAGACTACCACCACCCTAGAAACCCCGCATGAATGATTGTAGAACATTCTTTTTCGAAAATTGACCATCGTCTAACAACACAGTCGCAGGCGTTCCAGAGCATCCCACTAAGAGCCGACGATGGTACCACCAAGATGGTTGATTGTAGAGTCCCACGACCTAGCCATCGTCTCCAGTGTCCTTGAAATCGATCGGCAAACCCGAGGCGGCATCGTAATGGCCTCTGAGGATGATAATAGTTAGACGACAAAATTTCAATAAAAATAAAGGCGGCGTTAGCGTCGCGAATCTTTATGACTAGAACGTTTTCAAGAGATCACTTACCATTCAAACCTCCCCCTGCGAGTGTACTGCAAGGAAAGCTTGCAACATTTGTTAGTCGACTAGTAAAATATTAAAGAAAACGGCACGACGTCTGCCAGCACCTGTTTTGCACAAATGTCTCGGCGTGGTTCTGTCGTGAGATGAAACGAGGCCTGTGAGAGCTTTACAAAAGATCCAAAACCATAGACGTCTCTCCAATAATATGAACAACAACTTACCTGGTTCGTTCCGTCTGAATCGTCCTGTAACGAATGATAGCCGCGTCAACAGCCTCGTCGGCCGCCGAGGAATTTTCATCAAATCCTGGCCTTGTGCAATTAGAACCGTTCTCCGCCGAAACCAGCTGCAATAACCAGAGAAGCGGCTAAAATAGGTTTCGATGAGTGGTTGATCGAATGCAACAAACGGCGGAAAGAAATACTTACTACAGCACTCGCAATCGTCGACGCCGTCATTTTGGAGATGGGGCGAAATGACGATTCGCCACACAAAATACCACGTTCATCGATAGCTGTGGGCCTCGATCTCTTTGATCCATAGCTCGGATTCGAATGATTCAAGCAACAAAGTTGATCCTTACATACTGCAAGGCAATGAAATGACAAAAGTAGCCTCTCTACACTGAGTCTCCAGTAGCTACTGGAGTTACAAGTTGCAGGTGTGTTTTTTTGGCCGAAAAATCCGCACATACTTCCTACGGCGGCGCGTGGAATTTGACGCGCGCTCCAGCCGTTATGACTGAAAAGCAATAGAGGCTAATACGTTATTTCCCCTGTCAGGATGAAAAACTATTATCATGGAGCCGCAGTGGTCTTGCACCCGGAGGTACCGGTAGTTATATGAAACGGGCGAGATCATATACCACTTTAATGGCAATTTTTAGATAAGGAAGTCTTTGTCAACGAAAATTGTGATATGTTGTGCACTACGCTGAAAGTACGATGAAAAAGTTGTAGTGGAAATAATTGTGAGATCTAAGTTATCGCTGATTCTATCGCTCCTAGACCACCAGGGTCTTTCCTCAACGCATCCTACATGCGTTGGATACAACTCCCACCGATCTAGCTTCTCGAATCTCTTCAAGGTCCATAGCTAGATACCGTTGGAAGTTCTATTCCAGTAGTAGACGTCGACGGCTCGCCGCGCTCGCCGTTGTCGTCGTCATTGCTCGTCAGCCGCGCCGGCCTTGCCCGTCCGTCCGTGCGTCCACAGACGTTCGACCAAGTCGACGTTGGCCAGGTATGTATCTGAGGTATGTTGGTACTACACGTAGGCCATTGTGTGTACTCATCGTTCGAACATTCTAACATTCCAGTGTTACAACATTCTAACGTTCTAACTACTTGTTAGATCTAGAGGGGTATTCTAGTGTACTGCATGCGCCCCCATGACAAGGGCTTCTAAGAGCTCACTCGTCAGCAGCATCGCGTTCCTCGTACGGATGCAGATTCCGGATATTGTATGTTTGTTGCACCGCTCCTTTTCTGATGCGAATAGAGCCATTGTCATTAATGTGCACGATCTCATACGGACCGCTATAAGGATTCGTCCCATACTTACGGGATTGTTCATTACGGACCATTACCTTCTGTCCTACGCGATACCGGTAAACTCTTCGCGTCTTGTTTTCAGCTGTGTTATTTTGGATAATACGAGATTCCTTTCATTCCTTAATTAATTTCCAGTTGGCTTCGAACCGGGTATTTAGGATAGCGTCGCGGCCAAACACTAGCTGTGTTGGCGTCGCTTGCATCGTTGTGTGATACGTTGCGCGTACTGCGAACATAGTGGCTGCAAGGACTCCGTCCAGTGACTCCGTGTCTTCGGAGTTTTGCAACTCGAAAGTGCGAATCATGTTCCCTATGGTTTGGTGAACTCGCTCGATAATTGAATTAGCCTGCGGGTTTCGCGCTGTGATTGGCTTGGTCATTACGCCGTAGTCTTCGCGCACCATTCTTCGGAATTCTCCCATGAATTCAGTTCCGCGGTCATAAATAATCTTTTGTGGCCACGGATATCTCGTAAACCACGCCATTTCGGCCGCACTGGCTATCGAAAAGGCTTCTTTATTTGCTATACGTACCATCTCGAACCATCCGGTTGCGGGATCTATCATCGTGAGACACCATAGTTGTAGTGTCTTCTTACTACCTAGTTGTTTTATCTTATATGGACCTATCAGGTCGACACATAGCGTATCCCAAGGGTCTATTTCTGCCGCCTTGGGTGGAAGATGCCCGTACTTGACTGTCTTTCGCTTTGTCAGCTGACAGGTCGGACAGGACTTGCAGATCCGCTCGACATCGCCGCGGATGTTTTTCCAGTAGAAGTGTTGTCGAATCGTTTGTTCGGTACGCGTTTCTCCTGGGTGACAGAGCATCTCGTGATACCACTTGACGCACCGCTTCTGGAGACTCGTTGGGAGAACAATCTTGTCCTCGCGTACTATTAGTTCTCGCTTCTTTCCGCCCCCACGATAGACTTTGACTGAATATCGCGGGTTTGTACGTACTTTAGATAATAAGGCGCGGTCGGCATTCTGCATGCGCGCTATGTTCTTGTAAGTTAGGGGGAATGCATCGCGCGGTAATTCGTCGCCCGCCAAAAACTCATTTAAGTGAGATTCGGGGAAAGCTCTATCGTCGAGATCGAGTCGACTAAGCGCGTCCGCAACGACGTTGTGCTCGCCCTTGATATAGACGAGTTCGGGGCCAAACTCCTCGATTAAGAGGCGCCAACGCATGACGCGCTCCGTGTTAAATTCTTTATACGTAAGATTTTTATGGTCTGTGAAGACTCTGATTCGCTGTCCCAAAAGGATATTGCGAAATTCTTTAAGTGTTTCGACGATAGCTAAAAGCTCTCGTTCCGTCGTAGTGTAGCGCGTTTGCGCAGGGTTCAGCTTTCGACTATAGAACGCAATCGGTTTCCCGCGTTGCGATAACACTGCACCTAGCTGAGTATGACTAGCATCGGTGTGTATTTCGAATGGTATGTTGAAATCGGGGTATGTTAGTAGTGTCTGCTTACTTATAATTCGTTTCATCGTGTCGAAGGCATTCTGCTCGACCGGACCCCATTGCCATTTGGCTTCTTTAGAAGTTAGCGCACTCAGAGGGGCTAAAACTTCAGAGCGACGAATCCACATGTCGCGGTAGTAGTTAACTACGCCTATGAACTTACGTAGCTCGCGTTTATTGGTAGGTGCTTTCATAGCGTGAATAGCCTCTACTTTCTTTGCGACTGGTTGGATTCCGTCTCGCGTTATCCAGTACCCAAGGTATTCTAGTTCGCCACGGGCGAAGAACGACTTTCGGGCGTTCACCTTAAGACCGGTGTCTTTTAGACGTTTGAAAATGACTTCTAGTTTCTCTAGGTGGTCATCAAAATCGCCTGTAGTTAGTTCTAGTAGATCGTCGATGTACACTCGTACGTACTCTAGATCCTCAAAGAGGGTGCCCATTTTCTCTTGGAAAATGTCGGGACTATTCGAGAGCCCCATCGGCAAGCGTTGCATTTCGTACTTACCCCAAGGGAGTACGATAGTACATAGTTTCTTACTGTCTGGGCTTAACTCTATGTGGTAGTAACCCATGTTGAGGTCGAGACTCGTCGCGTACTGAAAGCCTTCTAGCTTCATCAGTAAGTCCTGAATCTTTGGGATTGGATACGGCTTGCGTTTAATCCGTTTGTTCAACTCTCTGAAGT
This sequence comes from Nitzschia sp. DOCU1, assembly GCA_951394045.1. Lineage (NCBI taxonomy): Eukaryota > Bacillariophyta > Bacillariophyceae > Bacillariales > Bacillariaceae > Nitzschia > Nitzschia sp. DOCU1. The sequence goes on from OX595985.1 coordinate 4,896,295, forward strand.
CGTTGATGAATCGAACTGTTCCATCCTTTTTGGGGATGATAAAGGTGGGCGCACCCCATTCGGAGCGGTTCACCTTTTTGAGTACTCCGACTTGACAGAGTCGTTCGACTTCATCGCGCAGGGTACGCTCGTACGCTTTTGGTACAGGGTACGCTCTAGCATGGTACGGCTTGGCACCTTCTACTAGTTCAATGTCATAGGGGGCCCCACGCCATCGGCCGAGGGTACCGTCGAATAGTGTCTGGTATTTTGCTAGTAGCTGTTCTAGCTTACTCTGCTCATCCTTACTAAGGTGAGCTTGCTCTCTAGCAATGCTACGTGCATCGGCTTTCTCGTACTTGGCGTCGAGAATTTCTTTGACGCGGTCCGACATCTCGTCAACGTGTCCGCGTTCATGTACATGATACGACGTCGCCGTCGTCGCATCTATTTCTTTCATTGGCATACGTGCATCGTCCCATTCTACTTCCATAGCCTTGAAGTCGATCACTAGACCTAGCTCTTGCATGAGGTCTCTGCCTATAATCATGTCGTAGTTACCTAGATCATCTGCTAGGTGAAAGTCCCACTCGATCAATCGATCGTCGTGTAGTTCCGGTAGACTGAGTTGCGTGGTCACGCGTTCAGTACACTTATAACTACCGCTCATAGTTGTGAATACAGTAGTCGCCTTTTGGGTCTTTATTTTTAGTTTGCTCGCACTGCTCTTCTTCCAGAGACAGCCACTACCGCCAGAGTCAAGAAGTGCTTTGACGTTTACTACTTGTTGCCGACGTCCGCCGCGTTGGTTAACACGTGCAAACGTGATCGGTACTAGATGACTGGATTTTTGTCGTTTGTTTGAGCCTACAGTTCGACTACCTCGAATCGTGTTCAATAAGTAAAGCTCGCGCTCGCGCTGTGCTTCCGCCAGACATGCGTCGAGAGAGCTGAAACTTCGAGATTTCGTTAGTTTAACGAAATTTCGACTTGCGTGTGATTTTTGCGAATTTTGTGTTGCGCTTGTAACGCTATCGCTATTGTAAAATGATTCCATCTGTTGGACATCGTCCCTTTGGATAGAACTAGTGTAATCGTTCAATTCACCACTATTATTACTGTTGTATTCATATTCACACGTAGTCACCGGCTCACATCGTCAATCCATTTCGGTGTCGCTGTCGCTGCCGTCGCTGACACTGAGTTTGTCGAAGTCGATACCGTCGAGATCATCCATATCGTAATTGAAATTATCCATCGAGGGAGGATCTTCGGCCTTGCGTTTCTTTGCGGATTGTTTGACCGCGTTCTCGACCATCGACTTGATGTAGGCATGAAGCTCGCCTGTTTTCTTTTTCTTTTCGCCATCGCCATCGCTGTCGCTGCGGCGCCAAGTTTTGTTTTCGAAGCGGGCCTTTTTGAAACGACCTGCGACGTTCGAATGGGCAGCCGCCATCTTCTTTGCTTGATCCTTCAAAATAAGGCAATCATGGGTAGCATGGGTGTTGTTAGCGCCATGATAAAGACAATCATACTTGGCCTTACCGTCGGTTCCCGCTCTCGGGCCTCCGCGCTTCCTCTTCGAGGGTTTTTCGTCATTCGACTTGCCGTTGTTGTCTGCCTTCTTGCTGAGGGCTTCATTGATCTCCTCGGTAGCTTCCAGCCGTTCGCAGAAGTCTACAAAGTCTTGAACCGTGTGGTCCACGGGCTCGAATCCCTGTAGGATCATCTCCTTGCGCCACTTGGCGGGGATTCCAAACTCGCAATTCTCCATGAGCTCGTCGTCGGGAATTTTGTTTTTCTCGCCTTTCTCGTCGAATAGCGCGAGGTAATCGTTTAGCTCGCGGAGCCGAGCCACATACGCCTTCATTGTCATCGTCGGGGGCTTTCGGCAGATCCGACGCATATAGCGCTTTTGAAGTTGCACTGCGCGTTTTGGGAGGACATACGCCGTAACCGCGTGCAAACTTTTCTCAAAACTCTCAGGAGTTTCGGCTTCGAGTTCCGAGGCCTTCGCGTTGAACGCGGCCAATACCTGGCCTTTCAGCAAATTGCGTGTTAACGCAAATTTCTGAGGTCCCGTAGTCAAGTCCTGACCCGCGATCACATCCTTAAGTCCGATAAGGAAAAGGAACCACTCTTCGGGCGTTCCGTCCGTGAAATGCGGTTGTTTGACGCGTCGCGTCAACGATTTTTTATCCTTTGGGTCAATGCGCAAGTCGTATTGACTGTACGCCCCGTCTTTGAGCTCCTTTGGCTCGGGTCTTTCGATACTGACCGGTGCTGATTTGAAGCCCTGCTTCTCGGCAGCGGTCTTCTTCGGGATGCTGTTTGCAATCTTCATCTTTAGCTCACGCGTGTAACGTGGAGTGTTAACACTGTGCACTACGCTGAAAGTACGATGAAAAAGTTGTAGTGGAAATAATTGTGAGATCTAAGTTATCGCTGATTCTATCGCTCCTAGACCACCAGGGTCTTTCCTCAACGCATCCTACATGCGTTGGATACAACTCCCACCGATCTAGCTTCTCGAATCTCTTCAAGGTCCATAGCTAGATACCGTTGGAAGTTCTATTCCAGTAGTAGACGTCGACGGCTCGCCGCGCTCGCCGTTGTCGTCGTCATTGCTCGTCAGCCGCGCCGGCCTTGCCCGTCCGTCCGTGCGTCCACAGACGTTCGACCAAGTCGACGTCGGCCAGGTATGTATCTGAGGTATGTTGGTACTACACGTAGGCCATTGTGTGTACTCATCGTTCGAACATTCTAACATTCCAGTGTTACAACATTCTAACGTTCTAACTACTTGTTAGATCTAGAGGGGTATTCTAGTGTACTGCAGTTGAAAGCCCGCATCTCAAAATTTCACCGGGACTTTTTATCCAGTAATGTGGATAATTTTTTGTTCCAAATGTCCTGCAAAGTACTCTAGAAAAAAAGTATGTTATATTTGTAATGTTATATTCGTATTGATATATAGTAATGTGGTCTGTGCGACATCGTTGGGACGGTCTTGAGGCACATGTGTCGAAGTACGACCTATTGCAGAAAGTGCAAAAGGTCGGTATTACGTTTGTTGTCGCAGGAACCATGCAAAAGGCTGAGCAACATTCGCATCTCGACCTTTTGCGGAACGTGCAAAAGGTCGGTAATACGTGGCAGGGACTGTGAGGATGTTCTTGTCTTGTTCTTTGATAATATTCTTCCCTGATGTGTCTCCCATATCAAATGTTGTAAATCTTCGATTGACTGAACAAAGAGGCGTCCGTGGAAAGGAATGACGATTTTGATTATCTTATGGGTGCTGTGGGGAGGGTGCTAATGGTATCATCGCGCGTGTTGAGGAAAACGTTGTATTGGGCAATAATGTTATCAAGGGTTTCCTTGTTTTGCTCAGCAGTGTTCATCCATGTGAGGATGTTCTTTTCTTGTTCTTTGGTATATGTCACTTTCCTGTCATTCCCGTCAAGATATGAGGTCCAGGCGTCTCTCTTGTAGACGCGAAGAAACCTTGTCCCGTTTTGTTGGTGTATCATGTCTCTAACCCTTTCTTTTGACATGTTGCTCCCGGTGAAATAAATTGCTGATGATTGTGGGTCATCATTTGTACCAATTGTTGTACCTCGCGAGCAAGCTGAGTAGAACAACCCTGGGCTGTGGCCTTCGAAATGTAGAGTGCCAGGGTCAATTATGATCGATGGGGCTTTGAATTTGCGATCAGGTTGATCAGGACCAACTGTAGTTCCTTGGAAGGTATGAATTGTCTGACCATATGCGAGTCGTAGCGGTATTTGTGTTCGTGTGCAGCACATTCTCTGGCAAGAAACTGTTATGGGTGCTATAGGAACGTACGTCGGATGATCTGGAATGAAGGGGGGGGCTGTGTAGCTTGGGAAGTCAACCAAGGCGTATTTTGGGAGATGTTTTGTGTTTGGTGATTCACCTTGGTTGAACACCATATCGATGACAGTCCCTGGGGTATTGTTGTACAAACCCCATTCTGTCTTGAGGTTCCGACCTGTGAGACAGACCCAGGATTTTCTTGCCAGTAGTGTAATCTTTGGAAGTTGATGGTCTTTGAAATGACTTTTATACCTCCCTATGTCCTGAGATCGTATTTTTGCTACTGGATTTTGCGATGAAGTGTCAATGTACAGTTGTTTCAAATTGTGTGCTCGCATTGGTTCGGTGTTGGCAAATATGTGGATTGATTTCGATCGAATATGTTGTCGGTCAGTGTTTGAGAATCTGCCATTATCAAGATGAAGGTCCATCAGCCTAGAAGCGGACGCATCTGACATCATTCCATTGTATGCTTCTTCTAGTATTTGACGGTAGGTGCCCTCGTTGTCCTGTTGCCGATGATTCCTTGTTAGTGTTCTGACTTCTTTCCCCATCTGTTTGAATGTCTGCAATCCTATAGCACTGGGGGGATACGTCTGCCAATTCTGTCACAAAGCAATCAAATGCTCCTTTCCCTACAGATCCCAGTTGACCATCGTCTCCTATGAACAATGCTGCGGGTATATTGCCAAGCCCTTCTTTGGCATCAGCGTTTTTCCCGTTATGCGCCGTTTGTTTGATATAGCTTGCTGTAGTCCCAATGTCTTCAGCCGCCGCCATGCTTCTTTCATCCAGAATTAATAGCACAAGACGCTGGTTTTCTTTGAGCATCATGTTCATCTTTCGAGGGCTAAGGGCAAGAGGATTTTGTCCCACTGAAAGATGGAAACGGTTATGAATGGTTTTACCTCCGGCATTGTTAGCCGCACAACCGGAAGGACATACAACAGTCACACAGTCATCTGTCCCAAGAGTTCTTTGACAAGCGTAACAAGCGTGTTGATCAAGGTCGTTTTGCCCGTCCCTGCCCTCCCACGGATTGTGAGTCGCAAAGGCTTGTAGGCTTTCATACCTTCAGGGCTGTTGATCGACTCAACCCATTCCCGGATATTGTCCATGACTTCCAATGCAATATCTCGTTGCACACCTCCAAGGTCCTCAAACTCGAATTTGCCACTTGGAGTGCAATGGTTCTTAGGCAAGTGTACCCTGCCGTCATCTTTAATTTCTGACATTTCTATTTGTATATTTAGCCAAACGGGAGCCTCGTCTTCATTGAAAGGAAGCTCTGTATGACGTTGTGACCAGTCATAGGAAACTCCAAAGTCGTAGTCGTAACCTCCCGTCTCTGGAGGCTTCATATTTGTAGGGACAACAGCATAGGCTTCAACAGCTTCCTTTGTGGTTGGGTCAATGTCAGGATCGTTGTCATCCTCATCGTAGGTGGTGTCTGTTGGCTCTGTTACCATGTTTTCTGCGTTGTATTTGTCTCTCTGATATGCCTGCTTTAAAGATTCCGGGCACTCCGCTGATAAAAGAAAATACCGCAGCCCTTTTTTGAAATTTGACTTTTGAAGTGGTTCGTTCTTTGACCATGGTTTGTGTATCATTAATAGCATACGGGCAGTGTATTCAGAGTAAGGGTAAACTGATGTTCCTTTCCCCGGGAAATGGGGGATATATGTTTTCCAAACCGTCTCTGTCTTGAGTTTTCTCCGTGCATGGTTCTGCATGTACCACGCAAGAAGAGACTTTCGAGGGTGCTGTCAAATGGAATTCATTTTTGTAGAAGAAAATTAGGTGACATTCGCAAAAATTGTTCTATCCCGACCTTTTGCAGATTCTGCAAAAGGTCGATATGTCGACCTTACCTCAAGGGGGCGCTCATTGTACAATTTGAGAAATCTGTTAGTGCCCTTCGTGTCAGTATTGTCCAGCCTTGTGTATCCTGAAAGGCTTATTCTTTGGAAATGTTCACTACAGATCCACAATTCGAGCCCTGCGAGTTGCACCATGCATTCCTGTTTGGAAATCAGCTTTTCCCCAAGATATCTATTTAGGAGTTTTCGTGCAAGTGAAAACAATTCATCTTGGCACCCAGTGACCTCTTCCGCTGCCAAAATTAGGGCTCGCATAGATGATTTTTCCTCTTCTAGAGTTTCTTGTCCTTTCGAGGCATACGATACAATGTAGTTTGTAACTGTCGCGATATCTTTGGGGTCAGGATTTTGAGGGTCACTTTCATACAACAAAATTTTCACGTCACAATTGGCCCTCCACCCATGGAGTAGCGCCATTGAGGAAGGAATGATGTTCCTTCGAGGCTTTGGAACACGCCGTGCAAATTCAAGCTTCTTATGTCGCCCTTGACCTTGATTTATAATACAGGCATTGTTGTACTTAGGGAACCCCGGGGTATCGCAATGCCCGGGTGTTTTCTCAACGCCACATCCTGTGCGACAGATCCTTCGTTTTTTGCTTTCCTTTGTTTCCCCCTTGATGCTGGTAAATGTTGTGAGAATCTTGTTGGTTCAGGTAGTCCTTATGAATGCCAGGTTACTTACAAATACTTTCGTTTTCGCATACAATTGTTGGTGCACACATGATTCTGCGTGGTGAGTTGAAAATTTATGCCGTCTTCTCTCAGGGAAGAATGCCGTACATCTCCAAGTCTAATGCTAGCAGGGTGGTTGTCCTTTGATGGCATCTCGTGACATGAAAGGTCAAAATCTTTTGGCAGATTAGCTGTCATTGCAAGCTCTTCCTCAGCCCATTTTTGGTAGATCGCAGCCCTTTCATATTCTAAATCTTTGAGAATATCACGCTTGATAGCGTCCTGCATGGTGGCATAAGCTTCCTTTTGCATCTCGAGATTATCGCATATGAGAAGACAATGTGCATGTATCTGCCCCCTCCCTGGTGCAAATTCGAATCTTAGCCAATAATGCTTTACTTTGAAGACATTCTTTCCCACAGTATCAAACCAATTTTTGACACGAGTCTGGAAAAATTCTTGTATGACCAGAGTGTAATCATGTAGGAGTGATGGTGGAATCTTTCCAGGTTCCCCATTGCTCTGTTGTTGATCCTTTGCCAGGCCAGGATTGTTTTCAAAAGAACAGCGTTCCTGGAGAAGACGTTTAACGTCAGGCGGGACTGGAAATGCCCGCGATATAAAGTAAGGTCACAATTTTGTTTCGTCCAATTGTTGAATCACCATCCATCGTATCGTGTGTTTTTGCTTGAATCGTCCGCCACTCCTTGCTAGATTTAATGGTTTATCAGACCCAGAGTCTCCGTACAGCCTGGGAAGGCTACGACAATATCTGTTTCTCCATAAAGATGATGAGGAGATTCGGCGCAAAGAGGCAAAAAAGAAAGCCCATGGTCATCGTTTCGTGTTTTGCATCCGACGCGGCAAAACTGGCGATCATGCTGCCATGCTCGCATACGGGCTGGTATGCGCGCGCCAACTAGTAGGTGGACGCACCTAAATACAAACCCTGCGTTCGGGGGTTAACGGCACGGGTATTTAAGAGAGAAAAATGTGCAATGCACGAAGTATACCCTTTTAAGCATGCCTGTGGGGCGCATCGCCTGATCAGCGATTGTCGTTACCATATGGCCACTGCGGTCTTGCTCGACAGAATGTGTGACTGAGCAGAGAGATGTGCCGATCTCACCAATGCTGGAAAATCCTCCAAAAAGATATCAAAAGGATCTTTCGTTAACGTACTGTCGTATCACAATTGTCTCTGATCAACATGGCTGCTGCTGTCGCTTTTCGTAATTACCTTGAGGCCACCCTTGGTTTTGATGGGACCCAGTCCACGGCTGTCACCGACCAAGGTTTTGATGACCCTGAGGAGTTTCGTCAACTGACCGATGATGATGTTGATCGTTTGTGTGCTACCATTCGTCGTCCTGGGGGACAGGTTGGTGGCAACCCCAACCCTGGGGTCCTCATTGGCCAGAACCATGCTTTGCGTTTGAAACAACTCGCCTATTATCTTCGTTATTTGTATGCTGTTGGTCGCCCTTGGAACGCTGCTGCTGCAACTCGTAACGCTTTGAAAACCTTGTGGCAGTACAAGCTGCAGATTGATGAGGTGATTGCTGCTGGGAATCCCGACTTCCCCGAAAAGTTCACTACCTCCAAGAAGGCGCGTGAAACTATTGAAAACATGGAAGCGTGGGTCCACTCGTTTTACGGTTTGGAGAGACTTCCATTGGCCTACCTCGTTCGTACCGATGTCAATGTTCCAGACCCTGCAAATGACCCGCTTGGATATGGCCAGCCCTCGTTCCACCAAGAGCTTATTCGTCGTGCATCTCACAACGGAGCTGTTTATACAGCCAACAACGAGAAACTGTGGCTCATGGTCCGCCATGTTACTCATGGCACCGAAGCATGGTCTTTCGTGAAGGGCAATGCCTCGACCAAGAATGGTCGGGCCGCTTACCATGCCATCAAGTCCCAGTATACTGGGGCAAGCCACGTTAATCAATTGAAATTGGAAGCTGATCGTGTTATTGCCACAACGTTCTGGAATGGTAAAGCACGCAACTTTACCTGGCAGGGCTTCGTTGCTCGTTTAACTTCTGCCTTCACCGATTTGGCTGACCATGGTGAGGCTAGGAGTGAAAACTCCAAAGTTCGTACTCTCCTGGATGCTATCACCGATCCGAAGCTCCAGGTCGCAAAAGGATTAATTGCTGGTGATGATCGTCGCTCGAATGACTATCAGCTTGCCGTTGATTTCTTGAGCGGGCAGCTTGCTGCTAACGAATCGTCGGCTTCGCGCAATCCATTGCCTCGTAATATTTCGTCCGTGACACAAAATGATAACTCAGGCCGTGGAGGTGGCCGAGGATACTATGCCTCAGGAAGAGGCGGAAGAGGAAGCAGGAATCAGGGGAGAGGCCGTGGCGGCGGCGGTCGCTTCTCTGAGTCAGGACACCTGTTGAACAACGGGTCATACCCTCCAACTATCTGGGCTACTTTTACCAGGGAGGAACGAGACTATGTGAATGAACAACGCGCCCGTAATCGTGAAAGAAATGTTTCTTCTACCCAATCTTCCGGTGGAAATTCTTTTACCTCAAATTTGAATGAAGCATCGACCACTCCAGCCACGAACAATAATAATAACAACAACATGGGGGACAATATGACCAGGCGAAATAATAATGGAAATCGAAACAATGGTGGGAGCAACTGACTAGGAAGAAGAGCTGCATCCTTGCACCGTATTGCATCATCGTCGTCTGGAGCTGTGGTTTCAGTGTGGAGATGTGAGCTCGATTCTCATGCGGATACTTGCGCTTTCTCTGAGAGCGGATGTTATGTGTTATATGTTTACCAATATGATATTGAAGTGAATGGGTTTCATGCTTCGATGGGCCCAATTTCAAAGGTTCGCGAGTGTATGGTCGCTGTTGCGTACGACTGCCCTCTCACCTATCAAACTTTTATTCTGTTGTTTGACCATGTTTTGGTCGTTCCGGGTATGGGTTGCCATCTGCTATGCCCGGATCAATTGCGAGAAAACCAGCTGATTGTTAATGATATTCCGTTGTTAAGAATTCCGTCGGCTCAGCGAAAGTCAACGGACCATTGTATCATTGAGGGGACTGCTGATCTGCGGATCCCTCTGCAGTATGACAAACCCTTTTCGTTCTTTCCATGGAGAAAGCCCTCGAGAGAAGAGGCCACCGACCCGGTGAACAATATTCATGTTCGAATGACGAGTGAATTAGAGTGGAAACCGTCTGATCCTCATTGCAACGACGCGGAGGAACATCTGCGACAAACGGTCGGCGGCAACAATTTTCACAATCTCGACTCTGTTGTGACGAAGCGCCTTGTGTCGGCTTTCAATGTTGCGTCAACGTTACAAAATCAGGCTCTTTCGGCGTTCCTAGGGAACAAAGTTTCAGCTACTCTATCGGGAGTGAAGACCGCCGCTAAAACTACCTTGGTTAAAGCAGATGCCCTGGCGCGTCGTTGGAGAATCTCGATTGAAGCCGCGCAACGAACGCTTAACAAAACAACTCAACGTGCCGTCAGAGACTGGAGCAAGGTCTCAGGGGACCGTTTATTTCGGCCCTCCCATTATCAGCTCCGGTATCCAAGGTTGAAATGTGCTATGTATACCGACACGAAATTTGGTCCCTGCACATCGCTTGAGGGGACTACTTGTCTCCAAGTTTATGCTACAATATTTCAATGGTGCCGAGCCTTCCCGTTGCGACAAGAAAAAGATGCTCATACATCACTGGATAAATTATTTCGTGCGTTCGGATTTCCTGAAGCAATTATTCCTGACTCGGCTACTACTTTAACGCAAGGAGAATTCTTGAGGCGCTGTCAAAAGGCGCAGGTTCCTATTTATCCGGTGGAGCCTTACATGCATAACCAAGCAAGAGCGGAGGACACAATACGGGAAGTTACCCGATTGTATGAAAGAACGATGACCTCACGTAACGTACCCGCTGTTTTGTGGGACAGATGCTTTATGACTTGTTGCGAACAACGATCTCACACTGTTTTAAACCACCCTGAGCAAGAAGGTGAATGCGCCACTACAATTATTACAGGTAACACAGCAGATATTTCACATCTCGTGGACTTTGCATTCTACGATTGGTGTTGGTCTCGGTCGCCGGCAGAATCAGCCCAACCGAAAAAGCAACTCACCCGCTGGCTTGGCCCAAGTTTTGAAGTCGGAGACGAGCTCTGCTTCGCCGTGCTGACCTCGAAGGGGACAATTTTGCACCGTACTTCAGTCATTCCGCTGTTGCCCGAGGAGCATCGCTCCGAGGACATTAAGCAAACAAAAAAGGAGTTCACTGAAAAGTTAAAGGTGTCGCTTGGTAATCGAATAAAAGGGATTTCTGTCGAGCCGGAGGAAGATGATGATCGGTTTATCCGTATCGAGGCAACCGTTCCGGAATATGAGAGATACGACGACGATGAAGAAGAAAGGGAGCGGAAATTCCAGCAATGGGAACCGCCTCCAGTTGATGAGGAAGAGGACCAGCTCGCATTTGACAAATATGTGTCGTCAAAGGTTCGTATGGCCTCGGGTGACGGTAATTCGTTCTTCACAGGTATCGTGAAGGGCCAGAAGCGTCGCCCTGATGGGAAATTCATTGGTTTCTACCATGACAATCCTATTCTTGACACGAGCGTCTACGAAGTTGAGTTTGATGATGGTCATGTTGAAGCGTACAATGCTAACCAGATCGCGGAAGCGATTTATGCCACAGTTGATGATGAAGGCTACACCGTCATGCATTTGAAAGAGTTCGTCGACCACAAGCGTGATGGGAGTGCCTTGTCCAAAGATGATGCTTGGATTGAGCGTCATGGCCAGAGAATACCCAAGAGAACAACGAAAGGATGGAAAGTTTGCGCCGAAATGGTCGATGGATCAACTGAATGGCTCTCGCTGAAGGATGCGAAAGAGGGCTATCCGGTGCAACTGGCGGAGTATGCCGTCGCGAATAAACTTGTTGAAGAACCGGTGTTTGCTTGGTGGGTTCCCTATACTCTCCGAAAACGTGATCGGATTTTGAAGGCAGTCAAACGTCGCGCGATTCGTCGCAAAAATGAGAAATTTGGAATCGAAGTCCCAGGGCCCATGGACGTGGCCCGGGCACGAGCTATTGATGCTGAAACCGGTACCGACCTGTGGGAGAAGGCAATGGCTAAGGAAGTCAAAACTGTGCTGCCTGCCTTAAAAGTTCTCGAAGACACTGAACAACCGCCAGTCGGGTCGCAACAGATCGACCTGATGATTATTTTTGACGTTAAAATGGATCTGACAAGGAAGGCCCGGATCTGCGCAAGAGGCGATCAGACCGAGGCGCCGTCATCAATTACATATGCGTCGGTAGTGACGCGAGAAAGTATCCGAATTGCATTCCTCATTGCCGATTTGAATGGTCTTAACATTTTGTCTGCCGATATCGCAGGAGCTTACTTGCATGCGCCCTGTGCAGAAAAGGTTCACACAATCCTAGGTCCGGAGTTCGGCTCTCTCCAGGGTCGGACAGCTGTGATCATCAAGGCACTCTATGGATTGTCGTCTGCAGGATTTTCATGGAGGTCTCATTGTGCAAAGGTTTTGAGGGAAGAAATGCAATTTATTCCATGCCGCGCCGATATGGATGTCTGGCGTCGTGAGGCGTTGCACCCGAACGGGGAGAAATATTATGAGTATTTACTTGTGTATACTGACGACTTGCTGTGTGTCTCTCACGATCCAAAGTCAATCCTGAACGCTCTTAATGATCGGTTCCTATTGAAACCAGAGTCAGTGGGAGAGCCAACATCCTATCTAGGAGCCACAATCTCCAAGTATTGGATTGACGGCGATGCTAATTTTAAATGGGCTATCGGTTCAGAGGAATACGTGAAAGAAGCAATCCGCGTGATCCAATTACGGATCGACGGGACCCTGAAGAATAAGGTCAGCTCTGCACTACCGAATGGCTACAGACCAGAGCTGGATTCATCGCCACTACTGAATGACGACGGTGTATCATTTTACATGCAATGTATTGGAATTTTGCGTTGGATTGTTGAGTTGGGGAGAATTGACATCTGCGGAGAGGTCTCGATGCTGTCGGCGTATAATGCGTGCCCGAGGAAAGGGCATCTGGATGCGGTGCTACATGTGTTTGCATATTTGAAGTCCCACGATCGATCTAAACTTGTTATGGATGACGCCTACATGGAGTGGGAAGAGTTGCCCAAATGCGATTGGTCTGAATTCTATCCGTGGGCTAAAGATGAATGGCCGCCGGACGCGCCAAGGCCATTAGGAAAACCAGTGGTAATTACTATGTTCGTCGATGCTTCACATGCTGCTAACCTTGTTACTCGACAGTCGCGCACAGGTGTGTTGATTTTCTTGAACAGAGCGCCAATTGTTTGGTACTCAAAGAAACAGAACAGTGTTGAAACAAGTTCGTTCGGGTCCGAGTTCATGGCTTTAAAGACCGGAGTTGAGTTGTTGGAAGCGCTACGCTACAAGTTGAGAATGATGGGCATCCCTATCGAGGGCTACGCCAATGTTAGAGTTGACAACATGTCCGTGGTGAAGAATACAAGCGTTCCCGAATCGATGCTGAAGAAGAAATCGAATTCCATTGCGTATCACTACGTTCGTTCAAAGGCTGCGGCCGATATCATTCGCATTGGATATGAGTCTACACAATCGAACCTGGCTGATATGCTGACCAAGATTCAAACTGGACCAGAGAGAAAGAGATTATGTTCGAAGGTTATGTTTTAGGTTGATGTCGAAGATGCGTTTGGCTCCGCAGGGTGGCAGTGACCTTTCGCGAGGGATCTGTTGGGGTTAGACGTCCATCCGAAGAGGTGGTAACCCTTAGGCAAGAGATGACAATGCCATCGGATCATATAGTATCCGAGTAGCATTGAGGGGACCGTTAATTCCCCGTGATAGTCGCCAAGACTAGGGACTCAGGCGGGACTGGAAATGCCCGCGATATAAAGTAAGGTCACAATTTTGTTTCGTCCAATTGTTGAATCACCATCCATCGTATCGTGTGTTTTTGCTTGAATCGTCCGCCACTCCTTGCTAGATTTAATGTCGTACCTGGTACGAAACGGATGATAGTACCACCATCCCCCCTGTCGCCTGTCTGTCTGCCTGTCCGCTGAATGATCTCGGATGACGTCACCCCTCCTCCGTCACCAATGACGGATAGCGAGTAGAGCATAAGCCACGATAGACTCACTCTTTTCTCTAGCACTACAGGTTGTGCAGCCCTTTCTTACGCTTTATTGTTCTTTTACCCTGTTTTGGTTCTTTCTTTGCTTCCTCACGATGGCTCGTGGTCGTGGTCGTGGTGGTGCTGTCGTTGGCGGGGTTCGTTCCTCTGTTCGTTTTCGTGGTCTCGTCCCCGCGAATGATCCACCCGACGCTCCTCCCACTGCCACCACTCGCGCCGCTGTGCCTACCTTGGCGACCAATGTCGCTGACGACAGCACTCCTACTGCGGCTGTGCTCGTTGATATTTCCGGTGAAGGCAGCCGTGACGGCTCCATTTCGGCCAATGGTTCACCTCCTGGTGTGGCGGCTGATGGCCCTGCTCTTGCGGCCGCACATGGCGGCAGCATTGGTGGTCTTCCGACCGATTCTGGGCCCAGGCCGGCTGTGCTGCTTCCCCAGTTTACCGCGGATTCCTTTGGCTCCCCGTCCCCTGGCGTCCCTGATACGGATTTGGTCCTGGCCCCTCATACCAGTCCTCATTCGCTGTCTGCTCCCGGCATTGGCCATGCCGGTCCTCTGATGTCCCTTTCGGACTCCAATGCTCTGTTCCTCCAACAGTCCAGCCCGGTTCTGTTGGGTTCGTTCATGCCGGTCCCCCTTGGCTCTGCTCCTGAGGACAGTCTTCGTGCTATTCTCGAGGCCCAGGCGGCGCTGGTTCAACGACGAAATCAAGGTCACTATTTCGGTCCTGTCACTTTTATTTTTAAGGGTGGACAGAAAATTGATTTGCTGCTCGATCCGATGGCTCTTACTGAAGATGAAGCCCTACGTGCGGCTCGTCATAGGTGGAGCGTGGTGCGTGCTCTGGATTTACAATTCCATGGTACCTCTCCGCTCTTTGGGGCCCGTCTCTTCGCCACTGTGCTTCAACAACTCTTGTCCCCTAGCCTCTTCGAGACTGTGGTGGCTCGCCTCCATGGCGACGATAGTCCACTGATTCAAGATGGCGTGCTCCTGTGGCTTTTGTGTTGGAAAGTTTTGTTCCCAACCCAGGCCGTCTTCAACAAGGCCTTCGTGATGCACTGTGATCACATGACCCTTGCACGTTTCAAGAATGATTTTCCTGCTTTTATTCGGTCCTTTCGTCGTCTGAGTACTATAGCGGCGCGGAATAAATTAGAAAGCTCTCAGAGCTTGCTTGAGCGCTTCCTGAGTGGTTGCATTGACTGCCCTCGTCCCATTGTGCAACACCATTTCCGGGCCACGTTTATTTCTTTTCTCGCTGATCCCACGTCGGATCGCTGGGACCTTGGAAAACTTATTGATGATGCCGAACGTCTTTACAGCTCTGCGGCAGCATTCAACTTGCCTGACTCTACCTTCGCTTCCCCCCCTCGTCTGGATTCGATCTTTCAGGTATCCAGTCCAGCGACGGAGTCATCGCCCTTTTTACCGAGGCTATTAAAAAGGCCGTGGCATCGGCCAGCTCTGCTCCTACTGCCTCGGGGACTGTGCCCAAGTCTGGTGCAAATAAAGGCAAACGCACCCGCTTTCAGGCATACAAGAATCGATACGCCAACATGCCGAAGCCTACATGGATTGCAGATGCACCTACGGATGTTCATGAAGTCAAGAAATTCAACGACAAGGACTGGCGTTGGTGTGCCATTTGCCGCCATTGGACCACGAATCTTAATGGTCATGTGAACTGCAAAATGCGCAAGAAATTTAAATCCAATGGTACCCCTTCCCAAGCCACGGCAGCAGTTGCTATCGTTTCGCCTCCCGTCCCGGCACCTTCGTCTGACAATCCCAACAATCCCTTCGGTGATCTTGCTGCTGTTGGTCAGCAGCTCGCGAATCATTTCGCTTCCCAGCTTCGCAGCAGTCGGGAGACTGCTAGCAAGAAGTAGAATCCCCTCGGTGTTTCGTTTTCGTGTTCAGGGCTTTCTTTCTACTTCTACCTATCGTTCTTGGCCCAGTCTAAACTAAGAACAATGAAAACATACTTTACAAATTATTTTACACGATGGCATCAGCTGTTGTGGTCCATCCTGCCGCCTCGTCCGGAACCATCGAGAGCTCGACGCTACCGCTCTCGCATTCGGCGACCCTGTCCTGTCTCTTCCGCATGCTACCGACGGCCCACTGATATTCCGGTGCTCCCTGAGACTTATGCTACTGGTCAGCCGGTTGATTCTTCTGTGGCCCATGACACCCGTGCTCTCCTGAGCACCTTGATACATCATGATCATGTTGCCCTGCTCAGCCTGACTTCGGACGATGTTCCGGTCGTTCTTGATTCAGGTGCGACAATTGCAATCGGCATTGACAAGTCGGATTTTATCGGTGCCGTCTCCCCGTGTCCTATGGCCGAATTGAAGGGAATCGGTAGTGGCCTTGCAGTCAAAGGTATTGGAACGGTGAAATGGACTTTCCGGGATACTGACGGTGCCCTTTGCGATGTGCGCCTTCGGGCTCTCTATGTTCCTGATTGTCCAGTCCGTCTTCTGCCGCCTCAGCAACTTTCAACCGACCCAAACGGAAATGATTCGAATGGTGCATGGATCGGCTGTGGCGAGCATGCATTGGTGTTTTACAATGGCCACTGCCTACCGTTCTGCTATGACCAGGCATCAAACTTGCCCATCGGAAAGACGGTCCCTGGTGTTTCGCGTTTCCAGGCGTTCCTCGGCAGATTGTCGGTTTCCGATCCACCGTCTGCGGGCATTACGGACACTAACATGGAACCCCTTTTTGGTTCGACTCTGAGCGATGATCAGCGCCTCCTGCTGGACCTTCATTGTCGCTATGGTCATGTCGGCATGAGCCGGATCCAAGATTGGGCTCGAGCGGGCCTTTTCGGAATTCCAAAACGGGTTTCGCGATGCTCCATTCCCGTGTGTCCAGGCTGCCATTTTGGTGGAATGCATCGTCGCCCGCATTCCCACGAAATCAAAAGTAATTCGGTCCCCATCGAGGCCCCTGGTGATTTTGTCGCTGCCGATCAGATGGAATCAGCATTGGGAGGAAGAATTCCTTTCACTCGTGGTCGCCCCTCCAATCGCCGCTATAAATGCAGCACCGTGTTCGTGGATGCCTTTTCCAAGTACGCCAAGTCGTGCCTCCAAGAATCGACCGCTGCCGAGCCAACGGTGGCTAGCAAGCATGCCTTCGAGGCTGATTGTCGCCGTCACGATGTCCATGTTCGGCACTACCGCGCGGACAATGGTGCATTCGCTACCCAGAAATTTCGGGCAGCCGTTGCTTCGGCCGGCCAATCCATGCCCTTCAGTGGTGTTGGGGCCCACTTCCAGAATGGCCTTGCTGAGCGATACATTGGCGTTTTCACCAGGACGGCTCGCATTTTATTGCTTGAGGCCATGTCGCGGTTTCCGGGCGTGATTGACGAATCGTTTTGGAGTTTTGCATTTCAACATGCAGTACTGCTCCATAATCACACTCCTCGGTCTCGCTCTTCCGGCCCTGGTTTTGAAACCCCCTTTGAATCCTTCGCAATGACAGACAGCCCCTACGATGTTTCGTGTCTTCACCCATTCGGCTGCCCTGTTTTTGTTTTGGACCCAGCCTTGGCTGATGGCCAACCAATCAGAAAATGGCGTGAGCGATGCTATCAGGGGATTTACGTCGGCCATTCCCCTGAGCATGCTTCGAATGTGCCCTTGATCTACAATCCTAGGACCGAGTTGGTGAGTCCAGCATACCACGTCGTCTTTGACGATGACTTCCACTCTGCCACAATGTTGGCGAAGAATGAAAACCCTGCAGCCATTATTGACGCCATACAGCGGTTGATTGTTGCCCCCGAAAACCAGTGGAAACACAAGGATCAATTCTCGGTTTATCCCGATGAGCTAATTGATCGTCGGTACCTCGATCACGCTGCCAGTGCTACGAGGGAGTTGTTGTTGGAGCAACATCGTCACGCTGCTGCTGCTCTTGCTTCGACTAAAAGGCGTTTAGACGCAGCTTTCGCTCCACCCTCCAAGCGTTCCCGCACTGACGTCGGCTCGTTTACACCTGTTTTGGCTCCCGAGGGAGTTTCAGACGGCGCCGTCCCGTCGCCACCTCTCGGGCCCGACCAGATTCTAGCGCTGATCCGGTCTTTGGGCTATTCGCTGCCGCCAGGTGTGGCCTTCGTGGCCACCAGCACTGCTCCCCTGCAGTCATCTGTCCCCTCTTCTTTTTCCACAGGTACTTCGGCTGTCATCCCTCCGCATGATCCGGCTGCTCTGCGTCCAGATGATTGGCCTGGCATTGCTCAAGCCGCTCTGGACTGCATGCCCATTGATCACACGTTGAACCTTGACAGCCTCCATGCCTGCATTGTGAGCTCGAACCCTGATATCCTGACCCAAGGTGAAATGTTCCGGGCCACGGACTGTGCTGATTTCCTGCGTTCTCAAGTTGATGAAATTACCACGCTCGAAACAGAAAACGTCTGGCGTGTAATTCCTCGCACTGAGCTTCCACCTACAGCCAGACCTCTAAATGCCGTCTGGTCTTATCGCCGCAAGCGCCGTCCGGACGGCAGCCTCTTGAAGTACAAAAGTAGGATCTGTGCTGATGGCAGCATGCAGGAACAACATCGTGACTTCACGGAAACCTATGCTCCAGTTGTCCAATGGAGCACCGTTCGTCTTGTTCTCGTGTACGCCTCCCTACTCGGCCTGGTGAATTGTCAGGTGGATTTTGCTCAAGCATTCACTCAAGCTGATATTGACACGGACGTGTTCCTTGCCGTTCCGCAAGGTTGGTTCTACGACCCCTCTGCTGACCGTCTCATCCAGCATTCAGATCCCAGACATCGCGATCGTGAACATTGCTTGCACCTTGTCAAGAACCTCTATGGGACGAGGCAAGGAGCTCGCAACTGGTTTTTATTTCTCCGGGATGTTCTGCTGTCTCCCAAATTCGGTTTCAAGCAATCGCGCGTTGATCCATGCCTTTTTATTCGGGAAGATTGCCTTCTGACTCTGTACACAGATGATTGTTGCATGTTCGGAGCCTCCCAAAGGGTCCTTGATGATTTAAAATCTGCCCTCTCGGAACAATTCGTGCTCCGTGATGAAGGCTGCGTTGAGGATTTTCTTGGCGTTCGTATTCGCCCTGCTCCGGAGCACGGTCCTTTCGCTTTCGAAATGACCCAAACGGGGCTCATCGATCAAATCCTTGCTGATGTCGGCCTTTCTGCAGAAAATGACGAATCAGGTGCATGCTCTGTTAGCATGAGCAACAAGAAATTTGTCCCAGCCACTGATCATTTGCGTACCAATTCCGATGCCGCACCGTTTGATGCCCCATGGTCCTATCGCTCCATCATTGGCAAGCTCAACTTTCTTGCTGCCAATACTCGCCCTGACATTTCCTACGCAGTCCATTCAGCCGCCCGCTTCTGCAATCAGCCGAACAAGGACTGCCAGCTGTACATCAAATACCTGTGTCGATACCTGCTTGGCACTCGCTCCAAAGGCTTGCTTTTCCTCCCAAACATGCATCACCAACTCACCGCTCATGCCGATGCTGATTTTTGCGGCCTATTCTCTGCAAAGACCAGTCATCTCAGGGAGGCAGCACTGTCCAGAAGCGGGTTTATTGTTGCCTATGCTGGCTGTCCCATCCTTTGGAAGAGCGCCCTCCAAACAATCGTGGCACTGAGCACTTGTGAAGCGGAGTATGTTGCATTGTCGGATTGTGTGCGGTCCCTGCTCCCTCTTCGGCGAATCCTTGATGAACTGCAGGCTTTCCAAAGCCACCCGGGCTGTGGTTCCGCTGGCATGACCATCGAAAATAAGCAGCTTGCCTCCATCATTTTCGAAGATAACGTCGGTGCCTTGGAGATTGCCAGCAAGGAAGCACAGTATCGGCCTCGGACCAAGCACATTGCCATCCGATACCACCACTTCCGAGACCACGTGGCCGACGGCAGCCTCATCATCAAGAAGATTGATACGAAGGAACAAATCGCCGATATATTCACCAAGCCCCTGCCCCGTGTGACCTTCGAGCATCTTCGGCAAAAATTGTGTGGATGGTAATTCCCTTTTGATCGGCAATAAAAGTCCAGTCTTCTGTCTGTTTGTTTCTGCCTTCTCTCTCGTGTGTCGCTCGCTCGGAGCACGAGGGAGAGCCGCAGTGCTTGAGTCCAGTTAGTCATTATGCTCCTTCTCTACTCGTCACCCGTTCGACTTTACCCTCGATCACGAGGGAGTGTCGCCTGTCTGTCTGCCTGTCCGCTGAATGATCTCGGATGACGTCGCCCCTCCTCCGTCACCAATGACGGATAGCGAGTAGAGCATAAGCCACGATAGACTGACTCACTCTTTTCTCTAGAACTACACCCCATGAAATGGCATGCAACGACGTGAAAAAATGAGACTACTGTTCTGCATTTCAGCGATCCAACTCGTGCTAAAATCGCCGGATCTCCCCCCATGGCAAAGTCACAGCACGATAGAATGGAATCGAAGGTTTAATTATATGGTTACTTAGAAAAGGCGGATATATACATTATCTAGCTACGAATTCTAAGATTCTTTGGCCCTCGCCTCGATGGGTCTTGCTTGAGAGCTCGTTCGCTGAAATGCAAAACAGCTAAGTCTCATGATCATTTCATCTCGTCTCATGGGGGATGGTGGTATCCGTTTCGTACCGTACCACACCACATGCCGAGACGTATGTATCCATTGAAGAAAGTCTCCAAAACGGGTCGTGCTTCTTCGCTCTGAAAATCCGGTCGTGAGTCTCGCTCTCGGGCATCTGATCTGTGCAATACGCCCGCTGTCCCCTCGGGACTGGACGCACGATTCAACATTCGTCGCCCCTGACGTGGCGACCCAATACCGATATCTATAGAAAGATCCGTCCAGCCAGGAGAGCTCGATAGATCTACCTTTACAATAGACTTATTATTTTCACCTATATCTACTTTTCATCGCTAGCGTAGTGCACCGTGAATTCACGCACGGATTTCTTTCGAAACCTTCTTGGTTGCCCACCATGGCCCCCAACCAACTTTCGATCCCAAGCATAGTGATGCGCACCGACTTCAACGGCAAGCGCAAGACTCTGAAAGGTCCTACGGTCAAGTTCGAGTTGAGGGACGAACCAGCCAACCCGAATGGAGGGACCCATGAGAAAAAAGTCACCGTATACGATGGCGAGTACGGCGACGACAACGCCCGCTTCTGGTGCCAATTCGAGGCCCGATTGCGAGATGTTTTCCTTCGCAAGCCATGCGGTAATGGCCCAAGCAAGTTTGGAGTGACCGCCAGTTGCTTGTCTGGGAAGGCACTGGACGACTTCGAGCGGTACAAAGACGAGTACGTCTACGATGATGACGCAGCCTTCGAGGCAACCCTAGCGGACCTCAAGGCCGATATCTTTAACGGCGACACCCCAAGGTCCGACCAAGTGGATTACCTCGAGACCCTGAGGAAGCCGGCAAGCGCGACCTTCAACCAATTCATCTCGGAAATCGACCGGATGATTGCCGACTTGAAATATTTCCCCCTTGATCTGGACGCCGAAGGAAACCAGATCGCCGAAAACGACCAACCCACGCTCTCCGAGGAAGCGTACCGCAAACTGATTCTGCGTTCAGCACCCCAAGCGTGGTACGACAAGTTGACCTCCAATGGGGCGGACCCGAAGCAAATCCCGGTCAACGACCTGAAGAAACGGTTCCGACGCATGGAACAAAAAGAGCGACGCGATCGAAACAGATTTCCGTCGCGGCCCAAGGATTCTGGAAGCGGCCACCCGGAAAAGAAAAGAACCCGGCAGGACCGCGACTCTGATAATGGTCGCAAAGGTAAATGGTGTCACATCTGCAAGATGGACAACCATAATACCTCTGACTGTGGTTACAATGCCCGACGCGAAAAGAAGCAGCGCGTTGAGGGCGGAAACAAATATAATAATAAAGACGGAAAAATTCACCGTGACCGTGGCAGGCACAGGCACGACATCGAGGAAAAGGATCACGAAGACGATGAGGTAAGCGAGAGTTCGAACTCGACTCGTTCGTCTAACCACAAACGATCGGCGGGACGCGCTAAGAAACGCCGTAACCCAGCCCACAAGAGAAACCGTACTAGCGACTCAAATAGTGAGTCTAACTATTCTAGTGACGATTCTGAATCCTCGTACTATAAGTATTTCAGCGCCCTAAAAGAAAAATTTTTACCCCAAGTCTTGGAACGTGAGCGCTGTTACGCCACAAGCCGACGGCACACACGATACGCCAACCCTATCCAACCAGGACGGATAAAAACGACGAAGAGGCGCAGGAAAGCGGCCCTCACAGTCAGCATACTACCGGAAGACCACCGGATGGACCCAGCTAGTGCCAATGCGTTGCTAGACTCGGGCTCATCGAGTAGCTTTATCAATGCATCTCTTGTCCCGAGACGGTACTGGAGAAAATGCAGACCCGTCGCCTTCGACACCAAACAAGGCACGTTCACATCGAATCATCTGGTAGCAGTCGACATAATGTTACCAGAACTCTCGACTGCCAAGACCGCCCGATGGACGTTCTACATAGACGACTCGGAGCTGGACTCGACATACCAGGTACTCATCGGTGCCGACTTTCTCGAGGAGATGGGCATCGACATCAAGTACTCAAATAAAACGATCGAATGGGACGACGCTGTTGCACCTATGATGACGGTGGAAGAGCTTGAAGAACCCAAAGACATCAACCACGTCCACGCGATGAACGATACGGACGATAAAGAAGCAAGCAAGCCAGTGAGAGAGACGGCTAAGCGCGCTCAAAAGATTCTGGACGCCAAGTACGAAAAGGCGGACCTAGACGACATAGTATCTAAGATAAAAACCTTGGATGCTAAACAGAAGAAAGCTCTATTGAAGCTACTGAAGAAATACGAGCCATTGTTCGACGGAACACTTGGCGACTTCGAATGTGACCCGGCTGACTTCCTAGTGAAGCCCGGACACGACGAACCTTACCACGCGAAATCGGCTTTCGCCGTACCCCACATTCATCGAGCGACTCTCAAAAAGGAGATCGATCGCCTCGAAGAACTAGGCGTTCTAAGACGCGCCGAAAATAGCCGGCACGCCTACCCAACGTTCATCATACCTAAAAAGAATGGAACAGTACGCTTCGTGAGTGATTTCCGCAAACTCAACGAGAAGCTCTTGCGAAAGCATACACCTCCACCGACGATCGCCGACATCCTCCACAATTTGGAAGGATTCCAATTTGCGACGTCGCTAGATCTCAACATGGGCTACTACACAGTCCGACTTACCCCGAAAGCACAAGAAATGTGCACTATCATCACGCCGTGGGGCAAGTACGCCTACCAACGGCTACCCATGGGCGTCTCATCTTCATCCGATATCTTCCAATCTAAAATGATGCAATTGATGCAAGGGTTAGAACACTTTGTTCGCACCTACCTCGAC
Source organism: Nitzschia sp. DOCU1 (assembly GCA_951394045.1). NCBI lineage: Eukaryota > Bacillariophyta > Bacillariophyceae > Bacillariales > Bacillariaceae > Nitzschia > Nitzschia sp. DOCU1. The sequence continues at coordinate 4,919,325 of OX595985.1, forward strand.
GATCTATTACTGATCGGGCGAGACACGTTCGAAGCCCACTTACGAGATTTGGAGACCGTGTTGAGACGGCTCGAAAAGGCAGGACTGAAAGTCAATGCCGCAAAAAGTACCTTCTTCGCGGACCAAATCGAATACCTAGGCTTCTGGCTGACGCGACAAGGCATCACGCCAGTCAAAAAGAAAATACAAGGAATAATGAACATCGCTGTGCCGGAGAACAGAAAACAGTTGAGACGATTCATCGGCATGGTGAATTTTTATCGCGACATGTGGCGCCATCGGTCGCACATTCTTGCGCCATTGGCCGAACTTACCTCAAGTAAATCTAAAAAGTTTGAATGGCTGCCAAAACATACAGCTGCCTTCAACGCCATGAAAGAAGCGATCGCGCAAGACGTGATCTTAGCCTATCCCGACTTCTCGAAGAAGTTCGTGATCTACACCGACGCGAGCGACTATCAGCTCGGCGCGGTGATCATGCAGGACGGCAAACCAATCGCCTTCTACAGCAGAAAGCTCACGGAAGCGCAGCAAAAATACACGACGACCGAGCGGGAGCTGCTCAGCATCGTCGAAACCCTTCGGGAGTTTAGAAGCATCCTGTTAGGATACGAAATCGAAATTTATACTGACCACAAAAACCTTACCTTTGAAAGTTTCACTTCCGACCGCGTTCATCGCTGGCGGATGTACGTCAAAGAGTTTGGACCCGCCATCCACTATATCAAAGGGAAGGCGAATATCGTCGCCGACGCACTGAGTCGGATGACGCTGATACCGGCTAAGGATGCCGAAGGCCGAGGAGGCAACGCGCGCGATAACACCAACTCGTCGGACGAGCCCGAGGTCTCCGTGGCTGCGCCGGCCTTACATGCTATCCAAACTCGACGAGAAAGGAAGCTTACGGAGAAAGCCAGAAACTTTTTCGAGCAATTGAAAGAAAAAGAAAAAGAAAGGCCGAGTAAGCGACAAAAGACAAAGCAAGCATCGGCAGAAGTCACCTTGGAACAAGTGGTGCCCATCCGCTACGACGTCATCGCCGCTCACCAATGGAAAGACGCCGAGTTGCTGCAAAAATTAGAAACGAAGAGCAATTACACGGTGAGAAGCAAGGGAAAGCACCGTATCATCTTTAAAGAGAACAAAATTCCCGTACCTGAAACACTGCGGCAACCACTAATTGATTGGTACCACACAAACCTATGCCATCCGGGGACGGACCGGACAGAGCAAACAATCCGCCGCAGCTTCACATGGAAAAACATTCGTCGGGACGTCCGCCGGCACACAAAGAATTGTGAGGAATGCCAGCGGTTGAAAACAAAAACGACAAAGTATGGCCACTTACCCGCAAAAAAAGCAGAGTACGTGCCATGGAGAAAATTATGTGTCGACCTCATCGGTCCTTACAAAGTTCAAGACGGCAAGGGACGCGTCCACGAACTATTGGCTCTGACCATGATCGACCCCGCGACATCATGGTTCGAGATATGCGAAATACCAAACAAAGAAAGTGAGACAGTTGCGTTGGCTCTCGACAGGCAATGGCTATGCCGATACCCTCGACCTACTTACATTACCTTCGATCAAGGCGGAGAATTCACTGGGAAAGAATTCCAGGAACTGCTTGACAGCTACGGAATAAAGGCAAAGCCAGCGACAAGCAGAAACCCTCAGTCAAACAGTGTCGTCGAACGCGTTCACCTCACACTGCATAACATGTTACGCACCTTCGACCTCCAAGTCCGCGATATGGACCCCCTTGATCCCTGGTCTGGCTACCTCGCCGCCGTTGCGTTCGCCATTCGCAGCACATACCACACCACTACTAAAGCCACGCCGGCTGAACTCGTTTTTGGGCGCGATATGATCATGGAGAGATCATTCGAAGCCAACTGGGACGACATCAGTGCTAATGCTACCAGTATCCAGCACATATGCCCGCCATTTCCCGCGCACCGTTTACATCCGTTGGACTCACACACGCGCGGGCCCGCCAATATCTCACCGTTATCATCCGTTGGCGCGCCCAATGCCGATTGCCCGGCGCGCCACTCGAAACCACACATCACAGAATAATGCCATTATTTAGTAATCTCCCGTTTCTCGTCACACTACTTCTACGTGATATTAGCAATCAGACGACAAAAGCAAAAATTAATCAATGACAACAACTCACGAGAGAACAAAAAACGAAAATACCACGACTACCGAGTCGGTGACCAAGTACTGTACCGACGACGCAAAACAGCGAAACACAATCGCCCATACGATGGCCCATTTACAATCACCCACGTGCATTCCAATGGCAACGTAACCATTGCTCGTGACAGCCGCGTTAAGCAACGCGTAAATATACGACTCCTTCACCCATTTTCCCCTCGCACATCGTGACGTGCCCTTGGAAGGAAGCGAGTGCAATACGCCCGCTGTCCCCTCGGGACTGGACGCACGATTCAACATTCGTCGCCCCTGACGTGGCGACCCAATACCGATATCTATAGAAAGATCCGTCCAGCCAGGAGAGCTCGATAGATCTACCTTTACAATAGACTTATTATTTTCACCTATATCTACTTTTCATCGCTAGCGTAGTGCAATCTGATGATCATGAAGCACGACGCCAAGGACACAAAATACGAAAGATGGTACTCATCACTCCCGAAGCATTCGAAGTTCTTGCGGCATCAGTTGCAAACAAGACTGACAATGGCGTCTTACTTAGCCATCGTGTCATGCTTTCATTTTATGGCGTGGACGCTGACATAATGGCTGAGGTGTGGCAACGCTGTTGTCGTCCGACAAAGTCCGAGCCAAAGCATCTGCTTTGGGCACTAATGTACTTGAAGTTGTACTGCCCAGAAGATGTCATGGCGATATTGTGCAGTACTTCGAAAAATACGTTCATTAAATGGGTCTGGCTATGGATTAATGCCATGGCCGATCTATCGGTTGAAGTCATTCTGTTGGAAAACTGCTTCCGAAATGCACCCGACGGAGTTTGGTGCCGGATTTCTGTGGATGGGACGGACTTTGCCATGCAGGAACCATGGCCATTTAGCAAACAATGGATGAGCCCCAAGTTTAAAGGGGCGGGATTGCGATACGAAGTGGGTGTATCGATATACTCTGGCGACATTGTTTGGATCTATGGTCCACATCGAGCGGCCAAACACGACAAAACAATCTTCAAGCAGAAGTTGGAGAGCTACCTGGATGAGGGCGAAATGGTTGAAGCCGACAAAGGATATCGCCATATGAATACTGTCAGGACTCCTCATGACTGTGAGGATATCCAGGAATGGCTTGAAAAGTCAGACATTCGCGCGAGGCACGAAACGATCAATCATCGCTTCAAGGTGTTTTCAATTCTTGCTCAGAAATTCCGGGTAAAAGATCGTTCGAAGCACGAGCTAGTGTTTCGATCGATTGCGACCTTGGTGCAACTAGACATTGCTCGTGGGAATGTACCTTTCTGTGTCGAGCCTGTTACAAAAAAGAAGTCGGCGTATTATGTCTGATGCTGACCATCAAGAACTGCTCTGACCCACTCCCAACACAACGATTCCCTTTAGATTATTAATGCATCGCACTATAGTACAAATAACAAATAAAAATTGTATGAACAGTGGTTTTTAGTTTAACATTCTACTGCATTATCCCGATCATAGAGTATTGTGGTATTGCTACAACACTTTTCATCCGCGAAAATTGACCGTGCCTGCTGCCTGCATTTTGTCACGGATCTACGAATAAAAGCTTCAGAATGCATGCTGCAAATGTAGAAGATATGATAGAGCAACATAAAATATGGATTACTAATTATTCTGCAGTAGCAGTAGTAGTAGAAGTAGTTGTTGTTGTTGTAGCGGGTCAAGAACCGATGCTTGCCGGTTTGCGGCGGCGGATCTGAGTGGTCGTTGGAAGTTCTTCCAGCTTTTGCTCCCGCTCAACATACCCGACAGCCCAATCTCCAAGGCAAGGAATCGTGTCGATGAGGACCGATTGCTCCGGCCTGCCCTTTCGGTCCTGAAAGGTCTTGAAGACCTTGAATGGGAACTTGGCTACAGTCCTCCTAACAACAACATCGCCGCTCCCACTCACACGGCCGCCATGACGGTTGACGGGATTGGCCGCATGGAAACTGCGGTGGGTTTCCCGGTGTTCGACCGTCAAAAGATTGAAAAAGACGTCATTGACGTCAAAGATTCCTTCGTTCTCGAAATGTTTCTTTGCCGCGAAATAGGCATCCTTCGGAAAGATGGTGTCCTCGACGATGGACATGCCGTCATCGGCAATAAAGATCTCGCCGTCCCAGTTTTCTGGGAGTTTCCAGGAAAGGCGGATCCGTCCGTCGTTGTTCACGAGCAAACTGCACGTCGGGGAACACTGATCTTTCGCCCAAAGTGGCTGAGAGTCAAAAGTGTCTGCGACCGCAGTGGCTCGAAGAACAGCAGGAGGAGAGAGGACTCGAACAGCCGGAGCAGCCGGAGGGACGCGTACAGTAGGAAGACCGCTCGAAGGTGGTATGGCTCTTCGTGCTGTCTTAGTTTTGGATGGTCGCTTGTTCTTGGGATCAAATCGCCCACCTCTATCCAAGAGAACTAAATCAGTCAAACTCTCCGTATCACTCCTTGGATCTTCGTTTTCGATATTTTTGATTTCCTCGTCAAATTGTTCTTCGTCGTCACCACTGTCATCATCGTCATTGGCGGCATAGTCTTCGTCGTCTTCGTCGCGTAAGTTTTCGAACTCCTGCCACGGAGCGACTTTCTTCAAGAGTTCTGCATTCTTTTCTCTTGCTTGCTTGATAAGTTTCTTGAACGCCAACGATAACCCAAGCCCAGTTTTCTCGTGACGTTTCACTCGATTTGCTTGTGTCTGGCAATATCGGTGCCAGTTCTTATTGTCATATTTACCAAAGATTGGGTAAAGATCGTTGTGTCTATAAATCCCGGCAGCGCTGTAGCTGTCGGGATTATAAACACGTTCCTGGAATAGATTGAATAGGAGCGCTGCATCAAGGCCATCAGGGCTCCATTTTTCTTTCTTTACTGGGTCCATTGTTGTTGATGATTATGTGATTTTGTGAGATGGCATTGCGCTACCCGAGATGGATGGAGGGACGAATGAAGTGCACGACTGCCTCCATCGCTAGAAGGGGCTTATGAGCGAACGTTGACCAAACTCGAGGGAGTCCAGCCGGGTTGATCCCAATAGAAAATATTGTATTATTCAGTGCCGAATATAAAGCACCAACATGGGGAGGACGTCGGCGAACGATGGCCGAGCGGGCTCCCATCATATCATTTTTATCCACCTGTTAAGATCTCAATAGGGGAAGGTGGAGGGGAATCCGTTTTGCGTACATATGGTGTCTAGGTAGACACCAGATGTACGCAATCGTGGATGAGAAATTGAATTTACTTAATGAATTTTGATCCACGATTGCGTACATATGGTTTGTGCCTTACAAACCATATGTACGATTTATGTCGGTGTATCAATGTAGCAACCGGTGTATCAAAGTAGGAAAGATTTCCCGTTTTTCCCTCAGCTGGTACTTGAGTCCTGTAGACCTTTCTACGTCGTGTATCAACAAATGTTTGCTATTTATTTACTTATGGAACATTGAAGGGGATCGTCTTGCAAGCCTCTTGGATTAACGCATCCCCCGTCGACGTTGAGATACGATCAAAGAGCATGCCGACATTGTTAGGGGGAAGATCAAGGGGATAAAAAGGACGTTGATACATCTCCCAGAGTCAAAATTCAACCCTATTCCTAACCCTTGCTCCCTCGTGGAGCAAATTTGCAAATTTGGTAAGTGACTGAGCAAAATGAATTTTGGTTTGGCTCCATTTTCAATCTTGCACAGGATGTGCGAGAATGCGTGGTGAAGAGAGGGCAGTAGAGACGTAGGAGCGTCCGAGTATCGTATAAGAATTTTCAGTACGTGTTATACCGTTATTACTACTTAAGTATATGTAGAGGAGATGAATCGGAATAATTACAAGTTCTTAGAACTTAGAGCATCACTAATCGGGCCCATATTTTTTGGGGGTAAACTGGCCGTTTATGATTTATGGCGGAAGTTTATGGGGCTCTTCGCTTCGCATCACCAACCGCGTCATGGATATTTCCCCTTGATATTTTAGCTATTCCTACGTAGTGACGTTGATACTAGACATATACTCATACCTTAAATATTTATTCGTTTTGGTCGGCAGAACTGACGACAACGAGGATGATGTGATGATCCTTTCTTGCCAACGACAATTGGATCGACATTACACCCCCCCCCTGCTTCCTTCACATCCTTTTGTCCCATGATATGTGGCATTGCTGTCGGATTTGGAGGCGCTGGGCATGGCATTTGTTTTGAGACCGCAGACTGATAAAGAAATAACAAGTTGATTGTTGCTTTCACTGCTGCTTTTGCGCTCGCTCTCTCTTTAGCGTCGGACCCATCTTCGACCATGCAAATGATCACTGTGCTTGGGTTATCACTAAACTACTTTGGGAGATCGAAACGTTGAGCGACGGTGAAGTTGCGGTAAATGAAGGCGTTGTTTTGTCCTTGTTGTTGTTGTGGTGGTCGTCGGCATTGTGGATTTGATCGAACGGTTCGGCGGGAGAGGAAGCACTTTGCATAAACATATTCGCAATCGTATATGTTTGAATGCTCCTCTGATTGATATTTTGTGGTTTGGTATAAATCGCCTGTTTATCTGTCGGCCCCATAAATTTTGGAAATTTATGGGACCGATCCATATTTCATAAATTTTTGAGCATAGATTTCCCCCGGTAAGTGATGCCAAAGTACGTCGTTTCGGATAAACGGGTCATTTATACCCCCCGATAAGTGATGCTCTTACTACTGTGAACTGCCATAGAGGAGAGTCACTGCGCGCTAAGTTTTACGTGTATCTCAATCACACAAAAACCACAACCACAATCATCTTGTCATCATCATTATTATTATGGACTGCCATCTTGATAATGTTTGAATGCAAGACGATAAATTGCTGTGCTTGCAGTGTTTATTAGAAGGGGACAGCCATGTGGATTCGGGCCAGTTACTCCCTCCCTGCCAGCTTTCTACTACAAGACCAAAGGCATGAGAGTTTCCGCCAATGACCACCAATGCCCTGCGTCAAGTCCAGTCAACATAAAAGTTGGCGGCGGGAAATAGTGTTTTGATCTGAACAACTATTGGGTTATACCGAAGGTAAGTGTGCTGGGTCATATTCAGTAGTGGGATGAAGGTGGATGGAATCGCTCACCAACTCCTTTACTCACTGTGTTTCTTCTTGTCCTGGCTATTATAGGAAGATGAACAAATCACCGTCAAGAATATTGCAGTACCCAACAACAATCATCCAGCTATTGAAGAAGATCAGAAAGACGGCGACCACGACGAAAGTAGCAGTCCTCATTTGTATTCCTCCAGCACGGAAACGGAAATGCCGCGACAAGCAACGACCAGGGATTGTGCATGTCAAAACACTGTTCAGCACAATCCTTACTTGGGATACAATTTCAAAAGAATTAGAGAGCAATGATAAGGGGCGCGAAGGAACGATAAATCCATCATAAAGGAAGGAATGAACGAATAAAGAACAAGTAGAAAGAATGGGGCAGGAATCAAACAAGGTCAGGTGGTGCTGGTGGAGTCCAGAGAACGATGGACGAGGACAACCACCAGCAGGATTACAGCCAGTAACAATGAACTCTAGCTTTTTGTTTTTACTGGTCGACTAGCTACTAGATTATTCTTAGAATGGAGCCGCAGCTGCCATTTATACTGCATATAGGGACGGACGAGTTTGTTGTCTTGCTTTCTTGCAGTATCGTAGAGGGGGGTGCTTCTTGCACATCGCCGCGGTGCGCAAGGAGAAATAGTGGGTGGTTTGCTACTAGCGGCAGCAGCGGTGACTTCGTAGAAATAGTGGTGCCGACGATTTCATCGTATCATAGTGGCAGCTTCGGCGGCGGCGTAGCCTTGTTCGCGTGAGTCATGTCCTATTCGTGCCAGTCGTACCAAGCGGGCGGCGGCTGCAAAGGGGAATCCCAAGTCGGTATAATTTTTGTCCCGCCATTGAATATATCATGCGGGGAGTACCTCAAGGACTCCAAAAATTCCCATGAGATTTGCTAGGCAAAACTCCGTTCCAGGATCCTTGCAAAATATATGGTTTTCTTATATCGTTCGCTGAGTCTACGTCAGAAATATATGTACATGCCTATGATGCAGGACTATGTTCTTTTTAGAGGAGGGGCCCAATCAAACGTTTTTGCAAGTCATCTAATTTATAAGTGTTTGTAAGGCATATCATTCATAAGCAAACCTTGAGGGCAGCAAAAAATAGAAAAATCAATGATTTTCGATAAGGAATATGTGAATCAGAGCGGCAACGGACGAGGGGTGGAAATGGCATTTTTGGGAGGTAGTAGCAAGAAGCATTATGTTGGGGATGCACATCATGTTCCCTAATGGGCTGGTAAGAGCCTTCTGAATCCTCGCCGGCATCGTCATCCTCTTCAGACTCTCTGGAGCAGGGAGAGGCAACAGCTGAGAACTCTAGGTAGAATGTGACTGCAGAAGGTGGAGTCGCAATACAAGGAGCAGTGGGAGGGGTAGCCACAACAACAGTGGAGTTGTTGCGATTCCCCTCACGTTTTTCAACAAAGAAAGGTGAGATAACTGCCTTTGTAATCGAACGGTAGTCTTGTCTGATTATTCTTTTACAGTAGGTTGCGCTTTGGTGGAGGATTCATATGAGCTGAATACTCTGTCCAAACGGCCTGTGCTTCTCTCTCCTGTTTGTACTTCTTCTTACAAGAAATTGACCTTACGAATTGAGCAACTTTGTGATCAAGACATTGTACACAAACTTCTGTTTTTCGTGGAAGAGCTCAAATTCACCATTAATCGTTGCACTACTTTCACAAGATATTGTGTCTATCCCAATCTAGCCTCAAGCAAGTGGTCATCCCCAACCTCTCACCATGATGTAGCGCCTCCGCGCTGTCGATAGTTGTCCATGCTCATGGCTGAAGTTGTGTTTTGGTAAATGCGATTTTGGAGGCAATCGGATGGTTTGGGGTGGCAATCGGATGAAGTTTAGAAGTGAAAGTGGAATTTAGCAGTTTGTAGACGGAGGACTCTACAAACTTCTAAATCTTAGGCCATTCGAGACTCGGCTGTGGAAAAAAAGGGTGCGTGCTGATCAACTAAAATTTAGCATTGCTAGGTAGTAGTAGTTATCAAAAATCATTCCATTTCATTAAGACTCTAGAAACTAGCTACAAAAGTGATATCTGCACCAACAGCTCGTTTGAAAGACTGCAAAAAGATGTATCCTCCAGCATCAACAAACAAATTATCGACATATTTTCTCATGAGTTGGAGGAATAGGCCCAAGAAGAAAACACCAGACTCGTCGTGATCATGGCTCATGATGCGGGAGTGGTGAAAAGGCTCAAGTGAAAGGATGTTGATGGTTTTGTGGTGGTGATTGTGTGGTGCTGGACCATGGATTAGTCCCGATATAACGCCACTTAACATTCCCCACGCCTAAAAAATCGTTGTCAGACGCATAACTATAACCATAACTTCAAGCAACTGCTCAAGCATCACTGGGAAGTGCAATCAACATGCCCGGTATTGTGACGCGGTTTTCTAGAACCGATCACAAATTAACATGAATTGGCGAAACATACTGAACGTTTACATCGACAGGAATAAGTCATACTAGTGCATTAACAGCAAGTATGAGTGTGACAAGAGTGCTTGTGGGACTGGTGTTTCTTAAAGGAGAGGGGCCTATTTCTTTACCACTGTCCTCTTGCCTTGGTCCGCGCTGTACACCGGCATACTGGTGGAACACGACGACGACAGGTCCGCGGTTGTTGGTCTGTACAAGACCACCGCAAGTGACGATCGGTATGTTCGTCAATTGGTGCTTGTCGATGCTTCGACGTTGACGGATCTGTCAGGGGACATGTTGATGATCCTGACGTCGTTGCCGGCAAGTCCTCCGTTAGCACCTTTATCAATGAGAGATCCTTTCTTGAGACGCTTAAGCTTGGAGATTTGGTAGATGTTCGTCGCGGAGATACGGCGGTATACTCCATCGTCGCCTTCGAATTCCTCCCCAACTTCGATCTCGGTTAGAGATACGCTCGCGGTTCTCTGCGAATTGTCGGACTGTCCGCTGGGCTTGTCGGACTTTCTCGCGTACTGCGGTGATAGAAGGCGTCGCGGATCGCCGGGGGGGAGTCGCTTGGCAGCGAGAGCGGTCAGCACGTTGTTGTCGAACTGGTCGTCAAGCTGTCCCTGATCATCGGGGGATTCCTCGTTCGTCGGTTCCGGGGAAGCGGAAGTGAAGTTGACCTTGCGTCGGTTGTTCCTCCCGCGATTGCCGGGACCGCGATTGGTCCTGGTAGTATGAGCGTCTGGCTTCGTCAGGATGGTCGCCTTGCATGTCCCATTTTGGCGCTCATGGAGTTTCTGTAGTAATCTAGCAGTTCGGCCGTAAGCGATTGTGCGTCATATGTGTCCTTATATTTAATCCTTAGCTCCATACCGTGAAGCGTTTGGAGGGCGGTACAATAAACTGAGTACACGTACTTCTGCTTCTCCCGGAATAAGTCGGGGTCATTGGGCATATACTTGATATCCGAATAAGTCATACTAGTGCATTAACAGCAAGTATGAGTGTGACAAGAGTGCTTGTGGGACTGGTGTTTCTTAAAGGAGAGGGGCCTATTTCTTTACCACTGTCCTCTTGCCTTGCCTTGCCGTACTACTAGCTACTCGTACTAAAAACAAGCATACTCATTGTTGTTGCGATGTGGTCCTTTTGGTACTATAAGAGCAGAGTCAAAATTCAACCCTATTCCTAACCCTTGCTCCCTCGTGGAGCAAATTTGCAAATTTGGTAAGTGACTGAGCAAAATGAATTTTGGTTTGGCTCCATTTTCAATCTTGCACAGGATGTGCGAGAATGCGTGGTGAAGAGAGGGCAGTAGAGACGTTCTTTTTAGAGGAGGGGCCCAATCAAACGTTTTTGCAAGTCATCTAATTTATAAGTGTTTCTAAGGCATCTCTCGACCACAACACTTGCTTGTCAATTGTCAACCAGGTTATGCAAATTTTAAGGGTGAATAACATTTGGATAAGGGAATTTATCGAGGATTACGATTACTTTCGGCCATCGCCGAAAACTTTTCGGCGGTGGACGAAACTTTCGGCGTTGGACGACGAGTTCGGCAGTGAACGGCGGTTAAGAAGCCCAACTCCCTCCTATACACACTAAATTAATTTGATGAAATTGATGAGGGATGCAAGCACAAAGCTCGATTTCATCGTCTCCGTAGGTGTGCAGGCTAGCGCTGATGATCCCCGACGGGTAAAAAAGTCGAATGAGTCGTAAGATTCAGCTGGCTGTCCAGGTAGCCCTTTATCGTACCGGCGATATGGCGAGCTCGTTCCTTTCCAATCGTCCAGCTAGCTGCTAATTAGATAGCACGCACTTTTCGCTGCTTTAATAGTAGTTTATCCTGTTGTTTGATTGTTGTCTTCCTTCGTAACTGTCTTCTTTCCAATTGCAGAGCAAATTCGTTGTTTATTATTTGGAAGGGATCCAAACAAGCTGTTGTCAAGATTGAAAACAATAGTTTCTCCTTTGGTTGCAAATGGGCCCTAAACAACCGTTATTTCAAAATCGTCCCTTATTTCTTATTTGGAAGAAGCAACTGAAATCAAAAGTATGAACAAACAAACCGTTGACAACAGAATAACCCCGATAATTGCTCGTTCTGTTGGGGAGCGGCCCTGCATATGCTTTTTCCACAAGCCCAACAAAACTCTCTTTAGGTAGCAGTATGATTCGTACCTTTGCAAGAAGCCATCTGTCTTCTTTGCAAGAACGGAGGATTTTTGTACAAAACAGTTCCAGTAGTAATGTTCAATGTGTTGTTGCTTGCGCACGCCGGAGCCATTATCAGCGTTTCCCAACTCTATGTCGCAATGGATAGTAGACACATCGTCCGACTGACCTAAAACGGGAGTGACTTCTGAAGGGATCATCCCTTGGCCAAACGAGCTCTTGCTTCTCTTGTCACGTGAAACTTTCGCTTCGATACGAGAAAAGTGGGTTCCTGCACTTTCTGAGGCCAAAATACCTACTTCTTGTAGTTTCAGCCGACGGGCTAGATCCGAATCTCTGTCGCATGCATGGGAAGCCCTTTGTTGGACATTTACTGTATTTGATTCCTCGGAAACTTCAGTTGTATCTGGACATAGTTTCCTTTTCTCCTGAATTGGCGATTGAGATGTGGTAAGCAATTTTGATAGCTTGGAAGAAATTGACAGTGTTGATTTCGATCGGTTTTGTTGTTCAGAAAGCATAGCCAAAGTCGAAGCGACTTGCATTTTGCGGATCTTTTCTTTCAAATCTCGGATTCGGCGATCGGTCGCTGACTCGGGTTCGATAGGGGACACATACGACGCGGGACTCGCCACATCGATATCGGGCGTTGACGGATTTCCTGGTGTAATCTCGTTTCTTGCCACAGACAGCGGTGCTGACGATGCATGTTCGGAGTCCAATTGCTTCGCACCAGACGGTTCGCGACCATCGGGGTCGCCTCGAACCGCGGCACTGCTACGATCGCAGTCGAGAGAGAAAGGTGGATTATCATCAGCGTTGCTTGTAGCTGATATAGAGCCAAGCGTTGACATCGAATCAACTCTTGGAAGGACTTGCACCTGGGCCACGGGGTTTTCGGAAATGTTTGAAGAAAAGTCGTCATCTCCCCGTTCATTTCTCTTTAGTTGAAATTGGAATGCTGGAGCAGCGACTTGCTCGGGCATGCGATACGCAACTGTGCTGATATCATTATTATTTGATGCAACATCAACGTCGTCGAAGTACTTGACATGTTCCAGTGCTCTTGAATTCACTCTGTTCCTTTTTGCCTGTTGGGGAACTGCGCCCCGTTTCGTATAGACTGCTCTTTCAGAACATGCGTCTCCTTTCGCTATGATCGACCCGGCCTTCTGGGAGGAGATGGTTGAAACATCTACATCAAGCTTTTCTCGAACCGGAATCTCTAAGGGAACCATACGTCGGACAAATATCGGATGTGTTGCTTCCTGTGAAATGAAACAAACCTCACTTATTCCGTCATCAGTGGAAGCGACTTCAATGTCATCAAAATACTGGACATGCTCCAAAATCATAACATTTCCCTGTGTATTCTTTTTTAAGTCTGGATCAGGAGGTGACTCAATGGTGACCCTTTTCCGCGGTGTATCATGGGGTCGAGGCATGCTGTTAGCTGATTTCTTTATCTTGTTTTGCGGCCGAGAAGAGTCTTCGAACTTGTTTTCCGATTTCATCTTTTCTCCTTGGTTGGCTACGGACCCCCATGTATGTGCACCTTGCGACTTCAGGGATTTGACGTCTTGACCTAACTGAACGTTTGCCACGGACGCCACACTCCCTGGTGACTCGGATATGTACGTGGATCCGTCCGAGTCACTCCAAGATACTTCCCCATTCTCAGGTGGAACTATATCGGAAAATGAAAGGCTTTCAATGCTTTTTCCATCTTCCTCTTTTTTATTCGCAGTTGAATTGTGGTTTTGGCAGCCTTCGTCAGAATAGGCGTTGTTGTCTCCCGTCCCTACGGAAGCTAAGTCGGCAGAACAGCTTTCTGAGGCGGCAATTTCATCAACGTTGCTGTTGTCAGTGTATTCTTCGTCGTTCATATCGTACGTCCCTTGTTCTGACTTTGCAGACACGGCTGCCTGAAAACGTGGGTAGGCTATGCTGATCGCCTTTGGCATCTTGCATCAATTTCAATTTCGAAAATGGCGAAACAAGGTGGAAAGGTGTGGTTAAAAGGGCATCGCCACTTACTTGCAAAGAAAAAATGAATTGCTTCTCTTTGCCCCCAAAGGTCAATCATTGTTTCAACAGGACCGTTATTCCTGATCGCTCACCAAATCCGTCAATCGCATGCCAAAAACGATTCCAAATGACATAGGTACGGACATTTCTTACCTTCGGCTTCACCAAAAATTTTCGTTGCGGGAACTGGACTCGTATTGGCGGATGCGTTGAGTCGCGGAAGCATTTTTTGGCGACTGCCACAGATCACTATTATTTATTGAACATCGGATCGTTTATTATTATCATAGGGTTTCTGTCGTGCTTTGAATCGTGACACAACGACGCGCGCGCGCCAGGATGAGCATTGCACCATCGCGCTAAGAGCATCCGTAGCGGTTAGGGTTATGTCGGGCTATTTCTCCCCGAGCTATTTTCTTGGTGACGTGGCGTTAATTCCCCGTGATAGTCGCCAAGACTAGGGACTCAGGCGGGACTGGAAATGCCCGCGAGATAAAAGTAAGAGGTCACAATTTTTCTTTCGTCCAATGTTTGAATCACCATCCATCGTATCGTGTGTTCGTGCCTGAATCGTCCGCCACTCCTTGCTAGATTTAATGGTTTATCAGACCCACTGGACTCCGTACAGCCTGGGAAGGCTACGACAATATCTGTTTCTCCATAAAGATGATGAGGAGATTCGGCGCAAAGAGGCAAAAAAGAAAGCCCATGGTCATCGTTTCGTGTTTTGCATCCGACGCGGCAAAACTGGCGATCATGCTGCCATGCTCGCATACGGGCTGGTATGCGCGCGCCAACTAGTAGGTGGACGCACCTAAATACAAACCCTGCGTTCGGGGGTTAACGGCACGGGTATTTAAGAGAGAAAAATGTGCAATGCACGAAGTATACCCTTTTAAGCATGCCTGTGGGGCGCATCGCCTGATCAGCGATTGTCGTTACCATATGGCCACTGCGGTCTTGCTCGACAGAATGTGTGACTGAGCAGAGAGATGTGCCAATCTCACCAATGCTGGAAAATCCTCCAAAAAGATATCAAAAGGATCTTTCGTTAACGTACTGTCGTATCACAATTGTCTCTGATCAACATGGCTGCTGCTGTCGCTTTTCGTAATTACCTTGAGGCCACCCTTGGTTTTGATGGGACCCAGTCCACGGCTGTCACCGACCAAGGTTTTGATGACCCTGAGGAGTTTCGTCAACTGACCGATGATGATGTTGATCGTTTGTGTGCTACCATTCGTCGTCCTGGGGGACAGGTTGGTGGCAACCCCAACCCTGGGGTCCTCATTGGCCAGAACCATGCTTTGCGTTTGAAACAACTCGCCTATTATCTTCGTTATTTGTATGCTGTTGGTCGCCCTTGGAATGCCGCTGCCGCAACCCGTAACGCTTTGAAAACCTTGTGGCAGTACAAGCTGCAGATTGATGAGGTGATTGCTGCTGGGAATCCCGACTTCCCCGAAAAGTTCACTACCTCCAAGAAGGCGCGTGAAACTATTGAAAACATGGAAGCGTGGGTCCACTCGTCTTACGGTTTGGAGAGACTTCCATTGGCCTACCTCGTTCGTACCGATGTCAATGTTCCAGACCCTGCAAATGACCCGCTTGGATATGGCCAGCCCTCGTTCCACCAAGAGCTTATTCGTCGTGCATCTCACAACGGAGCTGTTTATACAGCCAACAACGAGAAACTGTGGCTCATGGTCCGCCATGTTACTCATGGCACCGAAGCATGGTCTTTCGTGAAGGGCAATGCCTCGACCAAGAATGGTCGGGCCGCTTACCATGCCATCAAGTCCCAGTATACTGGGGCAAGCCACGTTAATCAATTGAAATTGGAAGCTGATCGTGTTATTGCCGCAACGTTCTGGAATGGTAAAGCACGCAACTTTACCTGGCAGGGCTTCGTTGCTCGTTTAACTTCTGCCTTCACCGATTTGGCTGACCATGGTGAGGCTAGGAGTGAAAACTCCAAAGTTCGTACTCTCCTGGATGCTATCACTGATCCGAAGCTCCAGGTCGCAAAAGGATTAATTGCTGGGGATGATCGTCGCTCGAATGACTATCAGCTTGCCGTTGATTTCTTGAGCGGGCAGCTCGCTGCTAACGAATCGTCGGCTTTGCGTAATCCCTTGCCTCGTAATATTTCGTCCGTGACACAAAATGATAATTCAGGCCGTAGAGGTGGCCGAGGATACAATGCCTCAGGAAGAGGCGGAAGAGGAAGCAGGAATCAGGGGAGAGGCCGTGGCGGCGGTCGCGGTCGCGGTGGTCGTGGTCGTGGCGGCGGCGGTCGCTTCTCTGAGTCAGGACACCTGTTGAACAACGGGTCATACCCTCCAACTATCTGGGCTACTTTTACCAGGGAGGAACGAGACTATGTGAATGAACAACGCGCCCGTAATCGTGAAAGAAATGTTTCTTCTACCCAATCTTCCGGTGGAAATTCTTTTACCTCAAATTTGAATGAAGCATTGACCACTCCAGCCACGAACAATAATAATAACAACAACATGGGGGACAATATGACCAGGCGAAATAATAATGGAAATCGAAACAATGGTGGGAGCAACTGACTAGGAAGAAGGGCTGCATCCTTGCACCGTATTGCATCGTCGTCTGGAGCTGTGGTTTCAGTGTGGAGATGTGAGCTCGATTCTCATGCGGATACTTGCGCTTTCTCTGAGAGCGGATGTTATGTGTTATATGTTTACCAATATGATATTGAAGTGAATGGGTTTCATGCTTCGATGGGCCCAATTTCAAAAGTTCACGAGTGTTTGGTCGCCGTTGCGTACGACTGCCCTCTCACCTATCAAACTTTTATTTTGTTGTTTGACCATGTTTTGGTCGTTCCGGGTATGGGTTGCCATCTGCTATGCCCGGATCAATTGCGAGAAAACCAGCTGATTGTTAATGATGTTCCGTTGTTAAGAATTCCGTCGGCTCAGCGAAAGTCAACGGACCATTGTATCATTGAGGGGACTGCTGATCTGCGGATCCCTCTGCAGTATGACAAACCCTTTTCGTTCTTTCCATGCAGAAAGCCCTCGAGAGAAGAGGCCACCGATCCGGTGAACAATATTCACGTTCGAATGACGAGTGAATTGGAGTGGAAACCGTCTGATCCTCATTGCAATGACGCGGAGGAACATCTGCGACAAACGGTCGGCGGCAACAATTTTCACAATCTCGACTCTGTTGTGACGAAGCGCCTTGTGTCGGCTTTCAATGTTCCGTCAACGTTACAAAATCAGGCTCTTTCGGCGTTCCTAGGGAACAAAGTTTCAGCTACTTTATCGGGAGTGAAGACCGCTGCTAAAACTACGTTGGTTAAGGCAGATGCCCTAGCGCGTCGTTGGAGAATCTCGATTGAAGCCGCGCAACGAACGCTTAACAAAACGACTCAACGTGCCGTCAGAGACTGGAGCAAGGTCTCAGGGGACCGTTTATTTCGGCCCTCCCATTATCAGCTCCGGTATCCAAGGTTGAAATGTGCTATGTATACCGACACGAAATTTGGTCCCTGCACATCGCTTGAGGGGACTACTTGCCTCCAAGTTTATGCTACGATATTTCAATGGAGCCGAGCATTCCCGTTGCGACAAGAAAAAGATGCTCATACATCGCTGGATAAATTATTTCGTGCATTCGGATTTCCTGAGGCAATCATTCCGGATTCGGCTACTACGTTAACACAAGGAGAATTCTTGAGGCGCTGTCAAAAAGCGCAGGTTCCTATTTATCGGGTGGAGCCTTACATGCATAACCAAGCAAGAGCAGAGGACACAATACGGGAAGTTACCCGATTGTATGAAAGGACGATGACCTCACGTAACGTACCAGCTGTTTTGTGGGACAGATGCTTTATGACTTGTTGCGAACAACGATCTCACACTGTTTTAAATCACCCCGAGCAAGAAGGTGAATGCGCCACTATGATTATTACAGGTAATACAGCGGATATTTCACATCTCGTGGACTTTGCGTTCTACGATTGGTGTTGGTCTCGGTCGCCGGCAGAATCAGCCCAACCAAAAAAGCAGCTCACTCGGTGGCTTGGCCCAAGTTTTGACGTTGGAGACGAGCTCTGCTTCGCCGTGCTGACCTCGAAGGGGACAATTTTGCACCGTACTTCAGTCATTCCGCTGTTGCCCGAGGAGCATCACTCCGAGGACATTAAGCAAACGAAAAAGGAGTTCACTGAAAAGTTAAAGGTGTCGCTTGGTAATCGAATAAAAGGGATTTCTGTCGAGCCGGAGGAAGATGATGATCGGTTTATCCGTGTCGAGGCAACCGTTCCGGAATATGAGAGATACGACGACGATGAAGAAGAAAGGGAGCGGAAATTCCAGCAATGGGAACCGCCTCCAGTTGATGAGGAAGAGGACCAGCTCGCATTTGACAAATATGTGTCGTCAAAGGTTCGTATGGCCTCGGGTGACGGTAATTCGTTCTTCACAGGTATCGTGAAGGGCCGGAAGCGTGGCCCTGATGGGAAATTCATTGGTTTCTACCATGACAATCCTATTCTGGACACGAGCGTCTACGAAGTTGAGTTTGATGATGGTCATGTTGAAGCGTACAATGCTAACCAGATCGCGGAAGCGATTTATGCCACAGTTGATGATGAAGGCTACACCATCATGCATTTGAAAGAGTTTGTCGACCACAAGCGTGATGGGAGTGCCTTGTCGAAAGATGATGCCTGGATTGAGCGTCATGGCCAGAGAATACCCAAGAGAACAACGAGCGTCATGGCCAGAGAATACCCAAGAGAACAACGAAAGGATGGAAAGTCTGTGCCGAAATGGTTGATGGATCAACTGAATGGCTCTCGCTGAAGGATGCG
Source organism: Nitzschia sp. DOCU1 (assembly GCA_951394045.1). Taxonomy (NCBI): domain Eukaryota; phylum Bacillariophyta; class Bacillariophyceae; order Bacillariales; family Bacillariaceae; genus Nitzschia; species Nitzschia sp. DOCU1. The sequence continues at coordinate 4,938,105 of OX595985.1, forward strand.
AAAGAGGGCTATCCGGTGCAACTGGCGGAGTATGCCGTCGCGAATAAACTTGTTGAAGAACCGGTGTTTGCTTGGTGGGTTCCCTATACTCTCCGAAAACGTGATCGGATTTTGAAAGCAGTCAAACGTCGCGCGATTCGTCGCAAAAATGAGAAATTTGGAATCGAAGTCCCAGGGCCCATGGACGTGGCCCGGGCAAGAGCTATTGATGCTGAAACCGGTACCGACCTGTGGGAGAAGGCAATGGCTAAGGAAGTTAAAACTGTGCTGCCTGCCTTAAAAGTTCTCGAAGACAGTGAACAACCGCCAGTCGGGTCGCAGCAGATCGACCTGATGATTATTTTTGATGTTAAAATGGATCTGACAAGAAAGGCCCGGATCTGCGCAAGAGGCGATCAGACCGAGGCGCCGTCATCAATTACATATGCGTCGGTAGTGACGCGAGAAAGTATCCGAATTGCATTCCTCATTGCCGATTTGAATGGTCTTAACATTTTGTCTGCCGATATCGCAGGAGCTTACTTGCATGCGCCCTGTGCAGAAAAGGTTCACACAATCCTAGGTCCGGAGTTCGGCTCTCTCCAGGGTCGGACAGCTGTGATCATCAAGGCACTCTATGGATTGTCGTCTGCAGGATTTTCATGGAGGTCTCATTGTGCAAAGGTTTTGAGGGAAGAAATGCAATTTATTCCATGCCGCGCCGATATGGATGTCTGGCGTCGTGAGGCGTTGCACCCGAACGGGGAGAAATATTATGAGTATTTACTTGTGTATACTGACGACTTGCTGTGTGTCTCTCACGATCCAAAGTCAATCCTGAACGCTCTTAATGATCGGTTCCTATTGAAACCAGAGTCAGTGGGAGAGCCAACATCCTATCTAGGAGCCACAATCTCCAAGTATTGGATTGACGGCGATGCTAATTTTAAATGGGCTATCGGTTCAGAGGAATACGTGAAAGAAGCAATCCGCGTGATCCAATTACGGATCGACGGGACCCTGAAGAATAAGGTCAGCTCTGTACTACCGAATGGCTACAGACCAGAGCTGGATTCATCGCCACTACTGAATGACGACGGTGTATCATTTTACATGCAATGTATTGGAATTTTGCGTTGGATTGTTGAGTTGGGGAGAATTGACATCTGCGGAGAGGTCTCGATGCTGTCGGCGTATAATGCGTGCCCGAGGAAAGGGCATCTGGATGCGGTGCTACATGTGTTCGCATATTTGAAGTCCCACGATCGATCTAAACTTGTCATGGATGACGCCTACATGGAGTGGGAAGAGTTGCCCAAATGCGATTGGTCTGAATTCTATCCGTGGGCTAAAGATGAATGGCCGCCGGACGCGCCAAAGCCATTAGGAAAACCAGTGGTAATTACTATGTTCGTCGATGCTTCACATGCTGCTAACCTTGTTACTCGACAGTCGCGCACAGGTGTGTTGATTTTCTTGAACAGAGCGCCAATTGTTTGGTACTCAAAGAAACAGAACAGTGTTGAAACAAGTTTGTTCGGCTCCGAGTTCATGGCTTTAAAGACCGGAGTTGAGTTGTTGGAAGCGCTACACTACAAGCTGAGAATGATGGGCATCCCTATCGAGGGCTACGCCAATGTTAGAGTTGACAACATGTCCGTCGTGAAGAATACAAGCGTTCCCGAATCGATGCTGAAGAAGAAGTCGAATTCCATCGCGTATCACTACGTTCGTTCAAAGGCTGCGGCCGATATCATTCGTATTGGATATGAGTCTACACAATCGAACCTGGCTGATATGCTGACCAAGATTCAAACTGGACCGGAGAGAAAGAGATTATGTTCGAAGGTTATGTTTTAGGTTGATGTCGAAGATGCGTCTGGCTCCGCAGGGTGGCAGTGACCTTTCGCGAGGGATCTGTTGGAGTTGAACGTCCATCCGAAGAGGTGGTAACCCTTAGACAAGAGATGACAATGCAATCGGATCATATAGTATCCGAGTAGCATTGAGGGGACCGTTAATTCCCCGTGATAGTCGCCAAGATTAGGGACTCAGGCGGGACTGGAAATGCCCGCGAGATAAAAGTAAGGTCACAATTTTTCTTTCGTCCAATGTTTGAATCACCATCCATCGTATCGTGTGTTCATGCCTGAATCATCCGCCACTCCTTGCTAGATTTAATGGTGGAACATTGATGTGGAAAGTTTCGAAGTTTTGATGGGACACTACGGATGAGGATGAATGAAGCACCCTCCAGCTCCTCCTCCATCGATGGTACCAACCCCGATGATGCAACTCAATTTTCAAATTTGAAGAGGACAACGGCGTAGAGAAAGCAAAGAAGGAGCATTTGTGAAACGAAAGGAAGTAGAATTGTGCAATTGACTACTGCAGCATAGTGGTGAAAGCTATCTTCAGAGTTGTATAAGTGCATAAAAATAGCTTTGCGCGGGAAAAAATAGCTCAGAAAATAGCTCCGGGCGCAGTGGGAGACATCGCGGCAAAAACGATCGCATCCATCCTAGCACGGAGACTGACAATCCATCTCAACACCTTTGGAATCGACGAACAATGTGGCTGCTTACTCGGAAAAGGAAGCACTGATGCAACCTTCTCTCTGAAAACAGCACTCCAAACGATGAAAGAGCACAACCTGTCAGCATACGTCCTGTTTGTAGACCTCGTCAAAGCATTTGACTCAGCCAACCGAGAATTACTTTGGAAAGTGTTAGCAATTTACGGAATACCAAGCAGAACCATTGATGTCATCAAGAAGCTTCATCAAAATGTGACATACCAAATTAAAGTGGGAGCTGTCAGGATTGACTCACTGGACTACTTCCAGGGTCGACTGACGTTGCACATCATCCTTCCCCGAGCCTCTCACATCCATCCATCTCCCCAATGACGATAGAGATAATGATAGTATAACAACAACAACACAAGGATTTATAGAACATTAGGCACAAGCCAAGTCTATCGCCCCAGAAAGGCAGCGCACAGAAGTTCGACCATCTACCCACGTTAATGACGTGTCGAAGTGTAACGCGGACGGAAGACCGCGGGCCGAAGCCCGGGTCTAACATTATGGAAAGTTTCGCAAAGCAGCAGGGCCCTCAGGCATCGGGAGCCTGTGGAGGAGGATCAAATGAGCGGACCATGTCCAGCCACTCCTGCTTATACGAAAGCGGAAAATTCAAGAGATTCTGCAGTGTAAACCGGAACCAGCGATCAAGTTGGGGTGGGTGGGAGTCATGGAGACGATGATAATCAGCCGTAACTACCGCATCGAGTAGAGCATTTTCATGGGCTAAGGAAAAGGAGTCGGGAGTCTTGGCGATCTCCATGCGGTGCTTCCAAAGGTCCCAGGCAATCTCCCACTGTTTGGTGATCAGTCGAGTGAGCCACCGCTTGCCGGTCGTGCGGCGCTGAAGCGACAAATAATACGCGTGTTGGGCCTCTGCCCAGCCATTCGTCCACCACCCAAAAAGCACCGAAGATGAGCCGAATTGGCTTTGTCGCAGGAACGTTGTTCGGATCGAGTCATTATTGGTGTCAGGTGGCACCCACGGCATTCCCCGAAAAGAGGACTGCAGCAACGTGACGACGCCATGACGGAGGGTCGGGTGAGTGCTCTGCTTGACCAGCCACAGCTCCAATTGATCCAACCACTTATTCACGAGACTGGAAGCGCCAGTATGTTGGCAGCAAAGGACATGACGATGGGTCTCATCGGGTGCCCCGCAGCGGGGGCACGCAGAGGAATTCGAGGGCGACCAAGAGGAAATGACGGATCCCACTGGCAGGCGTCGACATAGAACTTTCGGAATACGAAGCTGATAATAGAGAGAGAGAGACTGGTAGGCCGCGCGAACGGCAGGAAAATCCAACACTTCCAAGTTTGTATACTTCGTGGTCCAATAGTGTTCAGCCATGGGATTAAAATAGTAGCGCTCTGCTACCCCGGTTGTCCACTGGGAAACTCGGTTCCCCTGATGCCAAAGACTCCACACGCCTGGAGACGGTTCGAGCGAGAATGGCGCAGGGCGATGATTTTGCAACAGCCTCCAGTGATCCTTGGCCATAGAGTCCATATCAACGTTTAATCGACCCCATGCATCCAGATCCACGTAGGCCACGTGATTATCCTGATGACCCTTGACCCAGTGGTCTCGCCAAGTGATGCGAGAGGAGCGTTTGAAAAGAAAAATTTCCCACAGTAAGTCCATATCAGCGAATTTAGGGGCAGGTGGCCGATCCAAGAAGGTGTGGGTTAGAGCTTCTTTGCAGTCACACGCGATGGTAATAGAGCCGTTCGATGGAAAGGAGGGATGTTGCTGGAGGCGGTCCAGGAAGGCAGCCACGCCGTATAGTCCTCCAAGTTCTGCACGATACGGAGTCATAGAATGCGGCAATCCAGGGGTCATGTGCACAAAGGCCAACCGACGAGGATCCTCGATGGAGGACTTAAAGGCGAAAGCTGCAGTGCCAAATTCATCCTTCAGGGATCCATCAGTAAGGACTATCGCCGTTCCTGAGAGAATCGCATCTAGAAGATCCTGCAAAGGAAGACTGTCGTCAGTCAAAATAGCCCACCATTCATCTGGGAGAGTAGGGGGGCAAGGACGATGAGTCACAATCCCAGTATGACGTATAGCAGTAAGCGATCCCTTGGTAGTAGTAGGAATGGCATCACCTGGTAACTCTGAGCAGGTATTAAAGCGTTGGAACGTGGGTTGCCGCGTGGCCCCAACTCGCCCTGCTCTTCGGAATTGCTGAAATCGTCCAATGACATCCGGGCAGTAGATACAGTCCCGACTAACCGAGTAGAAGGCCGAGCCGTATAAAGCGGGCGCGATCCAATCACCGAGCTGTACCCGCAGTTTCCAGGGGTATTGATCATGATCCCCGACAAAGCACCGAACCAGGGCTGATTCCCACAGCCGCCAGCAATGTGCGGAAGGTGTGCCTGATTTGGGCCACCGAAGCCGAGCGTGGGTGAGCAGAGGGCGTCTTCCTGTAGCCAGAGTCTCATCCAAGTGAGTACCAGTCCCGGTGGTGAGGTCAGAGAGTAAGTAGACCCGTAAATAAAGACGGCACAAGTTCAACTGTTTCAACTCCACCGGCGAGTAACCATGGTGTTCGAAGGCCTCCATAAGGAATACGTCATTGTCGCGGCCCACCTCCAGATCGGGTAAGCCATCTTGCAATTCAAGCGATGCGCATGATGCGTACTCCCACATGGCGAAAAATTGGTTCTTCGTAACACAACGAAACCAGCGGGAGTGTGGATATTGCAGAGGACATTTTTGCACGCCCATCTCAAGCCGCATGGATTGAATGACACTGCGAAGAAGAACCCCAGTGGGATCATCAGATAACGATCCATGACGGAGGCAGTGTTCAATGAACAGATAGGCTTGATCATGCCAAATTTCAGGGACTCCCACACCCAAATAACTTCGAGGGGCATAGACGACAGCATCAGGCAGTGTGAGAGGTAACTTGCTGGCTTGTAGCGCAGCATGCTTTAACTTCACTGTGATGGTCCGACATTCCTTGCGGGTAAGATTGGAAGTGCTAAGTTGATAGCGCAAACTTGCCAGTAATCCAGTCTTGAATGATAGCCATCCTTCAGTAGGAGTGAGTTGGCCAGTTCGAATCTTATCAGCCCACAAATCCACTTTTGTTCGAAGGCTATCCAAAATAGCCCGTTGGTTCCCATCCATAGCAATGAAGGTACCCAAAGTGCCATCGGGATCGGGCTCCCAGGACTCCTTGCGGGCGAGAGGCTGAGGTAGTTGCCCAGGGTTGCGCAAATACACTGTGGATGGTGTCTCTGCAATCGACTTATATTCCCACTCTAACGTGCGTGAATTCCATTTAAAATCAATCAAATACCAGTACGATTTCTCCCCTTCAATCATTCCCCCAGTCGCATGGAGTCCACCACTCCAGAGATCCAGCATCCGTTGCATGTCGGCAGACACCCTCCCCACCGTGAGGGTGGGATCGGCTAAGGGAGCGTGTATCGAATCGGCGTCGTCGACGTAGACAAAACAGGACAGAAGGCACTCTTCCTTAGTCAGAGGAGTGAAAACTCGTAGCCCAAAGCCTGCACGCCGCAGCATTGAAATCAGAGGAATAGTTATCACTAGCCAGATGGCAGGGCCAGCGCCATTTCCCTGTCCAACACCATGTAGCGGGATACGGACAGCTCCATAGCCACGGGCTCGTTCGCCGAAGGCCGTTCTAACATGATGCTGCAGTTCCTGTAAGGTGCCAAAAATAACATGGCATGCTTCTGCCGATACGCCCATGCGCTGCATGCAAATAGAGGCAATAGTGTGAATAATGCGATCATAACAGGAACGAGCATCGTTACTGCATAACGCAGCGATACGTCTTTCCTGTCGAATGATGTCCAGGGATAGAATCTTATTCAGGGTACAGGTTGTGGCACGCCGACCAGGAACTCCTCCATATGCTTCAGCCGGAAGCAAGCCGAGCTGCCCAGCCCGTCGGATCATATCTGTAGCAATGCGTTTGTTGCCCATGTTAAACATCGCATCAAACAGAACAATAATGCGCAGTTTTTGGACATGACGGGACGACTTCTTTTTTGGAATCATGACGTCAGTGGCTTCTCTCCATTGTGTCGGAGTGAAACCAGTCATGAAAGGGATAGACGCCATGGACGCATCAACATCTGCAACCTCGGAGTGATGAGTGCCAGCAATATAATCACAAAAGAGGGGGCCATATGGGCTGGACCCTGCCCGCATCTTCTTCCAGCCTTTTGTGTGCTCTTCAGTGGATGCCACACCCGTGATAAGAGGCAGGGCGGAAATTACGTCAGGCCGTTTTAGCTCCTTAATGAACAGTCGAGTGTAGTGGGAAACATCCTCATGAGGGACATAATCCCCCCGAAGGACAGCCTGAGTAGGCACGCTTGCAGCATTAAATCCAAAGTCCTGCAGGAGGGAGCCCTGAAGGAATGGAGTATGTTCTGCCTGGGTAAAGCGACGCTGGCCTTCTTGAACGCAGGCATCTTCAATTTCAAGCCGAGAAAGACATTCAACGATAGTCCCGTCTGGCTGAGTAGACTCTAGAGTGCTGATCGCCATTCTCTCCTGAGGTTTCATGACAGTCTTAATCTTTTTGAAGATGCGGCGAGTACCCGCAGTATTCTGTTGACTGCGTTTCTGAGATTGAACGGTGGTGCCGGTAGCTTGGGCTCGTCGTTCATCCAACTTTTCTTCAAACTTTTCCCTGTTTCTATCCCGATTCTTCTTCAGATTCTTCCATGCTTCCACCGCAGCTTCAGCACGGAGGTTAGCCTCTTCCCTAGAGATGCGAAGAGCATCGAATTCCCGAAGTTGTTGCATCAATCGGCGAATCTTTCGTCCATCGACCCGTTTGTTACAGCGTCGCAGCTCCACCAATTTCCACAACTTGCGTCGACGATATACTGTTCCCACGTCAGCAGTGAATGCCATTGCACCGGTATAAAATCGTCGACATTTGCGTTTGGCTCGGCGGCGGATATCAGCCTGAATTGCCTGAAGTTTGTTGTATTGAGCCACATCGGAGACCGAGAACTCCCCAGAGAGAGCTTTCTTTTCCAAGGAGAAAACTTTTGCAGGTATCTTGTGTTGTTCCATTTGCTCCAGTACATACTTGTTATATTTCTTCATGGCGACAGGGTCCCGAAGTGGCAAACTGTCTACTGGGCGTTTATCTGGAAGTGGGGTAGGAAACCCAAAAAGGGAATGGACATCGATATCCACCCACAGAAGACGATGATCTGACTCGGCATACAACTCTCCAAAACCGGTCATACCAGCAGAACGCACAGTGAGCCCGGGGGATGTCCAGATACCGTCTATAGGAACATCTTTCTTATTTGACATGCATGTCGCAACACGAGGAAGCTGGGGGTGGGTGGACTGCATAATGTTGACGAGACCCCACTTGGATGTCCATTCTTGTGGGGCATCGTTAAGATCTTCATTGGCGTCCATGCCTATCACAATTTGATCACCGGCGGCCACCCATTTATGAACCTGCTGGTCCAAATCTTCGAAGAAGGCAAGACGGGGTTCTCGATAGCCAAGAGGCTCCGCCACCTTATTGAAATAATGCTCGTGTTGAGAGAAAACAGATGTAATCTTGGCTGAAGTATCTTTTACCGGACGATATGCAGAAATAACGTGAACACGAATTCCTTGCTTGCCTTGAAGGAGTACCCATATCCATCGGCCCAATCCTGTAGGATCTTCTCCTTGGTCAATTTTTCGTAACATAGTATTTTCATGGAGGAAACAAGCAGTACCGCCAAAAATCACTCTGCGATTGCTGGTAGAGTGGCGATTAGTGGCGGCAATAGTATGAAGATGCGGAAATCTCCGCTGCCAGCAGAGGGATGGTGGTAGGATGCGATCATGGCAGTTAACTTCTTGGACACCAAAGAAGTCAAAGCGGTAGTCCTGGAAGACGGAAGTAAGAAGTTCCGCTTTGAAGCTCCTCGGTGCCAATGGGAGGCCCTTGATGTTCTGAAAGGCAAACCGAAATGAGTTCGTGTCTTTGGTCTTGCTAAGTTTTGTGCCCCAGAAACCGGCCCCTTTTTCCCGACCCGTTAATGGCGGCGCTCCTCGTCGTCGGGAAGACGAGGAGCGGCGCTTATTTTCAATCTTGTTTGTCGACACTGTCGGCCGCAGTGTCGACGACATCCCCATGGGCCGAGGGAGTAACTGCGCTTGTGGCGCGAGTCAACCTCAAACGAGCTTGTAGATATTCCTGATGCATTGTTTCATACATTTTCATTTGTTCGGCTTGTTTCCGAATTAAGTCCTTCATGTCGGCCAGTTCCTTTGCCATTTCCTCTCGCTGAACCCTTGAAGTTTCGGCAGTTTTGGCTGAGGTTTTAGTTTTAACCGTGGCTTGTGAGACTTCTTCCATATCAACATCAATGATTTCCGCCACCTCCTTGTCTTCGTGGGATAGAGTGCCTTTTGTGGAGACACTAGCTGCGTCGTCCGTCCCTACCCTGGTGGTAAATGCTGTATCTCCATCGTGTGGGCCATTATACACACTGCCGAGAGAGGCAACGTCTCCGCCTTTCTTTGCAGAGAGGCTATTGATCAAGCCGCTGGGGGAGTTCTTCTTGGTGGGGAAGCTTGCTGGGGGAGGAGCAGTTTTGGCGACGGTTGTGCCTCCTGGGCGTTTGGAGGCTTCTTCCTTTTTCCATGCGTCTCCCATACCAAAGTAGTCTTCCTCCACAACGTCCTGAACCTCTTTATCGGCTTCCGAGATTGTTGTCTTCCGAGCAGGGTCCCAGTTTTGACCTTCAAAGGCCCTGATGCCTTTATTAGTGAACCAACCCACACAGCCTGTGCCCCAACGGTAGGCGCAGTATGGAATCATGGTACGCAGCGCCTGCAGAGTTTCTTGATGGTAGGCCTTGGTAGTTATGATAATGGTTTCACTGGGATCGTTCCATGCTTTGTCGATAGAATGGATAAGGCGTGCCGTTGGCTGTCCCGAAGGCGTCAAGCTTTTCAAGTACCTATACAGGCTCCAAGGGTCCTTAGATGAGCCCGTGGGCCGCTGTGGGCTGAGGATGTGGTAACTCGAAATCTTGACGAACCACACATGGACAAGGTATTCTTGTTTGTCCCGCAATTCTCCCATTGCTTCTCTTTGGGTTTCTGTCGCATTTTTCCCTGTGTCCGTGCCGAAGCAAGGGACTAGGCGAAGATCCAAGCCGCAAGGCTTCTCCGAGAGTTTCCCGTGTTTTTTGAAGACATTGGCTAAGATAGGCTCATAGACAGATGCATATTCTGAGTCGATGTCGATATGCAACGCCATGGGTTGGCGCTCACCCTGTACCCACTTAGGTGAGAACCCACGAGCATCTTTGATTGCTCTCCATTGCAGCCCGATTGGGACATAAGCCGGAATCTTTGCCTTGTTGACGATGTCCTTCAAGAGAGAGTCGCTATTAATCCATTTGTGTGAGGCAAACAACCACCCGACACATGCTGGCTTCATAGCCTGACAAGGGATAGGGTCGCGAGTGAAGTTGATGCCAGAGACCACCGATTCTAATCTGGTTTTAAATTTACCCAGGTTAGGGAGGCGTTCGCTCAGCTTATCCGGTCTTTGGGTTACGAAACGGAGGCGAATAAATGCCAGACCTTCATCTTGAGCTTTCAGAGACAGGAATGAGCCATGGATCGCAGTCCAGCTATCGTGATCCTTGGACTCAGGGAGAGAGGAGGATTTCCAATAAAATTTCTGAGCGCCCTCCTTGTTACTCCAAGTGGCTAGTCCAAGTTTATCCATACCCTCAATGCTTTGAAGGGCCTTAAAGAGCTGGGTGACTTTATCAGCCAGGAAGGCCTTAGGGTCGTCTGACGGAGAGATTATCACTTGGGCCCGGTATCGGATGTCCTTTTCGGGATTCACTACGGTCGGGAAAATCGAGATGCCTTCCGGTCCACCTTGGAGGAGCTCTGCTAGGGTTTTGATGGGTTTATCCGTGGTATTGTCTTGTGAAACTTCAAATTGGTCGGCCAATTTGGTGGGGACAGTCACCATCTCGGGAGATGAAGCATCAATGTTGAAGACTTCAGCAGTGCTTGCAAACGATTGTCGCCTTTTGGCCGTTTCAGTTGTCGGAGCCCTTTCCGTATCGTTGGGAGCCGAGACTTTAGGTGCGGAAACAGCAGCAGCATCGCGTTCTTCTTCGGGACGGTTCTTCTTTTTATTCTGACCTTTTTGAGGTGTTTCGTTCGTTGGTTCGCTTCGCCTTTTGGGATTGTTAAAAACTGTGTCCATCGTTTGGATCAAATCGTCGGTTTCATCAGTTACAGTCCCATTGTCATTCACAACGTCGGTACGAGCATGAGTTGCCGACGCCGCGGTACTGTTTGTACTAGGATTTGTACGTGGATTTGTGTCATTGGTGGGAGAAATCAAAAGGAGCTCTCCCGAGCTGGTTTTTCCATCTTTTGCCCCCGCTTTTGCTTTGGTAGCCTTGGATGAGAGAGCTGAAGTCCTACCGGACCTGCGATGAGAGGAATACTTGCCCATCCCTCGATTGTTGTGAGTCTTCGCCATGGTCAAAGTCTACGCTTTCCGTCGTAAAATTCGATACGTCTAAATTTTTCGCTTTGGTGTTTATTATTTTAGGAGTTATGGAGCCGCAGTGGGTTTATCCCCGGAGGTAGAATATGTGTGTGCGATCACGAGACATGGAAACAGGTATTTGGTAGGATGATGTCGAATTGTGCATTGAGAGAGAACCATCTCCGTATAAAAGGGAATCTACAGAGTCGGCGGCCACTTTTTTTGCGAAATTTTCATCTAGTAATGAATGGTTTTTAATGATCTTTATTTTTGGGATTTTGGTGTTTAAGAAAGTCCGACAATGATGGGACACTCCATAAGCGCATGTATTCGTAAATGTCTCTTTGCGAAGAATTCAGATCGGGATATGCAGATATCGCTCTGTTTAAGGGATCCACGCGCATGGGTGCGAAGGCGTTATGGTCGAAGTAGTCGAAAAGGGAAGCTCCTACCTTCTGCCTCTTCCTACCTACGGTCGCATACCTGGTATTATCTTTCTCAGACCGGGATGCAATCTGGATAGCGCAGTCGCTTGCCCCAACATTACGGTCGAAGTAGTCGACAATGGAAGCTCCCAATAACTTTCGCCAAGACTGGCTCCCGGCAAGGGTCGAAAGACTGAGGACATATTGGCCTCTCGCATATTGGCTCCCAATTATTGGCGCTTTGATCTGCTTTTATGTGCCTCCAACGGTCCACAAAAGTAAATGTTTTATGTCTTTGAAGGGGTCAACAATGGACGTTCCGACTACCATTCGTCTAAAAGGGGCTCATACAAGAAAAAGGGCCGATTGCAGAGTGGAGACGATGCTTTAGGTGATAGTAAGGTAGCATTCTGCCCCTCAGCCCTTGTCCTTTATTGCTAAAATTCCATTCATGGCCATCAACCCGCCAAAAACGGCTAATTCTCGCCATATTTTCATCTCATGCTAAAACAAACAAACGCAAGATTAACTACTTAAAAAGCTACCATACGTGGCGCCAGTAGTTGCCTGTCAAGGCTTTACCGTCGCTCAGGGGGTCTGCCATGCTAACCCTAATTGACTTGGATCACCATGATACGACCACCATTACCAGCTCTTTCATGAGTATTCCCCGTTTTGTTGCCAAACAACAAGAACATGCTCTATTACCGGCCATTTTTCTAAAGTTGCCGCTTTTGCCAACCTTCCGCCCCCAATGAGCGTTGTGGCTGAAAATCAGTGTGGTCCTCGTATTGCCCTGGAAATATCTCAAAGCATGGCAACTCTATCTCTTATTACCTGTTGCCCTCGTATCGCCCCACACAAGAATAAGACGGCAAAGCACGTTAGCAGTTTCTTTCTTTTACCTTGTTTCACCTTCACTAAATAGCATACCTTATTTGCCTCTGATGCTGCCTTTTGGTGACTCCTCTCGTTGTAGTTTGTCACCTATGCAGAAGGAACCAGCCCCCCGTGCAACCAACGGACCGGTGCATTTTGTCAATCCCACTCGCTGTCGCTTGTCATTTGTGCAGAAGGAACCCGTGCAGCAGCAACCATTGAACCGGTGATGCTGTTGTTGATGGCGGCATGCAGCCTTTTGTCAACTCCTCTCATTGTCGCTTGCTGCTTCTTGTGAAGCGGCAACTGTCAACCGGTGGGCCACACTGTTGTTGATCATTCAGATTGGTCGCCCCAGGGGAATGGCAAGGACAACATCGTTCTTCTCGCAATCCAAGTGCTCCTTGTCAATGCCGGCAAAAGCCGATTTGGAAGACAACGTTTTTGGTAGCCTCCATTATGTTTCACATAAAGTCATTTTTGTAGCCTTGTGACCCTGGCATCACGTTTGTTTGTTCTTTATGTGAACGAAGTGATGGGATGTGCTGCCGTGGAGGGCCGGTTGAATATGTGGTAGGCATGACTTATACAACGGAAACAGATGCACCGAATGTTTTTGGTTGCGTCCATTAAGTTTCACATAAAGTCGTCCGTTTGACCACCACGCTCCAGCACCAACCGGCTTATTGATATCTTGATATTCTCACAGAATAATATCAAATTGTTCCTCCTTGGGCAACAATACTTTCCAACAAGCTTGCAATTGAAGGAAACTGATGCGCCGAATGTTTTTGGACGCATCCATTAACTTTCACGCTCCAGCACCGACTGGCTTGTTGATATCTTCAAATTCTCACAGAATAATATCAAATTGTTACTCCTTGGGCGACAATGCTTTCCAACAAGCTTGCAATTGAAGTAGAGTGATGCACCGGATGTTTTTGGACGCATCCATTAACTTTCACGCTCTAGCACCAACTGGCTTGTTGATATCTTGATATTCTCACAGAATAATATCAAATTGTTACTCCTTGGGCGACAATGCTTTCCAACAAGCTTGCAATTGAAGGAAACTGTCGCACCAAATGTTTTTGGACGTGTCCATTAACTTTCACGCTCCAGCACTGACCACCGGCTGGTTGTTATCTTGATATTCTCACAGAATAATATCAAATTATTACTCCTTGGGCGACAATACTTTCCAACAAGCTTGCAATTGAAGGAAACTGTTGCACCGAATGTTTTTGGATGTATCCATTAACTTTCACGCTCCAGCACCAACCGGCTTATTGATATCTTGATATTCTCACAGAATAATATCAAATTGTTACTCCTTGGGCGACAATGCTTTCCAACAAGCTTGCAATTGAAGTAGAGTGATGCACCGAATGTTTTTGGATGTATCCATTAACTTTCACGCTCCAGCACCGACCGGCTTGTTGATATTTTGATATTCTCACAGAATAATATCAAATTGTTACTCCTTGGGCGACAATGCTTTCCAACAAGCTTGCAATTGAAGTAGAGTGATGCACCGAATGTTTTTGGACGCATCCATTAACTTTCACGCTCCAGCACCGACTGGCATGTTGATATCTTGATATTCTCACAGAATAATATCAAATTGTTGCTCCATGGGCGACAATACTTTCCAACAAGCTTGCAATTGAAGTAGAGTGATGGCAAGTTTAGCCATGCATTGGACAGTGGCTCATTCTTGCAATGGTTCAAATTGAAAAAATTGTTGGCTAGAGGTATCAAACCCCCCTTGGCTCGGACTCGGAGCTTGGTCAATTAAGGGTTTATTGTCGCCGTTGTCTTCTCTCAGATCTGAAATGCACGTTTGTTCTTGATACTCAGAACAATTCCACCGCAAGATACAGACGTCTTCGTCGACAATCTCGCTACTAACTGCACTTTCGATCATTCTTCTCCAATTGGAAATCCCCAAACAATAGCGAATTATTGCACGAAGTAACTGCAACAACATTCGACCGCCGGATGTGAATAATGGTCAGGCGGGTGAAGAAAACGGGGTTTTAGTTGGATTGTTCCATGTAATGGTCGTGTTTCTGACGGAATACAACCACTCTCAAAGCATTACTCCGCTCCAACCAAAGCAATTTGACAATGCAATAATGCTGGTATTCATTAACACAAACGCCAGTATCGGTGCAAAACGGCTAGACGACGCAAAATCTGCATGGGATCAAGTCACAGCAATTGACTGGTTCAATACTGAGTAGAACCCGACAGTAACACAAAGAATGACTGCATGTACCAATTTATTGTTGTTAATGGAGAATGATCAAATCCCATCGTTTCAACGTTTTTATTGTTCCCTCCGTCCCCGCTGCCGCGGGCAGCCGGAACCCCTCGGTCCGCGCGAACGCACTCCGTTTAGTCGAACCAGTCAAATGAATTGTGAAGATGTCCTTGGAAACTCCACGTGGAATACGTACCTTGTTTTAATTCTTTTAATAAACAAGACGTTAAAAAACCGTTTCTTGTTATGAAGAATTTAACGCTACTTATGATTTGGTAAAAGCAGTGGGCTGATAACGCTCCCCCTTCTGCGTCTGGCTGCCCCGTATTATCTTGGATTGCTTGATTGATACGACCAAGCGAGTGGGCACGTTCGGTCCAATGAGTCGAATCGAAGTAGTCGAATTGGAAGTCACCATTAACTTTTGTCCGAATGGCAGAGCCACAACGTATGCACACACATATCAAAGGTATCTAGGTACGTCGTCTTTCAGCCAGGCTAAGCACCCACTGCGGCGTCGAGGGTGCCCAACCCCAATCATACCAACGGTACATCCCCGCCTACTCCCCCACCCAAAACGTCAGGCTCCCACGCGCATGTGTAACCACACCCAATCAAGTTTGCGCCCCTTGTAGAGATAATGATAGTATAGTTTTTCATCCTGACGATTAACAGCGCTTTCGCTTTTTACCCTGTGTTTCCCCTGTAACGATGTCGACTCCCGAACGCTACATTGCTAACTCTGTCGTAACTCCTGCCGTACTCCGTACTAACACGGACAGTAGTGTTGTGGTTGACCGCCGTCTGGCCCCATCCAGTTATGATGACGAGGCAAAGTTTGTTTTGCGTGAGTTGAAAATCATTGCTTCCATTGTGTTGGGATCTACATATGACCCCACCAAAAATGTTGTTGCGTTGGAAGAACTCGATAAATTCCTTGTTGAGATCTTGGGCGCTGCCTGTTTTGCTGATTTGTCCTCCATCACTGGTTCCGAGGCTGTGGCAAAACTTGGTGACGACTTTCCAACCCTACAACTCCCTACCAGGGCCAACAGGCTCCAGCATGTGGTGGATTTTTCCCGTGTAAACACTTCTATCTCGTTGGATACGGACTATTTGAAACATGTCCTTCCGGCATTGGCCACAAAGGATGTTAGTCAACATAAAGTTGCCTTTCCTACCGAGACGAAGAAATTGGAAGTCCCAACATTGCTACCATTCAAGAACGACTTGGGCGAGTGGTACAATTGGTACCCCGATGTCGAGAACAAGCTGGGTAAAGCTGATCTACGAGATGCTATTACCGATGCTACTTTTGCTTCTCGCTACCCTACTGTTGCGAAACGAGTCTTCTTTGCAATGCGTGAAGCCTTGGCAGACGGTAATGCCAAGCACTTGGGTGAGGACTTGTTTGCCCAGGATGACTTGGACCCGTACAAATTGTGGAGGAGCCTCCACACTGCCTGTGATACGGACTCTAACAAGGCCAATATTACTTTGTTCCTAATTCGCAAGCTCATGGAAATCAGGTTGGATTTATCGATTATCCTACGACCTTTATCTCTGACTTCAAGAGTACGTTGATAAAGCTCCAAAGAAATGGGGCGTCCTTAGCACAGGACCATCAGACCCTTCGGTGTCTGTTACTCCAAGCAATCCAATTGGATGAATATGAGGCAATCCGTGAGAAAATAATTGCGGACCCTACCCGTTCCGTCGACCAACTTTTGAGTGACATCCGAGTCCGTACGGACACCTTGAATATCCAACACGGAGAACATGTGGATGGTAGCACACCGGTGACTACGTCCCGTCGCACTCCAGTTCGTGGAAAATTCCAAGGCACCAAACCGTATAAAGACCAGAAGGCTGGAGGCGGCTTGTCCCTTTGGAATATTCCAGACCTTCCACCCGGATGGGACCAGGCTTTTTCTAAAGGTCTTTACTCTCTTTTGATGAAGTGGCGTAACCGTTGTAATGAGGATCGTCGTCTTCCCCAGTCAAAAATAAATGATGAGTTCGAGGTTGAACGACACACCTATCGCCCAAATAATAGCCGACCGAATGCCAACAAGTCCCGTCAGTCTCGCCAAACCAAACGTCAACGCACCGGGTCAGAAGACGATGGCGAGCAAACCACCGAAACTATTAACAGTAAGCAGACCCGCACTACTCCAAGTACAGTCACGGAATTTCGGATTAAAAGTGGCCCCATGGCCAACCGATGCGTCACTTCCAAGAAGTCCTCCAACTGAAAAGTTGGGGATGGAGCTACGTTGGTGGGCATAACACCCATAAGATCAAGACGCATATCCCCACCATCGAGCCCATCCGAGTCCATATTAATCTCGGACAGTGCAAATGACCAGTTTTTGGTTAATTCTACCTGGACAATAATGCGTTATACGGGACGTTGTGTCTCCCTCTTGGGTGCCCTAGCAGGCCGCCATGCGGGGCAAACATTCCCGGTAGTATCAGCTGCCGCAAAGCTAACTACTGATGTGTAAAGTTTCCTGTGACTTACTCGTATCCTAATGATGATAAGCAGACGTAAAGCTAAAGACAACCGTATCCGAGATAAACCAAGATTAGATTGTGCCATTGTCGATGGCTTACGTATTTCCTCCTTTCCATGACCGATGACCGTGCGCGTGATGCGCGCATATGCCACATCCACATTCGAACAGTCCCTTTGATAGCACAGCTCCCAAAGTAGTTAGCTATCAACATATTCGAATTGGGTGGTAAGACCTGATTTGTGTATCGACGCGTTGCCAGGAGGTACCGCCACATCGCGGAAACCTACGCCGTCCCATCTCCCTTTGTATCTTCCAATGTCCTAGGCTTCCCGAAATACAATATCTCCTGAAGTAACCTTTTCCTGTCATCCGTTGGAATCGTGGTCTTGGTAAACAGATCTGCTAGATTGCACTTCCCATCGATCTTCGCAACCCTGATTGCTTCTCTTGCCGCCTCCTCACGAACAAAGTGATATGAAATCGAATGATGCTTCTTTTGTAACGTTGAATGAGGTAATGACGTATTCTTGACGACACTTTCATTGTCGCAGAAGATGTTGCTGGGCCCATCAATTGGAACTCCAAACATTCGCAGTTTGTACCTCAACGATTTGTTCATCTCGACCGCAACTCGCATTGCGTTGAACTCACTTCCGAATGTAGCGGCTTCCACCGTGTTCTGCTTCTTGGATAGCCACATGATTGGGGCATTATTCACAAATATCAAGATTCCAGATTGCGACCGACGATTCACAACGTTGCCAGCGTGATTGGCATCCACATAAATGACGATGCGAACGGAATTTCCTTTCGGCACCGGCATATTCGGTGGTAGTTCCTCTCCATCTACATCATAAAAATCTTTCCAATCAACGGGAACAAACAAGCTCTCGTCGAAATCAATCAACAGATCATCGAACACCATTGTCGACCATTCATGTTTCTGCAAGTAAGCAAATATTTTGTAAACGGTCTCGAGATGTCCAACGCGTGGGGCACAAAGGTGAGTCGCCAACGACGCTACCTCCGCAAGCATATCAATTCTTCCAAGCTCACACGCCCACCGCAGTACTCCTATCAAATGCATAAAACGAGTCGCCATGTCGTCGTCCAGTAATGGACTCGTGTCCAACTCCGGCCGATAACTCTTTGGAAATGGCCGATCAGAATCCTTCATTGGCAGATCACGGCCTTCTGACTTCAAGGTCTCACGCAAATTCTTAACCGCGCTCTTCACATAATCGTTGGCCGAGATTGCCCAAACCCAACGACCATCAGGTAGTTGATACTTGCCTATGTTTGCCCCGAGATACCTCTCGGGCGGTGCCACTTCATCGTTCTTCAACTGGTACATCCCTGCGATAGCCTTCATTGTTTCCTGCGGTTTGTGCAACATGCACATGATATCATCAACATAAACGAGTAGATATTCATAATATTCGCTCCCGTCCGGCTTGATTTGCGGCCTGATGTAAACGTCAGGGTCTGCTTTCGAGTCTCGCCATCCCAAATCAATTAGACTCGTCCTCAGCATATTCCTCCACGCTGCCCCGGACGACCTTATTAATAAATTCATAAATGGTTAGTGTACAAAGCAAATTTTGTGTTTCCTTTTCCTCTCTCACCGTAGACCATACAGTGCCTTGACGATCAACATAACTGCCCCCTCGTCGCTGCCGAATTCCGGGCCTGCCACTGTCCAAATCTTCTCCCGGCAGTCTGCATTTAAATATGCGTTGCCTACATCGGCCGCGAGTATGTCTAGATTGTTCAATGCTGCCATCAAAAGGGCAATTCGCACGCTGTCCCTGGAAACCACCAACGCATAAGTTATCGATGCCGGGGTCTCGGTTGTATGCCCTCCGGCAACAAGCCTGGCTTTTCTTGTGAAGTTACCGTCCATTTTAATATCAAATACCATATGGCATTTGATTTCTTGATATCCCACCAATGTTTTGCCTGACCTTGCCTCCTCAACAGTAACGCCATCTTTTCTTTGAAAAGCTGGGCGCACATTCTTCATTTCCTTCATGATGGCATCGTACCAAAGGGTCGTGCCAGTTTCCTCATCGATCTTGAGTGCTTCCTTAACAGAATGTGGTAGCCGAATGCCGAACTTGTGGGTAGTTCGCCAGTATCTGCTCTTGACCTTCTTGATAATAATGTTGCGCTTTCGCAGCACGTCCGAAACCCACCACTTGAATGCGGGTTCTTCAGCGATCCCGTTTCCAACGGCATATTCTGCCACCTCTACTGGGTTGCTTTCTTTTAAGTCCTTCATCGCAACCCAAGTCGTTGCTCCATCCTTCCATTCTACTAAAAGGTCCCACCCGATGGTGGTGATCTTGGGAATTTGATTCCCATTCCTTGAAGTTACAAAACCATTGTCCTTCTTGATTGCTCGCCGATCCGACCTGTGATCCAAGATTTCCTTTAAATAAAAGAATTGGTGACCCTCGTCATCCACCTGCGAGAATAAGTTTTCTGCAATGACATTCGCTGTGTACTCCGCCGTCGTCCCGTCTGGGAACACGACTTCGTATTCCCGAGTATTCATGATAGGGTTAGCATTATACTTTCCAATTGGGAGACCGTCTGGTCCCTTTGCCCTTTTCTTAACGGTCCCTCGCACATATTCATCCCCCTGAGGTAGTAAAACCTCTGCTCCAATGTAAGTGTCCAAGGAGTCAGCATCGTGGCCCTCCACATCCATTCCAGGCATATCTTCGCCTTCCACTGCTCCGACAATTTCGTGGTCTTCGTCTTCATCGGCGAATAAATCCTGTTGTCCAAATTTACCTTCTTCGTCTCTGTCTATGTATTGCTCGTCATTGAGCGCCTCCTCGAGTTGTCGATCAAACCTCTCTATCCTTCGCCGAGTATCATCGTTCTTGTAGTCGTCTTCGACCACATGCTGAATCGTCGTGCGAGCCAATACTCTTCCTGATTCGTTCATGACGTAGTCACACAAAGCACCACCAATTCGGTGCACCACTCCAACAAACCTACCGAGCTGTGGATTAATGTCGGCATTTGGGTTGTCCCAATACCAAACACGATCCCAGAAAGAAAAATCGAGCCACTCAGAAATATCCACCGAGTCACCAGTGACCCGTTCAACGCCAGTCCTCCCGTCCCGTCCTGAAGCAGTGCGAGATAAAATCTCGGCTTCCCATACCATGCCGTAATCCCACACTCTCCTTGGGACGCCCAGAGACGTTGCCCTGTTCTTCCATTTCCTCCTCAGCGTTCCAATGTCTCGTTCACAGCGATTCTGCCAGGGTGAGTAAGGCTCTGTCTGTCGCAAAAGCATCCGCACCTTGCGTGCAGTCTTAGCAAAGTCGCTGCCCGGAGCGACTTGCTCCAAAGCGCCATCTACTGTCATCATTTCCGGCACGCCAACGTCGTCAAGAAACTCTTGCAGTGCTGCGCCGGCTTCACCTTTTGACTCCATTGGAAATACCTTAATCAAACCTTCGCCACTGAAGACCTGTGCATACTTATTACCTCGAATAGATTTCACCCCAGAGATCATCGTATCTGAGAAGAACTTAGCCCTCAATCGTCGCCTCGAATCCGACAGAATATCTGTGCGGTATCGCCGCCGAAGAGGATGGACGGCTGTGCGAATACCGACTTGAGTCGTCACCTGTAAGGTGCTCTTTGCTGTTTCCAAGCCGATTCTCCATTTCTGAGCCAACAACTCCGGTGTTATGACAGAGTGCCGAGTGGTAGCTACTGGAGCAACCGACATGGCTTGAGCAGTCCTCACAACCTGCACCTTTGAAATTAATTTAGATATCATCGTGGAACCTGTATAAACAGAAGAAATTTGTGAAAATGTAATGTTGCCGGGATCAAGACCCTTTGGCTGAACATTAACCCCGTAAGCCAGACGATCCATTTCTGCCTCCTCCTTCGACAGCCCGAAAATGGCGGAAGAAGGATCCCAAAGATCGTCGTTCATCAAAATATGACGACACGTATTTAAGTCCTCGTCAGAAGGGCAAAAGGATTCGAAGGAACAAGTGGTCCCTTTCATCCGGAAGGGAATGAAATCACCATCCAAAGTAGATACACCAAGTGGGCGATTAGGATCAGTCGGGTCATCACAGACCGAATGGCCAAATGCACGCCATTGATATGGGTTGATCAACGAGTTTTCCATCGAGGTCCAAAATCCAAGGCCCTGTGGGAGAACAAGAATAACCGTTTCACCTGTGGAAGGAATCTGAAAAGCAGTTGCCGCCGTTACCATGGGTACTCCTCGGATTGGTTCGTAACCAGGATTAAAGGGTGAGACGTCAACAATTTCCCCAGTGTATTCCAAGGGTCGGAAATTCTTTCCGAAGCAGTGATTGTCAGATCGGCTGTCAATCTCGTTAGTGCGAAATTCACCAATAGGAAATACCGTAGTATCAACCTGAGCCTTGCCAGATGTCCTTTTCAATATCTTTACCATGCTCGAATTACGAGAGTTGCCGCCATAGGCGCCTTGCCCCATTCTTGGAGGCTGGGCATTTGTAGATGGTCGTGCGGTAGGCACGGATGTGGCGACTGAGGCGTTGTCCTGATTCGTAGCTGCCATGACTCCCCGAGTCACGGCCTGTTCGATTGCCTCAGTCATAGTGGAGACATCGCCTCCAGTAGTATTAGCTGCCGAAATGTTGCGTTGCTCAACAGCCCTAGCACGGTTTGGATCAGTTTGAATTGCATAGCGAATAGCGGGAGTCAAGCTCCACCACTCCGCCTCCGTCATATAACGGTGCGGGTCGGAAAGGTCCACGCCAGCATAAGACTGTGGGACCCCTGGGATACGGTTGGAGGACCTGCCTCCTCGACCGCCCCTTCCGTCTCGCCCTCCACCACGGCCACGGCCTCCCCGGTGACTAGAACCATCATTGCTTGCCTGTGAAATGTGCCTGTTAGCGCGTTTGTATCCTCCGCCTCGTTCAAACATAGCAGGGTGAGCACGACGCAAAGTATCACTGAGCGTAGCGGCGCTTTTGTCAAAGTCAGCTCTCAAGTTCCTGTCAAGCATGATATACTCAACCGTAGCCTTAAATTCAGGCGCATTTGTATTGATACCACGAGTCAATTTCTCAACCTGTTCCTCGCCCGTAACAGGGCGTCCATACTTCCTCATAGTCTCGAATGCGGACTTGAGCTCCGAAACGTATGACTCAAAACTCTTACTCTGTTCATTGCGCCAGTGCAAATGCTCGATTTGATAGCGAGCCTGTTCCAAACGACGCTGTTTCATATCTGGCCCATCGTAATGGGACCTGAGGTCTTGCATCGTCATCCTACCGTCCTTGTGCTTTTCGTTACCTTTCACCCAATGATAGGCGTCCGTACTAATCACGCACTGCATAATCTTGCGGAATACCACCTCCGCGTCTTTCTTGAATACTCTACCCTCGAGTGTAGCGCTCCAAAACGGCAAGGTATCATCCCTGTCTGGGTCGTTATCATCGCGGACAACGTACGACAACGGAACGTTGCTGGCACCCTTCATGCTCTCCAAGTGGTTGATAAAATCTTTCTCCCAGTCAATCCATTTCTCGGGCTTGAGCTTTCCGGGCATTTTAATTTCATCCGCTTCGTTCCCTGCTTCCTTCTCCTGGATTCCTAAGTTGTATTGGTTCTTAGCATCGGAATACGCATCCAGATCAAAGTCATCCGGGAGCAAGGCTGCGCCACGCGAGTTCAAATCACGGACCCAAAATGCGAGGATTTGCAACTTCTTGATCCCAATCGCATTAAGCTTCGGCTTCATGTTTCCTCCCATGTCACTCCACTCCTTGTCGGTAAAACCAATCATGTCCTCCAAGTCGTTGATGCCCTGCAAATGGACCTGAAAGGCTTGCAAGCGGCTCAAACCAAGCACATCATGCAAAATGAATGGGACATCGTCCACGTTCGCCCCGCCGTTGGCGTTGAAGTAGGCGTTCGCCTGAGCAACTGTCGCATCGTTAACCATGTTTCCTTAATTTGTGCGCAAACAGTAATATGTTAGTCAATAAAACGGTGGGCCGGAGCCCGATCCGCACGTTTCCTAGTCGCCTTTTGTCCTGAGTTTGGGTCAAAGACCCTTTCCTGTTGTTCCTTTCGTTGTACCTCGAGCCTGCCCACGGAGAGTTGCATTTAAAAGTGGCACCAGGGCCGCAACTTCGAAGCAGTTTTACACCTCAATTGTGGGTGTCTCGGGCGCCGAACGGGGTGATCAGTCCCTGGCGTTGCCTAATTGCCTTGTATCCCTGTTTCCTTGTTCTCCTCGAAAACTCTTTCTTTTTCCTTACTACCTTCGAAACCCTCCAAAGCGTCCTGGGTCTGATAAACTGTGTAAAGTTTCCTGTGACTTACTCGTATCCTAATGATGATAAGCAGACGTAAAGCTAAAGACAACCGTATCCGAGATAAACCAAGATTAGATTGTGCCATTGTCGATGGCTTACGTATTTCCTCCTTTCCATGACCGATGACCGTGCGCGTGATGTGCGCATATGCCACATCCACATTCGAACACTGAAGATGGAAAACAATTTTGCGCTATTGTGCATGAGGCTCTCTATGATGATAATCCTGTGCAAATGGAATCCCTGATAGCCAATGCCCAGGTGCGGGTTTGGTTTGACCTGGCGACCAAACGTCCATCGCGCACACATCAAAAGGTTCATCCATTTCCAATGCCTGCAGGATCTATTGATCCTTGTGATTCGTTATATTGGTTGCCCTGCAATGCGCGCATCCTTTCACCATCTTATCTATTTCGACTGCCATCTTCGGCCACCAATACCTTGCGGTGATACGGTAGTACGTCTTGTGGCTGGACATGTGTCCTGCTATGGGTGTCGCGTGGTACGCGCCGAAATGATGACATCTCGCAGTTTCTTTGGTACGACCGCCCTTCGGAGCTGCCTAATGTTCGTTGCTTTCGGCTCCTCGTACTCGTAGAGTATTTCGTTTTCCACTTCCAATCGTCCTTTTTCGAACGCGCTCCAGTATGCCGGATCTTGTAACATCTCCCGTTTCAGTCGGGTCTTGTTTGTGAGGGAGTCCATGATGCGTTGCAAGTCTGGTTCCGCTTTGGTCTCTGCAATCCATAGGTCCCTCGTTGGCAATGGCCACGTGGTGTGTTGATTTATCCGCCTTGTGACCATGGCCTTTAAATGCTCATGCCTCTCGTCCCCATATGACGTTAGCTCCATCGCTGTCGTATCGTCCATGATTGTTTCGTCCAATTCAGCCTCGAGGATGGGTACCATTATTTTTGCCCATGTCTCCTCAGGTGCGGTTGTCCTCACTCTCGCTCGCTCTTTACTCCATTTGGTGCCGTTCCATTCCAAATGTTGTCGAGCCTGCTCGGCTTCCATCCCTAAAAGTTGCAAAGTTTCCCATGGTCTTATGGCTCTCGCCTGTGCCGGGACCCATGCGTCGTTGGCTTCGACTATGAACTCTCCTCTTCCGATGGCTTCATCCCCTTTTGCCAAATTTGGTGCCACTTCTGCGGCTGTGAATACTTTGCGAGTCTGCGGTGCGTCGTTGGTACCGACGTTGACGATCTTTTCCTCAGTGTCTTTGTTGCTCGGAGCGATGTGACAATAATCGCTGTAACTTGAATTCGGCAGGTCTAGTACGTCCCCTAGGGTTCTGCCTGTTATTTTGGCGCTCTCCTCGCCTTCAAACACTTTCAGTTTGTTTCTTGTAGCTACCAGGACTAAATGTCTTGATGCCACTGCCGCCCCACATTCGTCCCCTTTTAAGTCGAGTTCTTGCGTATGGAACTCGAATTCCGAAAGTGTTTTATTCCAACGTCCCCTGTTACCGCGGTTCTTTTCGTTTTCACTCCAGCACATGACTACCGTGGTTGCCCCTTGGGCTTTGGCCTTGTCAATTAATTCCTCCAGTGCTTCATGGCGTGGTGAGGTATTAATGTCGTCTGCCTGGTTGATGAGTACCCATTCTACTGGTGGCGGTGGCTTCGCGCTGTTGGTCATGTGCTTCACTGCTGTTTCCAATTGTGGGCAGTCTAATTTTTCTTGCCAATATTCATCTTCGTCTGTTTGCAGGGTTGTCATTGCCTCGTACCCTAGCCTCTCCATTGCGATGGTGGCCATCTGTAAGCCTGCTCCAACAATCCACGTAGCTCGCCCTGTGTCACACACTCTTGCTAAGTCGGTTCTCAACGTCGTCCACGGGCCTCTGATTTCCGGCCTCCTATTTTCTATTGGCCATGGCGTCGGCCCTTGTGTTGCTCTCCAAAAAGCTGCAACAACGGGATTGTTGGTCACAGTCGACTCAACGCTTTTCTCTCTCCAGTCGGCCACTGTCGACTCATACCGCGATAACAAATCACATTCCACCAGCATGCGCCCCGGTCGATGCACTATCGTGAAATTGTATGCCAGCAATTCCATTCTCCACCTTTGGGTTGTGTGAGTGATGTTGGCTTCCCCTTCAAAGAATTTTGTTAGACCACTGCAATCCGTGATCCATGTGAATTCTCGTCCTACGAGCCATTTACGGAGTTTTCGCATTGCCCATCTCCCGCAGGCGGCTTCGCCTACATATGAATGATAATCTCGTTCTGGTCCTTTGCATTTTCGCGACATGAACAAGATCGGACGTAGTCTCAGTCCCGACAACGTTTTGTCGAATTCACATTTGTCGCCCTCTGCTTCCCGCAGTAATGCTTCTTCTGCTTCTTCGGACGTTTCGGCTTGCAATAACGCCGATCCCATGGCGTCCTTCGACCAATCCGTTTTCAAAAAGAATCTTCGATTCGAGTCCGGTCTTTTTAGTACCGGGCCCGTCAGGATCGCTTGTTTCAGTCTTTCTAATTGCTCATCGTGTTCTCTTTTCCATTCCGTTTTCAGTAACCCTTGGGCTTCTTCTTTAGTCGCTGTTCCTGGGCTTGGCTCTTTCTTCAGTAGTTCCCTGAAGATTGCGACTTCGCATTCGTAGTAAAACCCGATCAGTCCGATTAGCGTCCGAATGTCGGTGAAGTTTAGCGGCGGTCCAAGATTGTTGATGGGTTCGTATTTGGACTTCGCGGGCGCGTTGCCCTCGGGCGTTACGTCAATTCCCACGAATTCGGCTCGATCCGGAAGGAACCTTGCCTTTCGTAGGTTCACGGTGACTCTGTACCTTTTGTAGACTTCTAAAATGGCCACAAAGTATGCCAGCGGCGAAACAGGGTTGCGGTCGTGGATCATCACATCATCCACGATGACCTTAGAATCCGGGTTTCCCTCGGCTGCCGCGATGTGAAGGTCACGCTTCATTTCCCCAATTGTCTTTTCAATGCCTATCGCCTTGACGCTTTCCTTGTTGCGTTCAAGTACTTGTATCATTGTGGTAATTGCTGCCGATGGGTCCTCGTGGAACCGTCGATTCCACTCTCGTTTGAAGTCGGTTGACATTGCCACGAAGAAGGCATGGGCATTGAGGATGCCCATTGGCATTACCTTCCAATGCTTTTTTCCTTCTGGTACGAAGAACGCCGTCTTTTCCTTTGCCGCTTCGTGCATAGCCACTTGCCAGTATCCCGCATCTAAATCCAACGTGATAAAATGTCTTGCGTCCCCAATATCTTCGACCGCGTCGTCGCATCGCATGATGAAGCATGCGAATGGTCTGGTGACTGCATTAAGATTGCAATATGATACGCACAGTCGGAAAACATATTCTGTCCAATGTACATGTCCTTGGTTTGGCTTGGCAGCTAATACGACCATCGCACCCCATGGTCCTTCGTCATCCTCCACCAAACCTTTGTCTTCCAATACTTGGACCAGTTGTCTAATTACCCTGGCCTCGTGCGGTCCGTACCTTGGCTGCTTGCAACAAACTGGTTGTATTTTTGCCGTGTCAATGTTGAAGGCATATCCGAGGATGTGGCGCTTCATGCCGGCTTTGATAAATACATCCCAGTATGCTTTTATGATTGCCTCGATTGCGCCTTGATATTCCTCTGGGCATTTGCGCCACTGGATGTTGTCGTCGAACTCTTTTCCGTGTTCGTCTTCTAGATAGTTAATTACATCCCTTCTTGGTTCTGGGCTTGCTTTTGTCTTGACCACAGTTCGTCCTTGATCCTCGAATAACCATGCGAGATCCTCCGCTAAGTCCTGTGTTTCTTCTTCTTGGTATACATTTTTCACTTGAGCTCTCCAGGCGCGTTTTGGTACTTGAACCGGCTTCGTGCCATCGTCCATGACTCCTAGTTTTGCTCGTCGCTCTTCTTCTTCGGTGGCGGATGAAGCCGCAAAAACGCCGGCATGTTGTTGGTCCATCCTGAGTGCTCGTAGTTGGGGGGCCGCTCCTACACGAGAAAGATTAGTCCATGTCGTTGATTTAGTTTTATGAATTGATCTTTCTGGTGCTTGTTTCGTCCCCCGTGCCCGTCAGGCCATCAGGTCTTCCATTTCCGGTTCTGTGTCTTTCTGGTTGATGACATTGCCTTCCTTGCCCATGAGCATAGTGATAGCTTTCTTCGAGGGCAAGATTCCTTCCATCACGTCCAAGAAGGATACTTTTCCGACTCTTTCGTTGACGACTTGAATGTTCTTGGCCTTGGCGAGTAGGATCTTGTTTCTGTCTTGGCTCACTGCCGCAATCTCCTCAATTGGAATTAAGTTTGGTCGTTCCAATGTCAATTTGAACTCGTTGTCAAATATTTTAGAGTGTACGATGCCTTCATCAAAGTCGGCCTTGAGCTTTGCTGCCATAATTAGTGGCAATCCGTAAATTGTGTTGAGTGGCAAGGTTTCCGTGAGTCCAATCATGACGGTGTGATTGGCGCTCGACTCGTCACAGTAGGGTATGAAGTATTCCATGATGTGAGTACTTTTCACCTGGCCGTCAATTCCTCCGATGGCGATTGGTTCGTAGCGGTAGCTCTCCAATTCGTGCACGGCTTTGACAGCTTCTGGGTAGCATCTTGCAATTTCGTAGTGGTACGGCAACCATCCCATGGTGCAGCAGCCTCCCGTGTCGTACAAACCTTTGACGAATATATTTGCTGACGTTGTCTTGCCGATTGGAAGGGCCATGAATGCGAGCATGGAATTGACCGCGAATTCCAAACGTCGCCCGACTGGTTCTATCATGGCAAACGTGTTGCCGGCTGCCCTGTTATTCCCTTCTTCTTCTTTGTCACTTCCCTCCGCCCTCCAGAATGCAAAAGTGCGTCGGGTCACCCCTGGGGTGGTCTTGGCTCCTTTGTGGTCCTTGCCGCTCCTATTTTGTTTGTCGACGGCGCTGGCCAGACTTGTTAGGAGTCTGGTGCGTTCGGTTGGACTTGTAGCTTCATCTGTGATTTTCTTGAGATGATCGAAAATCTCGGTGGACATATAGCCTCCTTTATGCGGCTCTTTTCCGGATCGCCATCTGGCTCTGCTTTCCCTGTGGGCCTTCATGCGTTTATAGAAGTTTTTCAGCACTTCTTTGTCCATCTTCTTAGGGCAGTCTTGGAAGAAATGTCCGGTTTCATTGCAGCCGTAGCATTCTCTTGGGAACGGGGTTCCGCTGGCTATTTATCTTGGTCGCCGGCAATTGCCAGCTCTGTGGGTACCATTAAAATCGTCGACTCGTTCCCCATGTCCACATGAATGTTTTGTTGAGGTGGGTCCGCTTTCACCGTGGCCGCTGTGGACTTGTCGATAGCTGAGCCCACGAAACCACCTTGGAAAGAGCCTTGAAATCCTGGGCTAGCACCGAAGTTACTGGTTACCCCGAAATTGGGTTGTCGCATTGCGGAAAATGTGCGACCTGCTCCACGTGATATGGTGGAATGGGCCGGTGTTACCTCTCGTGGGTCGGACCACGGCCTCGTCCAATCCCTCCAATTCGGACGATTTGCTTCATTTCTGCTTCTTGTTCCTCGCATATCTTCTTGAAAACGTTTAGGCGACGCAAGTTGTCTGTGAAATCTGTCGGTAGACCTTGTGGACGGCTCCTGACGACCCGCTGTTGTAGCTCTCGCTCCAGCGCGTGATAGAATGTATCGGCCAGGTCCGGTAGGTCCGCTGGGGGGGCCGCTTCGTCGACATCCCTGAGGATGGTCATGAATTGGTTATAGACATCGTGTATTTTGCTGAACACGTGACGTCCTTGGGTTCTATCCCACACCCTTTGTTCTATTTTCTTGAGGCGCATGGCCACAGAGAGGACGCCCTCCATGACCCCCACGTAAGTTTTGGTGGCCTGAGCCAAGGCGTAGAACCTTGTTTCTTGCTTGATTTCCATAAGCCATTTGTTGAAGATACTGGCCTCTGGGATGCCCTGCTGTCGTTCTGAAAGCTTCAGAAGGAGAACTTGCTGGGCTCCTGTCTCGTAGGCCTCCACCACATCCTTGTACCTGTTTGGGTCAGTGACCATTTCAAATGTGATGTTGTTGTGCATCGCTCCGTGTTCCTTCCAAACTTGGAGGTACACTGTGCCATTGGTTGGTGCCGGGAATTTGGCTGGGTCGATTCCTATGTCTTGGTGGGTGGTCATAGCTCTGGGGCGAACTGTCAGGTTTACCCGGAAGTACGTGGCTGACTGCCTATGGGCTGCGGAGATATCTGGCCCATCGCCTGGGTCTATGACCTGTCCCATGGCATCCAGAATTTCCATTGTCTCCCAGCGATAAATGCCTGAATTGTATTGTCCAAACTCTGCGATGGCTGTGTCTACCATTGTCTCGGCTCCGGGACATTCCTCCATGAATATATTGGCCAGACCATCAGCCTTGTCGCTCCATGGAGCTGTGCTGTTTCTTTCAATGGCCCTGACAATCCTTTCGTGGATCTGGTTCTTGATGATTGGATCCTCTGTATATGGTGCCAACTTTGGTACCATTACCGTCAAGCGATTCCATCTCACTTCGTGATTTACGGGCATGCCGTTCTGCCAGTAGGTACTGCATCCTCCCGTGTCTGCACCCGCGCGTCCCTGGTTGTTGCCATTCTGACCTCATGCGTATGCCATGGTCCAGTGGCTATTTCCTGGAGTCGTCACTGCGCTCCCCATGCTGGCCAGTCCTTGTATGGCCCCACTTCCTTCCCGCAACTGATCGTACGGAGCAGAATAGCCTCCGTTCTGGTATGCGGCGGCTGGGAACAAATCGTCCAGCGGGATACCACTTAAAGTAAGTCCGTCCTCGTCTAACTCTCCTAACGATTCTAGATACTCGTTATCCAACAATCGATCATTCCTCATCGTCTACTCTTATGACTGTCGCACTGCCTCCCCGCTGGAGGGTTGTTGTCTGAGCAGATTGTGTCGATGCCTCTCGTCCATAGCTTTCAGCGATCCACACTAGAGAGTCGTTGCCTCGTCTCTTCATGTGGCTGACGTGGAGTCTCTGCCTTCCGCCTCTGGTCCGTCGGTCATCTTCTCCCTCGACTCGTCCGACCGGCTACAGTCTTCAGCCACCCAATAGGGAGCTGAGTCTAAAATCCTGGGCGCAGAAACCGCGCGATTTAGACCTCAAGTCTCAATTCTAACGCAAATAAAGGCCTTTATTTGCGATGGGTACGTATTTAGGGCTGTAGAATCAATACCGAGTCTAGCTCACCTTCGCAAATAAAGGCACTTATTCGCCATCATTCGACGTCACGACCGCTCCGTCGTGACGTCCCACCCAGAGTTCAAAACCACGCCGGCGTGCCCGTCGAAACGGTCCGATCCGAGCAAGTCTCCCGCCAAGATCCCGATGAGCGTCTTCCATTTTCGTCGTCGCAAACACATTCGCATCGCATTGCATTGTCAACCATGCCAAGAGGACATAAGAAACAAACCTATGGCGGGTCCACCCCTGTAGCAGGCCCTGTAGTAGTGCCTGCAATTGTAACCCAGCACCAAACCAATGTAGCAGTAGCCGCCAACAATCTCACAGCAGCTGCTGGTGCCGCTGCAATGGCGGAGGCTGTCCGTGCTATCAACCTAGCACACAGGAAGCCGAACACTGCAGCTGCCTACGATCCGAAATCGCTAGAATGGAATGAATTCTGCGATGCAATGTATTCTGAGCACCCTGTAGCTTTCAGATATACAGTGGATAGTGAGAAACTCTTTCGTTTCATCGGCTACCATGCCTTTAGAAACAAAAGACAAGGCGGGAAAAGTCGACCTGGTCGTGTCTCATTTGACCCGTTGGAATTCAAATCGAAGGAACAGGAACTTCTCCAGCACATTGCCGCGCGCCAGGAGAACCCAGAGTACGTGTTCCCCGACCCTGAGCACCCGTTGGGTGCTGATGCAATTAACACGTATATCAGTACAGTTCGGAGCATCTGGAGCGAACAGCGGGAAAAAGGGGCGAACAACCACAGCTGGGATGCCATCCGTGGAGATCTACGTGTAGTGCACATGGTGAACATGGTGAAGGGCCGCAAGGCCCGAATCAAACGCGCAAGATTTGACGAGAAACTTGACCGAGATTTCCAGCCTTTTCAGTCAATGGACCAGTTTCCCATTGCTGAACAATGGCTGTGGGACTATGGCAAAGGGACGAGACAGCAATGCTTTGTAGGCTTGAGATCGCGTATGGCATTCTCATGGTGCTACCATGCTGTTCTCCGCCAGGAGAGTCTATTTCTTGGTGAGTTGAGCGACTTGTTTAGTTTTATTCTTCGTCGTGACGATCATTCAGATCCCATGGAGGTTGTCATCCTCCAAATGAGGACAGGCAAAACTGTAGGTCGTTGCAATGATAGCCCGCAATATGGTCGCGCTATTCGCAACAAGAAAGTGTTGGAATGCCCTGTTGGCGCCCTTGCATTCTATCTATTCTACAGGTTTGCCTACAGTGGAGAAATGAGCGACAGCTGCAGGCCGGACTTTTCCGAAAATAAGGCCTGGTTTGATGTCAAACTTCTTTCAGACGGTAGTCTGAATCATTGTAAGTGCATGAAGCCACGAACTTTCACTGATGTGATAAAGAAATGCTTCGCCGAATGTCACATCTTTGCTTCCTGGGTTGGCCATTGGGGCCGCCATTGTGCAAATGCAAAAATGGAGACGATGGATGTGCCGGATGTTCAACAGATGAGGATGGGTAAGTGGGAGTATTGTTTGTGTTTTCGTTAGCAACATTGATGACTTACGTATTGTTCTCTACTGTGCTGTTGTCGAATATATTTAAAGGGCATTGGGACCACACCGTCCATGCCAAAACATATTCGTCACAGGTAGCCATTCATGGCATGAAAGGCATGGCCGGCTACACCAAGAATGAAGACTACTACCTCCCACGCAATCGGATTGAGCCGCCTACTGAGCTAGAAAAGCAGATCTTTCCTTGGGTCGACGCGGAATTGGTTAAGTTAGAGGAAAAATTTGCGGCAGACAGCGACGATCCAAAGGCGACAGCATGGGGCTTCCTTCGGTTTTTGAGGTCGATGAGGCGGGTCATTCTGCAGGATGCGGCGGCCATGATTGTGGAGGACCCAGGGCGGCGCAATCAGCATCCATTCTTCCAGTTGGAGTTGTTCCATTCTGATTCCTTTGAGGCATTTGTTGGCCGGATGCGCAATCTTTTGATGGAGTCGTCAGTGCAGGCAGAGGCAAGAGGACAGATAGAGAAGGCACTTAGGGGCATGAACGCGAGATTCGACAATCTGGAGAGTAGAGTGCAGGGGGGGTATTCCATGGTTGCTAGCCGCCTTGAGGAGTTGGTAAGGGCACAACTTGACAATTTTCGAGTTTCAATCGCAGCTACAGTGGCAGACCAGTTGATTGTTGCAGCCGATTCGATCAGGGCAACTGGCGGCGATAGAGAGTCGAATGGTGGAGAACAAGGAGGTAGTGGAGTGGAGGAGTTGGAGGCTTCTGGTTTGGATGATCCAAGTTACTTTGGGCACAAGTTGACAACGGGATTCTGCGGTTCAGATTCCGTTTTTCGGATGTACAATGAATGGCATGGGCTAAGGGAGTTCACAGGAATTCCTATGGATGGAGGCATTGCCGCCATTGAGGCTGCTCATGGGAGCAATTGGCGGAAAGTGGGCAAATATTGGACGGCCAAGGAGCAAAAACATTTCAGTAGGATGGGCATCATCATGAGGGGCATCGATTGTGCAGGGGCAGAAGGCCACAATTTCGCTGATGTTTGTCAGGAGCTGACACAGCACTTTACTCATGGCGGTTCCAAGTCGCTAGCAGGTTTAGCAATCTATGTTCAGGAGAAAGGTTGGGTTGAAAGGAAGAGGAGGAGGGTGGAGACCGATAACTAGTGGCGCTAAATTCAGTGGTCCCCTGGAGAGGGGGGTGGTGGTGGGCAAAACTTTACTCAATTATACATAACTGAATAGCAAGGATTTTGATTCTATAGTTATTTCTACTGGAGCAATTTCATAGCCTAGTAAAGATTTCAAGATTTCTGTCAATGCCATGGTCAAATTCCTGAAAAGTTTTAGTCTTGGTCCGAGCCGTCGAGGAGGGGGTGTTCCCCCAAAAAGTTAGTCTGGGAAGTCATGGATATTGTTGACTCAATGGAATGCGGAGGTGTGACGAGCGCTTTGTGTTAAATGAAGGTATCCTAAGTAGAAAGCATGTTAAAGGTTGTACATCTTCTACATACATGTTTTGGCGATTATTTATCCTTAGTCTAACACCGCGTCTAGGGCTTATCGCGTGGTGTTGCGGTGGAGTCTAGCCTGCGGCTAGACTCCGTAGGTACCTTTACAAATAATACCAGCAAAAAATACTTAACGTAAACACCTTTACATTTATGCAAAGGGGCATGCCTGCTCTCATGCATAAGTAAATTCGCGCGCTCTGCTTTCCAAGCCGTTGACTTGGAAAGCGCGCGCCGGCACCGCCGGCGTGCAACAAAAATAACTGTCATTTACCAACCGAATGTGGACATTTTTGGAGGGAAACTCCTCGCGCGCCAGCCAGTGCTCTGGCCCCCAAATTTGTCACAAATCGTCGAAGTCCATCGCATTGGAATCATCCACCATGAGGGTTGGTGACAGAGTGAAAATCGTACGTGGTACGTACAAAAAAAAGCCAAACACTGCATGCAACATTGGCATTGTCATCAGGGTGACGCCAATGAAGCTGCATGTGAGGCTGGATGAAGGTCCTCATTCTGGAATGACGATCCTTGTGCTCGAAACATCGGTAGCAAAGGTACGACAAGTCCATCTAGTCCTTCCCAGTCGGACCTCAAGGCTCTGACGGACAAGGTGGCAGGCTTGCAGGCGGAGGTCGCGTCTCTTAAGGAAGTCCAAGCTTCTCTGGTGTCCGAGATCCGTCTCCTTGGGCAGTCACTTAGCAATCTTAACATTTAGATACTTAGTTGAAATTTATTGCACCGATTCATTACTTAGATGGCAAACCCATACAAATTTTAAAGTACTTAGCAATTTTGAGATGCCACAAAACCCACTGTCTATTGTACGTCTTTTGTGTAGATTATGTACCTGTTCTCTTTCCACAGTCCAAGAGCCGGAAATGAAGCCTCAGACCCCATTTTGGGCATTCTACGAGACATTTGAACGGTGATCTCTGGTACTGGTCCGGAAAAAACCACACACTTTTCATTTGTACCAAGATCCCTGTTGCCAAAACATGTATGTAGAAGATGTACAACCTTTAACATGCTTTCTACTTAGGATACCTTCATTTAATTGGTAGGGAGCTCGGCCTTCAATGTATGTATGGTTGGGGACGTCATGACACGGAGGGCAATGAACCATGACTTGGAGCATAATGTCCTTGCCACGTGGGAGCGTGTAGGTGGTACCACTAGCGCGTAAAGGTGGACGCGTGCAGTTTCGTCTGCAGGGGCAACAGAAAGCATTGTGATTGGAGGATAAAAGATATAAGATAATACAGCACGAATAACATATAAATGGAAGTGCGTAAAGAGAAATTCGCCGTGCCTCCTGAACAGCTGTTTGCAGGAAAATCCGGGATTGGGGAGATTTAGTGCGTAAAGATTGCGATAGAAACAGGAAGACAAAGATTTGTTGCAGCTTTGAAATCGAGAGAAACCATGGATCCTGAGGAAGAATTGAAGAAGTTGTACGCTCAGAATAACTCACAGGCTAACGCACAGTCGGAGGCGGTGGCAAACCCACAGTCGGAGGCAGTGGCAAACCCACAGTCGGAGGCGGATAAGGCAAAGTGGAAGTATGTGGCAAAGTTGTTGACTGATGCGTTCGATAGGGTTCAAAAATATAAGTTTTTGGACGATGTGAGGGAGGAAGAAGGAGTAAAGGGTTTGTACGAGGATGACTTGGAGAAAGCGATGAAGTACGAAGATCTTGTTGAAGAGGTAAAGCAACTGCGTGAGGAAGCTAGTGTTTCGGGCATTGCTCCGATTGCTTTTCCCGAGTATTCCCAGGATAAGCGGAAAATGCTGGAA
This sequence comes from Nitzschia sp. DOCU1, assembly GCA_951394045.1. NCBI lineage: Eukaryota > Bacillariophyta > Bacillariophyceae > Bacillariales > Bacillariaceae > Nitzschia > Nitzschia sp. DOCU1. The sequence goes on from OX595985.1 coordinate 4,973,673, forward strand.
GCTGTTCAGATGTTTAACCATTGGATGGTGGATATTCTGTTCCTCGTTGATCGAAGTTTGGGGGAAATCAACAACTTTTGGACGGCTATCACGGTTTTTGTAGGTAAGCAAAAGACGATTGATGTGAAAAGCGTAAGAAAAGAAACTAATGTGGCGTCAAAGAATATCTTCTAAGCGAGGGTAAGAAGGATCAAATTGATTTTGCGCAGGACTTAAGCATCATGGAAGGGTTGGTAAAGTCTGTTGTGACTGATCCCGAGAATCTTCGAGAAAGTCCGGACATGTCGTGCAAAGGAGTCTTTGGAGAGCTGTTGGATTTCAATTCTAAATTGTTTGAAAAGTGTGACGTGTGGAGTCAGTTTGAGAAGGTTTTGCCCGAGAACGGACCGAAGGATACGTCTGGGGTACAGGTGATGTTGTTGCTTTGGTACTTTGCGCTTTCGAACGTTTTGGATACGACTGGAGGAATCGAAACTCAGATGTAAGTAAACGAGGGATATGTATTTTGACCGGTGGAAAGGTTGCTAACCTTCTTGAAGTAAACCGGCATTTAAAGTTCTTTCTAGTGAGCAGAAGTACTGGCCTATGCTGAAACAGTTTGGGTTTGTGCTTGCGTCAGCTTGCACCGATGAAAGTGTGGTTGAAATCTTGGAGCTGCACAAAATTTGCAATAACGAAGAGCATTTTATGAATCAGAATTTGCAAGCAAAACGAGCAATTCATCGCAAGCAAGGAAGTGCTCCGAAAACGGAACAATGCCGTGGGATCCAAACATCCTCGATTTTGTTTTTGCACTGTGCTTTGCTCCCGTTAATGGACCGGATTGGAAAGAACAAGGAGGATACTGAGTTCTTCGAGAATCCAAAAGTTAAGATGATTCACTTGCAATATTTGACCAAGAGCAAGGAGATCATGTCGAAGATTGGTTACGACATCGCGTTGCGTAATTGGTTGATAGAGTGCGACAAGGACAAAATGCTTCATTTGCGTGGTGACTCGAAACCGTCGGCGCGTGTGGTGAAACGAAGAGACGGGACGGCGGTCAAGGAGAATGATGGTGACTTGAAACCGTCGGCACGTGGGGGGAAAGGAAGAGGCGCAACGGCGAATGAAAAAGAAGCAGTTGCTGGATTGAACAAGGAAATTTTGGAACTGAAGGAGAAGATAAACGGTTGGATGCAAAATGTGGGCGAAAACCATGGAGAGTTGAGCAAGGGCATTTCGGAGCTGAATGAGAAGATTAATGGTTCGATGCACAATGTGGGCAAAAACCACGTCGAGTTGAGCAAGGGCATTTCGGAGCTGAACGAGAAGATTAACGGTTCGACGATGAGCAAAATCGTAACGGAGATGGCAAACAAAATTGACAACTTGACAAAAACTGTTGAGAAGATCGATAACGTTAACCAACTCGAGTTGATGCACAATGTGGACGTAAGCCATGTCGACTTGAGGAAAATCGTAACGGAGATGGCAAACAAAATTGACAACTTGACGAAAACTGTTGAGAAGATCGATAAGCAAGGTTCGAACTTGGAAACGCAAGTTTCGGCCTTTTCGAGCATTTCTAAGGAAAAAATGGAGAAGATGATATTCATTGCGGAGTTTCTCATGAAGAAGTAAGTATTATGGTGGAAGTCGTCAACTGTCGAATCCGTCTAACATTTTGAAATTGCTTTTAGTGAAATTCTTTGGAACGCTGATGGAGAAGATCCAAAGAACCCCATTGTGCGGACCGCGTCTGCTAATATGGCGAAACAAGTACTGCAGGGGATAGATAAGGTTGGAGCGTTTATCGATGACTCCTCCACTCAAAGTTTGACAGTGGCAGGTGGCGTTGTTTGCAAGAAGAAGGACACTGGTAAATTCGAATTGACAAACTCGGAAGGAACCTTTGTACTAGTTGATAGGGCAAATAAGGATGAAAAAGGAAAGGCAGTTCGGGTCAATAAGTCGACGACCATCGACTCAGATGTTGGCTATCATAAGAGAGACGGAGTGTTGATGAGTAAGTGCAATTTTGAAGTGTTTTGAAGTGTAAATTGCTACGTAATTGTGACTAACAATGATTGTAAATTGTCAGTTGGCAGCAGAAACGTTGGAAAGGAAGATACGACAGGAAGCCCCAAGGCGGCGGCTGCGCGTAATGTCTCGAAGGCACATACGACAGGAAGCCCCAAGGCGGCGGCTGCGCGTAATGTTTCGAAGGCAGATGTTGGAAGTGAAGATGACAAGAATTCTGCTGACGAGGGTTTCTCGTTTCACTTCAATGCAATTAGTCCTGGAGTTGAAAGGAAGGCAGATGGGTCCAAGGGTAAAGGAGAAGATGATGAGCAAAAGTTATTTGCCAAGGTTGTATCGTTGAGTCTCGGAGTCAAGGCAAAAGATGGTTGTGCTGATGATGAAAAAGCATCAACTGTCGGAACTAGGGTGGGTAAAGGAAAGGACAAGGCGGTGTCTGGAAAGGAAGCACCGATTCTCGATCTTGGCAAGATCAATGATGATGATGGAGACACAAAAAGTCGCCCCAAGCGCAAAGTTGTTGAAAAGAAGAGCGTTAGTGTGAGCAACAAGAAGGGTCGAAATGCGTAAAGAAGAGTCGGAATGCGTAAAAATAATATTGGTGACTATTAGATGTAAAGAGTGTATCAAGTCATAGTAATGACGAATTTCGTTTCTACCAGCCCAAACGTCGCGCAAATGCGGTGACATGATCATGCTTCCAGATGGTGTTGGCAAGATTGGGATAGCGTCCTTTGAAACCATCGTTTCATTCTGATTCATCGAAAGAATGCTCAACGATGAAGTCAATGTCGGCATTCTTGAGGAAATCGTCCATCGAAATTGGAGGCTGAGCAGCGTAATTGGTTTTATCAATCATGTCGACTTCTTTAGGCGGATATTTTGAGAATCGAGAATCCATGATGAAACTGCGCAAAGCATATAGTCCAGCTTGCCTGGTTTCGGCGGTACTTTCCCCGCTTGTTGGTTGACGGAGGAAAACTCTCCGAGCATACCCATCGCCTGGGTTGGTCATCTCTTGATCATTGGTGTTAGGACGACGGCGGTTCAAGGTTCGAATGAAGTTGCATTCGTCCATAAGGGAATGCCTTTCCTCGAAGTCTTGTCGAATATACTTGGCCAATCCCGCAGTGTATCCGTCTTCAGTCTCCGTTTTCTCGTACAAATAGATTTCGAATGGAATTGCTTCGGCAAAGCTGTAGCAAACAACACGTAAGTTAGGCTTTTTCTGAGGACTCAGCAGAGGTTTCTTAGATTTCATCGGGCTTGCACGTTTCACCGGCTCTTTGTCTTTGGCTTTACGCATGGGGGCAGGCTTTGACATGTTGCGTAGAGTTTGATTGAGGTGGAAGGAAAATATGTGTTGTTTTCCAAATGGAAAGGAATGAAGGGTTCGTGTGTAAAGCAACAATATGGTTATCGACAATGAATCTTTGCAGTATATCGCAACCCATATTGAGCGATAATATATCCTCCATGTAAAAATTACGCATTTGAAGATGGTTTTTGTCGCCAATTGATTATTAAGTAAAATTAATGAATATCTTTACGCTGTTTACCGAATTAAGAAATGTTGCGATTGGTCTCATGTTTGTGCGTAACGCACGTAATGCGTTTTATATCAGTAAGTGTTGCGCAGTCTATTTTGCATTTACGCATATGTTCTTTTAGAAAGCGTAAATACCTATTTTCGCTTATTGGCGAACCGAAATACGAATGGGGTAAAGGCAGGGACACCCTTAGCAAATGCATAGATGAATTGTACACAAATTGAATTGTCACCAATGGGAGTTGCACCTTTCGCGCAAACCTAGAAGTATGGACCGCAATATGGATCCTTTCTTCTTTGAATGGGAGGACTGGTCGGAGGAAGAAGCTGAATTGTTTTGGCACGGGTTTACGCATCCCATTGCCATGATTCGGTTCCAATTGTTGGAACATGAATTGCTATATCATGATATTGGGCTTAAAGTTGAGAAAGCGACAGAGCATGAGGAAATTCGACATTGGCGCCAAGAAATTATTGAACGCGCTTTGGAAGAATGGTGGGAGTATCGTGAATTCGTGGATAACGAACCTTTATTCGATTGGAACCGCCATCATTACGTCGTTAACAGATTCGAGAAAATGTTGATGAATAGTTCTGAAATACCCGTGACGCGCTCCATTATAAAATGGTTCCGCAAGCGTTCGATGGAGTTCTTGTTTCTCAACGTGAACCCGGATGGTACATGCCAATTTAACGATCGTGCTTATTGGCATATCATTTGGGATCGCGATGCGCAAGGTTGGGATGCATTGGCTGCATCCGCAGAGGACCCTGCAATTAAAGAGTGGTATCAGCAATTTGCTGATAGGTCGCGACGTTACCAAATTGCAATGCAAACTGAGATGGAAGGTAGTGATGCAGTGGAATATGACATGTCGTCAAGTATCGACAGTCCTATTTCGCATTTGCTTTAGATTAATTAATTTATGCAAGGTAGAAGATTAAAGAGTTGTAATAGTTGATATGGTAGATGTTTCAACACCTGGAAGGGGTACGTGACATTGCAACGCGTTACAATGGACCATAAGCTAATAGTTATTGTTGCGTGTAAGGGGTAACCCGCATATCCTGCGGTTGTTGCCGCAGGGAGGCGTCTGAGCTACCATCCCCGTGCGTAAAACGCAAAATGATATTTTACGCAATTTTGTTTGTCCGTGAAGCCGCACGTTGTAATTATTTATCGCTAATTAGCGAAGCAAGGCAGAGATGAAAGTGATACAGATGGGGATGGATTGAATGACTCTAGCATGCATTGTTAGAGTCGATTGTTTTGCCTATTAAAGTGAGCACCAAAATATGAAACGAAACAACAACGAAATGGCTGTGTTGCCTAACATATGGTTTGCGGCAGCTGGAATGGACAACAAGTACCAAGAAGCAATTGAAGTGCTGGCTGCAACGCATGTGAAACGGTATTTGAATGTTGGAAATCGTGTTGACGAGTGCAGTGCATTGGAAGCTCTTGAAGAACTCATCACTAAACATGATACAAACAACTCACGTTGCACAATGTTCATGAAGGTACCTGCTGGTGGCGGAAAATGTAAGTGTTGTCTTGGATTGGAGGATTGTGATAAAAAGGCATTGATTCACTAAGTTATTTGCCACAGCACGTCTTCTAGAATCCTTGATGGTGTGTTCACAACTTTTAGTAGAAAATGTTGAACGTGAATGGTCATCACACCAAGTTAAAGTTAAAGCGGCGACAGGTGCAGCTACAAGTGAGATTTCCGGCAAAACAATTCATAGACTGCTTGAGATTGTGCAAAATGCAAAGGTTTTGAATGACTATGATGAACGAGATAGCACCTGTTACTACGCAATTGACTGAACCTTGTGGAACAGCAACATATTACAGGAAAAATTGGAAAAACATAATGATGGTTAGTTTAGAGTATATGATGTTAATCACGTTTTTCCCTGATGCGGCGGACAAGCTGCATGTCTTTAGTCATCAAGGTTACGCGTTTGGCGTGGTTGGCACATTTGTTTGCGTTATGAAACAGCTCCGTTAGATGATCTTCCGATGCATGTTGAAGCGCTAACATTGCTTTTGCTTGAAAACGCAATTGCTTTCCAAGTTTATTGCAAGTAATTTCTCGAACCACCCTTTGGAAGGCTAATTTAGGTATAAGCAAGTTTGTTGATCGTTGGTAATGACGAATTTCCCAAAGTGCTATTGTTCCTGGTCTCAATCGATGACGTTGCAGGACGTTTTGATTCCTTGGTGAAAGTGTTCGACGCAAAGGTTGCTGGGTTTGTCTGCGAGATGGAATTGGTTTGATCCTTGCCATGATAAATATGTGCATAAGCGTAAAACGTTGACCCTGTGGCTTGTGTTTTGGCGATAGTAGTGGCGTAAATGACGGCGTAAAACAATCGCTAGTGCTATGTTTACGCAAACTTTTAGCGAACTAACATTCGCCCCCATTCGCCAACCAATGCGTAAACCAATACACAAGATTGTTGGACATGGAACGAGCAAGCGTAAACTAAAGCGGTGTCTTAAGCAATGGTGCAATACCCCTCGTTTGAACAAGAAAAAGCATTAGTGCGAGACTTTGAAAATGAAATCCATTCCTGCGTATTCGTCGATATAATGGGCAATCGGCACCCTTTATGTTGTTCCGTTTGCGATGCAATGGCAACAGTGCAAAAGAAATGCAAATTTATCCCAATAGAGCAATTAGCAAAGTACGCAGAACAATGTCGAATGCAACGCGAGAGGATATCATCCGTTTATCCTTCTCCGTTAGTAAAGCATTATAAAGTGCAAAACTGTCCAGAACTAGCACCTTATGTATTATCACCAAGAACGGTGATCAACGTTGAAGCTGATAGTGTGGCTGTCTGTGGAAGTTGCCAAAAGCACTTTGAGAGTAACGGCGACAAACGCCCATCACACTGCTATCCCCCACCAGGAGCAATCATAATGGCCTATATGATTGGCGAACCTCCAGCAGTGTTAACATGTTTGAACACAATCGAATTGGCACTCGTAAGTACAGCACGAACGTTTTGTCAAAGTTGGTTCTTTTTTGGGGGTTGCCATCAACATATTCAAGGATGGCATACTATATATGAAAATGATCCAGGGTCTATAGTTGGACACATTGCCAACTTAACTAACGCAGGATTGCAAGGACAATTGCTGGTGGTACTTTGTGGTCCGTTTACAACCACTCAAAAGGCTGAGCTCATGCGGCAAACGTCCATCAATCCACGAAAGGTTATACCCGCTTTCAAATGGCTGAAGAAAAACAATCGATTATACCATGGTATACAAATTCCTTCCATGGAAGAATTGCCAGTACCTCAGGTCATCACGCAAGACTGGTAAGTTCACAGGGATGATAGCTGACAGGCTTATATTATACTTGGTTCTCACAAATGCAAAAGGGAGGAAGCAGTTGCTGGGGGAAACGAAACGTTAGAAAATCGTTTGCACATGACCATTGTTTTACCAAACACACATGCACTGAAGGAAACAAATGGTGGATTTGCATCGCAAGAAGGATTCCGCAAATTTGTGATGGAACGCTTTCGCAATGGGAAGTACAACGCTGTCATACATTCCCGTCCGAGTGCAAACATCCTAGCAGATCATAACGGACAAGGCATTGTTCGCGCATTCCCGCTGTTATTCCCTTATGGCCACTCCGGATTACCCAGCGATCCGGCGGTAGACAAGGTTATCACAGCGTTTTTGCCAACTAAACGAATTCGACGACCATTCACACGGACGCTACAAACCGTTCTGCGTAAATGGTTGCAATTACGCATTCCAACATTTCAAACAGCTTTGTTCAACTTGGTGGTGTTCAACGTTCTGATGAAACAAACAATTTACAAGAACGTATGTCTGCGGGCAAACTTTACGCACTCATCTGGGAACACATTAGCACATGCAGTTGGAGGAATGACAATGCAAGAGTTGCAACGTGGTATTGCAGCTGTGCGTGCAGGTGATCCTTCCCAATATTCAACACGGACGAATGCCCAGTTTTTGAATTCAATTCATGCTACTTGCAGTAAACTACCGCATACAAATGAAGCTGCACGAGAAGCGCGAAGTCAATATTTTGCTTATCCAATCCATTTCGGACTTCCGGCAATTTTCCTCACCGTTACTCCTGACGACGAACGCAACTATCGCATCACGCTTTACGCACTACCGCCTGATTCGCGGTTTCAATACGAGCCACCATCAGCAGCAGAAACGATGTCCGATGATCATATTCTCAAAAGATTTCGAATGCGCCAACAAATACGAACAGAATATCCTGGGTTTTGTGCAGAGGAATATGACCGTATTATTACTGCCGTTATCGAACATCTTTTGCAGTGGAACTGTGAGAAAAACGAGTCAAAAGGTGCTGGCATATGTGGAAAATTGGAAGCGTGGTGTTTAGCAACGGCAGAGCAAGGGCGTAAAACATTGCATGGTCATTTCTTGTTATTCGTAGAGGGGTGGCCTGAACTTATGAAAAATGCTCAAGACATGCGTGTTGACAAAAGGACACGCAGTAGAGCAAAACAAATCATCTTGGAGTTTTGTGACAACATATGCAGTGCTCAGTTATTCCGGGAAGAAGATCTAGAGCATGGAATTTTCCAAAGTCATTCAGTTTTTGCTCATGATGAATGTTCTTCGCAACGAATGTACAAGCGGCGACGCCGAGATGAAGCTGGAAACATGATAGTACGTCAACGTCGACAGAATGAGTACAAAATTGATGCTGTTGACAAGTCGACATTACGCGCCATGCGGCACAAACGCAAATGCCAAGAAATCGAAGGTCAACTTGCAACTTGTAAAAAATGTGGAGCAAAGCTGAAGTTGGATGATGTCGTGACAAAAGCGGTGCAATATCTCATGCAATCTGATCGCTACACTTATCAAGATGACAACAAAAGATTGGATCATTACGTCTTCAACAATCAAATGGACGTTGAATGGTGGGAGCGCAGTGAGAATGAGATTGCAAAACGAGGATTTATGAATAATGTCATCTCCAACATTCACCGATACCTTCATGCCAGACGATGTTTTCTGAAAGGATGCGAATGTTGCTTCAACTTGCCCGAGCAACCGAACGATTCTAGCTGTCTTGTGACAAAAGCAACAAACGATGATTGGTGTGATCTGTATGGGCGACGCTATCCCCGCTGTTTATTCATCTATGAACCTGCTCGACGAATTCAAGATGTATTCATGAATGTTCATTCTCCATTCTTGACAAGGTCTCTAGGTTATAATACAAATGTCAGGGCAGGGATCAATGGACCGGCAGTCTTCTATACTACTGGCTACAACACCAAGCCGACGCAAAAACAAGATAACGCTGACTTCAAAAACGTTTCTGACACAATGGCAAGGATGGTCGAACAGCGATTGCAACAAACGGAGAGTGACATTTCGCCACATGAAGAGGGATTCAAAAGAATGTTGGGAAGCATTTATTCCCACTGTCGTGCACATATATGTGCAGCCCCAATGGCACATTATTTGTCAATGCGGGAATCAAGATTTCGTTTCTCCCATGACACGGCAAACATTCCTGTTCATTCAGCAGAGTCTTGGATGTTGAAGAAAAAGACTGGTGGAGTTTTTCGAGTTGTACATGGCAAACTTGCATTCTATTTACGACCAATGCATTACATTTATCGCGGGGAAAAGTTTCACTACATGTCATTCTTTCAGTTCTTTCAACGAACGGAGATTTTGTGTCAAAGTGTCGCAACAAGTGTTTCAGACGAAGTATTCGAATTTGATGAAGGACATCCATTACGCACTACGCATGCAATTGTTGAGCACCGTAAACCAAAGGTGGGAGTCATTCCCTGGTCGTTTCTCACAAGTACGAATGAACTCGGTGGGTCGTTGTTGGATTCCACACAAGTCAACTCCGATTCGCAATACTATGAAAAGAGAGAAACATACTGCCGTCGGCTTCTTCTGTTGTTCAAACCATTTTGGAAATTTGAAGAACTATTGGGAGAACATGCATCCTACCAAGAAGCATTTCGAGCTAACTTATCTATCATCACGGATGATGTGAAAAGAATTGCGAACCACATTCAAGACATTCACAATTCGCTACGAGTTCGATTGCCTACTAACCCATTGACAGATGAAACAACCTTGGAAGAAGAAGAAGAACCCACCATTATTGCGCGTTACGATGATTTTGATGCGGCGGCGAACGAAGCCCAACTGCGTAATGCAATCGCAGCGGAAAGTGATCTTTTCGGAACATCGTATGGACTGATCAATGGAGCTTATCGCGAAATTGCACCCAGTTTTGTCAGTAATGACGAAGTATCAAGTGCAATTATGATTTCGCCAGATGCGACACAATATACACCTTTACGCACAGTGATCGCTTACGCGCCACCCCCCCAACCCGTCACCAGCAATACTGCCGATGTCGATGATCTGCAACGACGGTTTGTTTGTTCTGTTGCCACCCTAAACACATTGGTATCGTCCACGGATGGTACATCGTACGAAACAGTAAATCAACCTAGATTCGCCACGGGATCAAAAGACTCCATCATTGCATGGGGCAGACGCGACAGACTAGACGAGAAGCAACAACGAGCATTTGAAGTGTTGGCAGCAACCTATGTCAAGATGTTTTACGATGATGCGACTGGTTTTGGTGATTTGCTTGCATTGGAAGGGCTGAAACAACTTATCGCTAGACGCGATAGAAGCAACGCACCTTTGGTAATGTTCATCACCGGTCCAGCTGGTGCAGGAAAATGTAAGTATTGTATGACTGGAATGATTGATTTGCAAAAAGGTTGGATTCACTGGCTAAAACGTTTGCTATAGCGCGCATTCTGGAATCATTGATTGCATATGCAAAAGCTTTCAGTGCCAATATTGATCACCAATTCACGTCAGATACAATTCGTGTTAGCGCAATGACGGGTGCAGCAGCAAGTGAGATTATGGGTGACACAACACATCGATTGTTTGGACTTTGGAAAGATCGGGACGTTACGAATGAGGATATTCAAAGAGCAGCGGATACTCGTCTTTACATCATTGACGAGATTTCTTTCGCTCATATGGGAAATTTGGCTCGCATTTCAGAACGGTGCAAAGGAGAATCTCAATGCCAAGAATATCCTTATGGGAGGATACCGATTCTTTTTCTGGGGGATTTTTGTCAACTTGAAGGTTTCGGAGGTACCCCAATTTACAAAGGACCGCCAAGTCCCATCTGGGAACTTGCATTGAATGTGATGGTCGAACTGGATGGTACTCATCGCTACAAGGATGATCCGGAACTCGGAGAAGCAATGGCACAAGCACGGGATGGGAACCCAACCAAACTAAGAGAAATTCTGGCAACTCGTGATATTGAAAATAACGACTTGGAAATCCCTCAAGATCTTACTGCTCGATATGCAGTTTACACTAATCGAAAAAGATCCGCAATAAACGCAAATGTGTTTCGATGCTACTTGGAGAGGTTTCATTACGAAGACGAAGCTATGCCAATACCAAATGGCGCAATCATCGTTCGGAGTTCAGGAAATTGGGGTGATTCAAAGATCCAGCTTGATGGGAAAACGCAACACTATCTTTGGGAAAACTGTTCCGATGCGCACGTTAAACAACAGTCCTACAAAGTTGATCCGTTCCTTGGGCTGTTCCGAGGTTGCGAATTGATGGTGAGTGACAACATTGATGTGTCCAAAGGCATTGCCAATGGCACATGTTGCACGTTTGACCACATTGTTTTGAAACCGAATGCACAATTGACACCAATGAAAGTACATCAACGTTGGGTCAATACCGTCGACATCAATGATGTGAATCTTATCAAACTGAAATACAAGGAGAAGCGTGATCTCCGACTAGATGACACTTTCGATTTGCTACCTACCAACAAGAAGTTGACAGTACAAATGCCGTTCGAAGGGCGCCTCCTGAAGGCGCAAATGGATTTAAAACATGTTCCAGCGGTCTTAAACTACGCAACAACTGTGCATAAACTCCAAGGTAAATCAATGGACAGCTTGGTGATAATGGATTGGAGCCGTACCCGCAATTGGGCCTATGTGGTTCTTTCACGTGTACGAACTCGAAACGGTTTGTTTCTGATGAAACCTATGCCAGAAGATATTTCGTTTACCCCAGATCCTGACTACTTGGCAATGATGGAGCGTTTGAGAAACAGATTGAATCCTTGAGTAATGATAAAGTTAAGCATTTGTCATATTCACTTCAAATGTAAGGTGCCTTTAACCTTCGTTTATAAATTTGCCGATCACACGTGCGTTAAAGTAAATATAAAAATTTTACGCATTCGAGGTTTCATTTTTCCAGATCATGGATGCGTAAAACAAAATGGCAGTTTACGCAAATGTTTCAAGAATATGCGTTAAATTGTGTCGCAACCGTTTCGAAAAGACGTCCAATGTCACACTGAAGACACCAATTTCTCTATTCATCAAAATTAAACGTCAAAAAGGGCACTAATATTGACGAAAATACCGTTTCGTGGTGTTCTGCGACTTTCTATGATTGAATTCCAATTCGCGCTGGCCGGTCAAAAATCGGTCTAAATAGGGCATATTTGAATTTTGAAAAGGACCCGGAAAACGTGGAAAAGGGTGGGAAAGAGCGAGGCCTCGGACACAAAGCGCTCGTCACACCTCCGCATTCCATTGAGTCAACAATATCCATGACTTCCCAGACTAACTTTTTGGGGGAACACCCCCTCCTCGACGGCTCGGACCAAGACTAAAACTTTTCAGGAATTTGACCATGGCATTGACAGAAATCTTGAAATCTTTACTAGGCTATGAAATTGCTCCAGTAGAAATAACTATAGAATCAAAATCCTTGCTATTCAGTTATGTATAATTGAGTAAAGTTTTGCCCACCACCACCCCCCTCTCCAGGGGACCACTGAATTTAGCGCCACTAGTTATCGGTCTCCACCCTCCTCCTCTTCCTTTCAACCCAACCTTTCTCCTGAACATAGATTGCTAAACCTGCTAGCGACTTGGAACCGCCATGAGTAAAGTGCTGTGTCAGCTCCTGACAAACATCAGCGAAATTGTGGCCTTCTGCCACTGCACAATCGATGCCCCTCATGATGATGCCCATCCTACTGAAATGTTTTTGCTCCTTGGCCGTCCAATATTTGCCCACTTTCCGCCAATTGCTCCCATGAGCAGCCTCAATGGCGGCAATGCCTCCATCCATAGGAATTCCTGTGAACTCCCTTAGCCCATGCCATTCATTGTACATCCGAAAAACGGAATCTGAACCGCAGAATCCCGTTGTCAACTTGTGCCCAAAGTAACTTGGATCATCCAAACCAGAAGCCTCCAACTCCTCCACTCCACTACCTCCTTGTTCTCCACCATTCGACTCTCTATCGCCGCCAGTTGCCCTGATCGAATTGGCTGCAACAATCAACTGGTCTGCCACTGTAGCTGCGATTGAAACTCGAAAATTGTCAAGTTGTGCCCTTACCAACTCCTCAAGGCGGCTAGCAACCATGGAATACCCCCCCTGCACTCTACTCTCCAGATTGTCGAATCTCGCGTTCATGCCCCTAAGTGCCTTCTCTATCTGTCCTCTTGCCTCTGCCTGCACTGACGACTCCATCAAAAGATTGCGCATCCGGCCAACAAATGCCTCAAAGGAATCAGAATGGAACAACTCCAACTGGAAGAATGGATGCTGATTGCGCCGCCCTGGGTCCTCCACAATCATGGCCGCCGCATCCTGCAGAATGACCCGCCTCATCGACCTCAAAAACCGAAGGAAGCCCCATGCTGTCGCCTTTGGATCGTCGCTGTCTGCCGCAAATTTTTCCTCTAACTTAACCAATTCCGCGTCGACCCAAGGAAAGATCTGCTTTTCTAGCTCAGTAGGCGGCTCAATCCGATTGCGTGGGAGGTAGTAGTCTTCATTCTTGGTGTAGCCGGCCATGCCTTTCATGCCATGAATGGCTACCTGTGACGAATATGTTTTGGCATGGACGGTGTGGTCCCAATGCCCTTTAAATATATTCGACAACAGCACAGTAGAGAACAATACGTAAGTCATCAATGTTGCTAACGAAAACACAAACAATACTCCCACTTACCCATCCTCATCTGTTGAACATCCGGCACATCCATCGTCTCCATTTTTGCATTTGCACAATGGCGGCCCCAATGGCCAACCCAGGAAGCAAAGATGTGACATTCGGCGAAGCATTTCTTTATCACATCAGTGAAAGTTCGTGGCTTCATGCACTTACAATGATTCAGACTACCGTCTGAAAGAAGTTTGACATCAAACCAGGCCTTATTTTCGGAAAAGTCCGGCCTGCAGCTGTCGCTCATTTCTCCACTGTAGGCAAACCTGTAGAATAGATAGAATGCAAGGGCGCCAACAGGGCATTCCAACACTTTCTTGTTGCGAATAGCGCGACCATATTGCGGGCTATCATTGCAACGACCTACAGTTTTGCCTGTCCTCATTTGGAGGATGACAACCTCCATGGGATCTGAATGATCGTCACGACGAAGAATAAAACTAAACAAGTCGCTCAACTCACCAAGAAATAGACTCTCCTGGCGGAGAACAGCATGGTAGCACCATGAGAATGCCATACGCGATCTCAAGCCTACAAAGCATTGCTGTCTCGTCCCTTTGCCATAGTCCCACAGCCATTGTTCAGCAATGGGAAACTGGTCCATTGACTGAAAAGGCTGGAAATCTCGGTCGAGTTTCTCGTCAAATCTTGCGCGTTTGATTCGGACCATGTGCACTACACGTAGATCTCCACGGATGGCATCCCAGCTGTGGTTGTTCGCCCCTTTTTCCCGCTGTTCGCTCCAGATGCTCCGAACTGTACTGATATACGTGTTAATTGCGGGAACACGTACTCTGGGTTCTCCTGGCGCGCGGCAATGTGCTGGAGAAGTTCCTGTTCCTTCGATTTGAATTCCAACGGGTCAAATGAGACACGACCAGGTCGACTTTTCCCGCCTTGTCTTTTGTTTCTAAAGGCATGGTAGCCGATGAAACGAAAGAGTTTCTCACTATCCACTGTATATCTGAAAGCTACAGGGTGCTCAGAATACATTGCATCGCAGAATTCATTCCATTCTAGCGATTTCGGATCGTAGGCAGCTGCAGTGTTCGGCTTCCTGTGTGCTAGGTTGATAGCACGGACAGCCTCCGCCATTGCAGCGGCACCAGCAGCTGCTGTGAGATTGTTGGCGGCTACTGCTACATTGGTTTGGTGCTGGGTTACAATTGCAGGCACTACTACAGGGCCTGCTACAGGGGTGGACCCGCCATAGGTTTGTTTCTTATGTCCTCTTGGCATGGTTGACAATGCAATGCGATGCGAATGTGTTTGCGACGACGAAAATGGAAGACGCTCATCGGGATCTTGGCGGGAGACTTGCTCGGATCGGACCGTTTCGACGGGCACGCCGGCGTGGTTTTGAACTCTGGGTGGGACGTCACGACGGAGCGGTCGTGACGTCGAATGATGGCGAATAAGTGCCTTTATTTGCGGAGGTGAGCTAGACTCGGTATTGATTCTACAGCCCTAAATACGTACCCATCGCAAATAAAGGCCTTTATTTGCGTTAGAATTGAGACTTGAGGTCTAAATCGCGCGGTTTCTGCGCCCAGGATTTTAGACTCAGCTCCCTATAATGATCTTTCATTATGACGAGCCGGGATCCGATCGCAGCCACTTCAGCCGGCACGACTTTTATGCTTGGGTAGCCGACGACTTGCTAGAATTTGAAGACCCAAACGAAGGTACGGTTACTTCCACTTCCAACGCGCCTACCGCGGAGGTTGCTCGAGCAACAGTGCAAGCAACAACCACAGTCGATGATGCAGAGAACGATGGGAACAAATGTGTCGTCGACGGACCGAATGCAGACGACAAGGAACGGCGCTGTCTGGTCTGTCTCTTGGATTCCCGGTACACCGGGATAAAAAAGGGGACGAGAGCATGCGTTTCTTCGTGCCGAACCTGTGGGTCATGCCACATGCACGTCGAAGCGAGTGGACGAGAGATACACAAGTTATTCGCAGAGGGTCTATCGTGTCATGAAATCCTAAATACGGAACTCGGGCGGGAAATATGGAAACGAAATGAACAAGGGGTAACAAGAATACAGAACACTCACCCGGCCCTTCTAGCGTTGAAAGAGTGCTTGGGGAAAAGCAGAAAGAGGAAACAGCCTCTCTCTGTAACTGTATAATAATAGCACCTGAATCTATAATTATAATAGCTACAATTGAATCCATTCTTGAGACTAGTATTGTTTTTATAACTAGAAGTTGTCCTACTTATCCTCAGTCAAGAATCCCTTCTTGAAGCCGACGTAGTTACCGCCTTCGGCGGGGTAAGAGTCGCGAATCTCGCGAACGACGCAATCAGGCAATTCCTTTTGATTGCCTTTTCCTAGGTAGCCACTAATAAAAGTAGTGGCGTCCTTGTAAAGGGCATAACGAATCTCACGATTCGAAATGCCCTGGTTGTAGAGTTCATCGCCCTTCCCACCAAAAAGGAACTCCTTCATCGTCTTTCCACTAGTATCATCGCCAGTCTGATCCAAGAAACAGGGGGTTTCGCCGCAGTAGGCGCACTCCTTGATGGTACCTTGGACGACCGCAGAGGGTGGAACGAACTTAGGTGGCTTCGCAAGAGTGAACACCTTACAATTGTCAATGTGAGTCTTGAATGCCTGCACGTCCTCTTCGGAAATCCCGTCAGGAAAATCGAAGGTCATGAACCTGGGGTCCGGCCCGGGTTCGGCGAACATACGCACACCGCCACCGATATCCGACACGACAATCTTCCGAAGTGGGACATTCTTACCTGTGCGACGATTGTTTTCCTCGTTCGCCAAGAAGAGAGAGGCGGCAATCCGTTTGTCCTCTGGGTCGGGAACAGCACCGCGTTCGTACTCCAGCACCCCCATGGACGAATCGTATTCAATGCCGCCAAGGAAGTCCATACCGTAGGGGTTGTAGGACAAATCCTTCTTCTTCTGATTGTTAGAAGTCATGGTAACAAGAAGAAATAAAACAATGCATTGCGACTCTTTGGTGTCGGATGCAGTAGGTTGATTGTTGGATGCAGGTCGTTGCGCATTGTTTCTATGATCAAGATAGAGACGGCAGAACTCGGGTTTAGGCAAGGATTTATTCAAAGTCCGCAGGCTCGGCACCCAAATCGATTTGGATGCCGAAAAAATCGGCACCCAAACGGCGGGCGGGCGCGCAAAAACGATTTGGGTGACGCTATGGCGGCACCCAAATCGCCTCTTCCGATTGGCGTTAATTTAGTTTGCTCCGCGTTATCGTATCAACAGAGCAAACTAAATCCTATTAACATCGACACAGTCGGTCCTGGCCATTCACTCAGCGCGATCTGCCACACTGTGATCCTTGTCCACCATGGGAGCCAGTCCTCTCACCAAAGCTGAAATCCTCAGCATTTGGCCCAAACCGAGGCCACGCATCCAAGGGATGCCAACTTTCCTTGCTCTACGCGAGCTCACAGATTATCTCAAGGCGAGCGCCATGAAAATCCCCACCTCCCTTGGCAGTGGCAAGCACTGGCACTTGTTCTTCGTACTCAAACCTGAAGCTTGGGACATGCTCGTGCCGGACCATGCGCCCTTCATTCCACCCGTGGTGCCAGATGCCGTCCCCTTCATTCCTGACGGGGCTAACAACGTTGAAATTGCAGAAATTCGAGTGGAATTCGAGGACAAGGTGCGCACCTATGCCACCTACAAGAACTGCATGAGCGCCCTCCGCACAGTGATTCTCGCTGCGGTTGACCCAATCTATGTACGCGCCCTTCGGAGCCCCAATACGTTCTTTGAACACTTCTTGACGCCACGACAGATCCTCGACCATCTCTACACCGCCTACGGATGCCTACCTCCCAGGAGGTTGTAAAAATTCAGGAAGCCATGAAGAAACCCTGGGACCCGACTCAGCCGTTCGAGGTCCTCATCAACCAAATCGAGGAAGCGGTAGACACAGCACAGGAGGCGAACCAACCTTTCTCCCCTGAACAAGTCCTAAACATTGCGTATGTTCTTGTCCACGCCACCGGCGTCTTGGGAGATGCATGTCGTGAATGGAGAAGAATCCCCGTGGGACAGCAGGATTGGGCCCGTTTCAAAGAACACTTCATCAAGGCCACGATCCAGCTTCGCTTGGACCAAGATGCGACCAGCAGCCACCATGGCTATGCCAACGCCATGGAAGTGCTCCAGCGTCTCTCGGAAGCAGCCGCTGCGGACAAACTTACCGTAGCCAATCTCACTGCGACCAACGCCGACCTCACTGCTGCGAACACAACCATGATTGCCCAGCTGCGTGATCTTACCAACGAGTTGGCGTCACTCCGAACCGAAGTCCAAAACCTGAAGAGCCAACAACCTAGCGCAGCCCCACAGCCAGCCCGACGACCATTCGAACACAAGGTCCACGCCAAGAATTACTGTTGGTCGCATGGCGCTTACGTCGGCGACGGTCACACTAGCGCCACATGCCGCAGCCCTAAATCGGGCCATCAAAAAGGTGCCACTCGAGACAACAAGATGGGCGGCAGTGAAGCCGGCTGCACCTGATGGTGTGGGGCAGCGATTGATCCTAGTAGCATCCTAACTACTAGCAAGACAGTTTTCAACTCCATCAATCGTCTCCCCAACCAAGCTCCTAACCTTATCGTAGACAGTGCAGCAACCGGTCATTATTTGAAGCTCACCTGTCCATTGGAAGATCTTCGTCCGGCCACCTGCAGTAGGCACGATAATGCCTGAAAAGGCGTGACAGGACTAACAGGACTAATGTAGACTAACAGGACTGGCTATAACGCATAGCATATGACCTAACATACGTACGTACAAATATATACTGCCGACGGACGGACACAGAGGCCACGTGACGTCGTCGAGCATGCCAGAAGGCGCGCTTGCGCACAGAAAGTGCGACACACATATATGGTCGGAGCGAGGCGACGACTATGTCTATCTTGATGCTAGTCTTGACGCTAGGCGTCAGGACCTAGAGTCATGCTATAGATGTTAGAAGGTCATAGGATGCTAGGCGTCACTAACTAGAGCAGTCACGAAGAAACACAACACTGCTAGTTAGGGACGGGCATGTCTTACCTTCTTGACAACTATCTTGTCTACTAAGATATATAGTCGTGATCACGATCAGATGGGAAGATGGAGTCGATGCAACGATAGATCTAACTTTAAAATAGTCTCACAATTTCCAAAAACAATCTACTGCAGTTTCTAGCCTAGTGCACTTTGATCAAAGACTTGTCAGTCTAGAGGATAAGTATCATGCGTCTCGCTTTCAACTCGTTCGTTGCCGCTCGTGGCGTCATCCCGTTGTACCCGCCTTGCAAGTGGAAAACTGGCTCGACGGGCTGGTCTGACGGCGCCGGCAATGCCGACGAGGATGGCTTTTGTTTGGTGAAACTCGAACTTCGTTCCGTTCCTGGGGATGCGACCTCCCCAAAATACTCCAAAAAGTTCTATGTGTTTGAATCGGGAACCCCCGAACAGTGGTGTCGCTGGAATGACGATCTCGTTAAGGTTTGGACTTGTTTGAGCCTCACCAATGGCCCCGATTGTCGCGCTATGACTCTTATGCTTCTCGCGGGTTCGGCGAAGGACACGTTCAAGGAGTATTTCGCTCGTCCCAGCATCACTGCGACTGTCGATCATGTGTCTCGTGCGTTGCGTTACGTCGCGGCTCGGTTCTTCCCTGTGCACCAGTACACTGCTTTACACGTCGACTCCTTCGAATGATTGTAGTCAGTAATTGTTAGTCTATTTAGTCATGTGTGACATCATGTGTGATGACGTAGCATGACGAAAGCGTTGCGCGCGGACCCGGTCTCGGACATCGTCGGACAAGGCCCATTACCTATTGACGTCACCGACGACGTGACGTCGCATGACGCAGGCATCGCGCATGACTCCAGCTAGTCGAATGCCGATGAGATCCTAGTGTCAATGCCACCTAAGATCTGGCACCTCGATGACATTGGGGTAACTATACTTTATTCCAGAGTAGCTGACACGTCTAAAGAACCCTAGTACAACGTCGTAGCTAGTCTACTACAAGATGCATCAACCTCCTGTTCGGATTGTTGTCGATGCATGTCAAAGGTCTCGACTCTACTAGAGCTACGAGAGCCTACGAGACAACTTGCATGAGAAATACATTTAGTTTTTAACCTAGCCATAATTTTCACAACTATTTCGATCCTACAAACGACTTAGTGCATAGTGTTAACACTCCACGACAATCATCGTGATCAAGTGCAGTACACTAGAATACCCCTCTAGATCTAACAAGTAGTTAGAACGTTCGAATGTTATAACATTGGAATGTTAGAATGTTCGAACGATGAGTACACACAATGGCCTACGTGTAGTACCTACATACCTTAGATACATACCTGGCTGATGTCGACTTGGTCGAATGTCTGTGGATGCACAGACGGACGGGCAAGGCCGGTGCGGCTGACGAGCAATGACGACGACAACGGCGAGCGCGG
Source organism: Nitzschia sp. DOCU1 (assembly GCA_951394045.1). Classification (NCBI taxonomy): domain Eukaryota; phylum Bacillariophyta; class Bacillariophyceae; order Bacillariales; family Bacillariaceae; genus Nitzschia; species Nitzschia sp. DOCU1. The sequence goes on from OX595985.1 coordinate 4,993,842, forward strand.
CGAGCCGTCGACGTCTACTACTGGACTAGAAGTTCCAACGGTATCCAGCTATAGACCTTGAAGAGATCCGAGAAGCTAGATCAGTGGGAGTTGTATCCAACGCATGCAGGATGCGTTGAGCAAAGACTCTGGTGGTCTAGTGCCTCGTCGGGGCGCGCGGCCCACGTGGGCCGATGTGGGCAGATGTGGGCCGCAAAACACGCTTCGTCGCGCAACAGAATGAGACCCTAACATCTGGCGAATTTTCCGGTCATCTTTGGCCGACATTTACACTACGACGACGATCCCCCTGCCTGGTAGGAAGTCTACGCACGGGGTTAGGGATAGATGGACTTACTCGACAACTTTGACACAAGTCAAGTGAGTCCTAACTACTGCATGCGATTTCGACTGTTGACTACTTGTCGACGACGAGATGAGGTATTATACAGAAGAAGTAGATTACACATTTCGGATACTCATTGATGCTGCTACTTCTCATTACTACTAGTACTGTGTTCTTAGTCATTGTGGTAATTGTGCAACAGGAGCCACAACTGCCTTGCAAATCTCTCCCCCACGCCACGACAGCTTTCCTCACATCTCGCTTCCATCGCCTCAATGATCGAACATAATTGACTCTAGCCTGATTTCATAGCCACCTGAAAATCACGAAATGCCAAATCGGGCCCAACTAGCATTTCACAATCGAGCCTTGAACTCTTCTTATGGCAAATCCATCGTAGTAGTTTGCCCCCTGCTTGATCACGAGACCTGCCGCCGCCACCGCCTCTTTATGCCCAGATAAATGAAAGAGGACACGACCCTCACGAGCAATAAAAATGCGACCAAGCCAACCATCCAGATTTGAACATTAGAAAGAAAAGTCTCGCTCGTAGCATAGGCATACAGAAGGGCAGCAACGAATGCCGTGAAGAAAGTCTTCATCCAATCCGCCTTCCATGCCAAAAAGCTGTGTTCCACTTCAAAATAGTCGTTGAGGTCCTGGTGTATTGTTGCGTGCGAGAGCATGGCTCTCGCCAAAATGGTGGTACAACCATTTTTGTTCTGCCTGTGAGATTGGGGGGATTGCGGCCATTCCGGGATGGCCGCAGTGCCATGGGCGGCCTGTCCTGTGACGATATCTCGGAGCAAGAGACCTGAACTACCGGTAGTCCAAATTAAATTGCCTTTTTTAGTTGCTTCCATTCGTTTTCCTTGCTGCTGTGGAGGTTATGATCCGGCATTGTGATGGGGCTGGAGGCTCGAATCTTTGTCATTGTCGGCGGTCTCAGTAGAGATCTTTTGAGGAAATGAAAGCGTGGCCGATCAAGTAGCGTGGTAGGGGGGGGGGGGGGGCGTGGTACGCGTGGAAGGCAGAGGCTGGTTTTAACGAAGGGGGAATAATTGAGGGGAAATTACGTAGCGGAATGGCGATGGAACACGATGTGGGTAAAGATGGAAGTGGGATGGCTCGCAGCAAGAGGATTATCATTCGGGAGGTGGCAATACTTGGTATTGATATTGCACTAGGTTAGGATTCAACGTATCCGTTGAGGAAGGTTCGCAGCGAGAGGATGAATAGTTGATGTGGAAGGTCGCGGTGGAAGCATTGATGTGAAATTGGTGCATCATATTTGGAGCAGCAAACCAACGCGTGTGGCGTACCTTGGGAAAGGCTTATAGGAAGGGAGGTCGTTCGTGATGCGGGAGGATAGTATCGCATCCTATTCAGATCGTCTTAGAGCAAGGAAAACTAGAGTATGTCTATTTAGAGTAATTATTCAACACTGTCCATCTGTCCATCGGTAAAGGGATCGTTCTTCAATCTCACTCTGGCTGATAGTTTCTTGGTTAGTGAAGTAGCCCAAACCCATAGTAACGTTGTAGGATACGCTTCCGTCGCTTGAGCGGACGAAGTCCGTCACACGGCCAAAGGAAGTTTTCAAAAACTCGCCAGCCCAGTCGCGACGCACGACGAGGCGATCCAAGAAATCCACTGGATGTTCGTCAGAGTTTTCTTTTGACTGCAAGATAATCTCATGCCCTTTTTCAATAGATGAAATTGCACGAATGATACCATTTGAAGTCATTCTTGCGTTAGGAGGTGGGGTATTTTCATGCGATAAGCGAATAAACGCAGCGCCAAAGTGTAATACTCCATCATCGGCTTCGAAGGTTTCGTGGGGATATTTCAAAGTGATAATGTCTCCTTCCTTGCGGGGAATGAGAGCAAATATTCCGTATTCGTAGTCGATCGCTTCCGATTCAATTGCCTTCAATTCCAGAAGTGAAACGAATGTATCTTCTTCATGCAGTCCTGCATGAATGTTCACTCGCATCTTAAGTCGTAGCGGTCCTCCAACTGGAGTTACTGCTCGTTGAGCTCCCATGTTGGTAATTTTTGTCGCTGCAAGCTCCCAAAGGCATAATACTGGGTGAGAAACACCTACGGAACCCACTTGTGGCGGTGAGTGGAAGAAATCTTTCTCTGTTGACGATATAAAGTGCCCGAACTTTCGAATGTCAATGTGGCTGTCGCAATGCATTAGTGGCGCTTTGTAAGAAGACAAAGCAACTGTAATCCAGGGAATTTGATAGTCATAAACTGCGTATACCATCTTTGTTGTTCTTGGGTCGAAAATGGAATGAAGAAGATGTGACAATGGATTACGATCATGCGGAACCGCGTTCATGAGCTCGCGTACAGAATTTTTCGAGGCACTACCAATTTACCCTGTAATACTGATCATTTTCGAGTGTGCTACGCGCAATGAGTTGTGGATGCTGAGGTTGTTCGATGGTGTTCGCGTTCGTTTGTGTTTGTGTCCGTTTGCGTCTATGTTAATCTACTTATGAAATGTACTTGATTAACTAGACTAAGGTACTGAATAGAATTCTATTCCATGATTGGCTGAGTACTCCCACTTGTTGCAATGATACATGTTGAGCTTGTGGGAGGGTGTTTGTTTGTTAGTGCCAATTTCTTTGTATTTGTGAATACTAATTGATTGAGTAGACTAATAGAATTCTATTCCATGAGTGCGACAGGCAACAATGGTAGGTATTGAGATTGTCCCAGGGTGTTCGTTCATTTGCTTGATATTTTTCATCTATGAAACTTAGTAATTGATTAAGTAGATTAATGAAATGTCTGAAAGACGTACCCAGCATGCGGCTATTAAAGCACGCAAGGTTGCGTGCACCTTCTATTCGTAAACAAAACGAATGGGTGAGTTCCCAATTTCAGGAATTAAGCTTGGGATCTCAAAAACCACAAAACCACTTGGATGCATCTCCTTAGCACTTCCTGTTGAAGAAACCTGCTGTTTGCCTTCCCCAACTCAATGTGCCTGTAGGCATGTACCTCACTAACGCACGCGGGCGGCGGCAAAGGCAAGGGCATCCTACTGGCATAGTACAGGACTGCATTACTAACGTGCGCGGAGCGGCGGCAAAAGGCGAGGGCGTCCTTTTGGCATAGTACAGGACTGCATCACTAACGCGCGCGGGGCGGCGGCAAAGGCGAGGGGGTCCTACTGGCATAGTACAGGACTGCATCACTAACGAGCGCGGGTGGCGGCAAAGGCAAGGGCATCCTATTGTCATCGTACAGGACTGCATCACTAACGCGCGCGGGCGGTGGCAAAGGCAAGGGCGTCCTACTGGCATAGTACAGATCTGCAGGATCTGAAGATTTTGGTAATAGAGGGTCGTCTTGGAAAACTTATATTGTTGGCATACAGTCTGGTGGTAATCAACAAATTCATCCTCATGGAGCCAGTCATAATTTCAATAATGACAAAAACTAGAAGCCAAACAAAACGCCAAACCTCCTATCTAAGCAAAGGGAAACGTAAACAATACATCCCTAAAAAGTGCATTTATCCAACTGTATCAGATTGTACCCAGTTATTCAAAAATGCCGAGAATGTGGTGGGCGGAAGTGATATCAATGTTGCTGATAGCAAGTTTATTTTACAAGGACTTAAATTGCTGGATGATAAACAAGGCAAAGATGGGAGGAGAGCTCCACCAAAGTGGGCAGTAAATAAGCTCAATTTGAAAGAAAAACTGATTGAAATTGGTAATCCCTCTTTTGACTGGAAATCTTTGTTGGAGTATTTCATCAAACCAGAGTTATTCAAGAAGAAGTGGCTTCCTTGGAAATAATGTGGGATTCTGCCTCTTTTGAAAAGAGTTACCCCAGTCCGTTTGAATAAGAATTAAGTCGTTCAAAATACCATAGTAGCACTTGAGGTTGCTCATTCATGAAATGCAATAGGTAGGGTTAGAAAGTTTGTTTGTTCACAAAAAAGAATCACACATTTTAGCTGTCATATATTAACCTTGTTATATGGCAACGTTTCTTAGGGGACAAGAAGAGTTAATCAAGAATGTGAGAGCTAAAGACCAATGGCCTCAAATTTTGAACCAGATTTGTTCTTTTCTACCCCACAAGGTCAGGTTGCTAGTATTAGCTCAGGGGCAAAACTATGGTTTGGCAACAATGGCCTTTTGCTGTAGGTCTGAAAGAAAAACAGTTGACAATAGTATATTCTTGTAGGTGAATATTCTATTGAATGAATTTGGTTATATTAGTTATGATATATGGAGTCAAGCATAGGTATTAAACCAGATCACCACCATTGTCATTGCTTTCATCATCATCGTCATCGTCATCATCGTTAGGATTGACATTGTTGTTGTGGTTGTTGTTATTACTATCAACTTGTATTTGGCGTCTTTGATTCTGTCCAGAAGGGGTGTATCCAATGCGTAGGAAAGAGAAAGCCTCGGATAGAATTAGTTCATCACCTGCCGAGGGATAAAGATATGATAAACGAACTGTAACATCAGTGTTCACCACTTTTTCCTTTTCATTTGCAGCATCAGCAACTTCTCCAAGTTTGAACCATCCAACAATAGTCCAGCCTCCATGGTTGTTAATGTATTGCACCATGTCAGATATTTTGGAACGGTGAGTTCTTTTGACAGCAAGCATTTCATCATCAATTTCAAAGATTGAGACATAATCATCGAAATTGTGGAAGAAGATTTTTGTAGTCTGAAGAGAACGAAAGCCACTGGTGGTGTAGGAATTACCGAATCCAAATTTGGGCGGAATGGGAAACTCAATATCAAAGGAATAGACAAAAGCTTTGTCTGGTCCATTGTGCAAGCAAGTGCACTCACCCCGAGGTTTTTGCCTATCACATTGCATACCACTGCATGAAACATCAAATGGCATTGTTGGACGGTGAAGATGAATACTTTGATTCTTTAAGACAAAATAATTTGTCTCGGCAGGCACAGTAGGCAGGCGCATCTTGGATGAAGTACTTCTCGTAGAGTCTTCCGTGAGCTTGAGGGGAATGAGAGTACGATCCTTGAAATTAACAATAGGAAGAGTTTTTCCAATGCTTTGTGTTGTTAGGTTTGGTTCAAACAGATAGAAATCTTTGCCAACAAAAGTTGTTCCATGTAAATGTCTCAGAAGATTTGTTGTTTCTTGAACATTTTGTGTCATTATGGCACAACAATGAGGCGGATTAGATAGATCGGCACAAAGGAAGAAACGATTATAGCTCTTCACTGTTTGAGTTGTTTTCATCCTTTTGTTGCCAGTAGTTGAGTAATTGTTGATCGTTGCATTTCTGCTGCTTCCACCCATTGTGCAGGACAAAATCTTCAGATGCAATACCTTATCCTCTAGTGCATTTGCATGATCTCTGTTCTGAAAATACACAAGAGGCACAATTTGTGTCTGAGGGCTCAGCACTTCTCCAGGTCCCTCCTCTGGAACTAAATTCAAATCTACGAAAGATGTTGCCATTGTTCTGTATTGCAAATTATGACAGCTGCAGTAACAACTTTGTCAGCATGACATGGGCAAAGATTATGAAAAAAATTGTTTTTGTTGCGTTTGAATTCAAAGTATAATCCGATTGTGGCTGTTGCGTTCTTGTGGCTGGAGATTAGAATGATAGATGTCAATGACCCACATTGAGTGGAAGAGATTTGGCAAAGTTGTTGGCAAGTGGTTGCAGTCGTGGTTGCTTCTGTTATGTTGACAGTTTGGTTTCTTGATTGGCATTAGTCAATTTGTTCTCTTGAATTCTCAAATCCATGTTCTGGAATGTAATGATTGTGGTACAAGAGAAGGGCTAGGGATTGCCTCAGAGCGCATGGCATGGCATTGGTCGTTTCTGGAAGAACACGTGGCTAAAAGGGAGGGCGGAGCCTTTAAGAGCGGGAAGGAGGAAAGGGGGAGTCTCAAGGTCGCAAAAGTACTCGTTTCTGCAGGATTTCATTTTGGACGTCTCCGCGTCCTCCGCTGTTGCGAAGTAAGCATGTGCTCCTTACTGCGCCATTTTGCTTTGGATTCCAACCGTGCGCATGGGCCTTGAGTTTTGAATGGCAGCTTCCGTAGTAATAATAAGGCATTTGGCTAATGAAGTAGTCCTATCTTAAGAATTGTAATTATGTATATTCATATAGTTGTAAATATTAGTATATATTGCATTGTTCAAATGTTGATATTCTCACAATAACCCAATTCATTCATTGCAATGGCTGGAAACGGTTCCGAAAAAAGCGCATTCGCTAGTTTCTCATTCAAGGAATAGAATTGCTTGTGTAAGTGACGGGTTTGGACCATCAGCTTTGTAATTTTGAGTACATCTTCATCAAGAAGAAACCAATCAAGAGAAGAAGGCACAGGAGGAGTTTTATCAAAGTCTGGTGGAACAGTGATGAAATGATCTGAGTTATTACTCGTCATTTGTTCGCCATATGAATTCTGGTAAGGGTGACTCTTTCGCCAATTATTAAGGAAAGTGGCAACACACTGAGCCATTCGGTTGCACTGATGACTGGTGAAACCCATAGGTTGGAAACAAACAATATAACATTTCTTGTATTGAGTTTTGCCCTGTGTAGTTTTGTAAATAGGAACATTATCTTGTTTGGAAACTCTTCTTGGTGCAATCGCAATTACTGGTATTTCTTTCAAAAGAGATGATCGTTCCTCATTAGGCTGATCAGTAGAAGTAATTAATTTGATCAAAGGATGAAGGAAAGCTTCATCATTGCCCTGATTAACTTCAATTAGAGCAATAAGATTTGAAGAAGTTCGGATAACAGAAACTTCTGCACCCAATGACATGAAGTTTTTGGGTACAATGTTCTGACGGAATATTTGTGACCACTGTGTAAAGGGCACCACCCTGTTATCTTCTGCAGTTGATTTAAATCTTTTGTCAGGAATGGGAGTAACAACGTTACTCTCTACATCAGTAGTATTGCTTTTTGAAGCATCTTGTGAAAGTCGAGGGTCAATATGATCCTGGTTATGATGAAAATCAGCCATGATCAAACGTTTCATGATTTCTTTTTATGACCTGAAGCAAATGGTATGCTATGAGTGGTGTTTTCTTATCTGATGACTTTCTACATTGAAAAAAAAACCAATTTTTTAGGACTTTAGTTTCTAGTGAAACTATACAAGATTATCATAAAACTTCTATTAACTTAGTTTTGCTATGCTGAACACAAATTTATGTCAATGCTTACGCTATAGAACTGAACAAGCATAGAACTATATTGCTATCTAGTTTTTGCAGCAGCGCTTTTTTCCACTGAGTGGAAAAAAGACGCTTTCATTAGTCTCATGCCAAGAATCTAATCACTTTCGGAAAATGTTCATTTCAATTATTTGGATACAACATTTATGCTTTAGTAGTATTTTTGGGGTACTAACATGTTTTCATCTTTTTTTGAGCTGCGTTCAATAAACTTGAGAACTCTAGGGGCATTTCTGTTGGCAGAATGGACTTCATTTCCTTCTTCGTTAGAAGCTTTCTTTGTGTTCTTGATTAACGTGGTATCAACATCAATTGATCTTCTTTTAGTATTGGTTGGGCGATCAGGAGGTTGACCAACTTGATGGTTGAAAGAAGGCGTGGAATAGCTGTGGTCACAATGACTGCAATGGGTTCCTTGAATGTGGAAAGTTATGGCTGGTTGAATGACGTTGGGTTGATGCATAACTGGTAGTACTTCATGATATTTGTTTTCATATGTGGATTGATCAATAATATCATCTTCTGTTCTGGAATTTGTTTTCCTTTCTATTTCTGTACTACAAATGTGTGTTAAAATTCCATGCATGGTCAACTTTGTCTTTCCACAATCAAAGCATCCAAAGCATGGAGCCAATGATCCTGTGTTGTTAAGACGCTGGGTTCATGGTCATGTGAGATGTGGTCTCAAAAATATTCGTTGGAGTGGTTAATGGCTTACATTGGGATGTTTTGTTTGGACAAAGATAGTGGTTGGCTCAGCATCTTTGTTCAAACAGACATCATTTGCCCATGAAGTTTCGTCGACTAGAACTAAGCCATGATAACGCAATTTATCATTAATGGCTTTGCTCCTAGCTTTAGCAAGAGTAAACTGCAGTTGATGAATATTGATCGACATGTCAGGTAGTGTAATTTTATGGCAATGAGATATATGGGATGTTGGAATGCTCAAGAAAGGACTTCCAAATGTGATGAATTATTGAAATCAATGCGCGACGGCAAGGCCCACTTTCTTGGAAGAAAGCCAGGGTTGGTACTACCTTACCAAATAACAAGGGGGGTTCATCTTTGCTACTACTACCTGCATTGTCATGATGTTATGTGACTGCCTGTTGTACAGTTGGATAGTGTGTACGGCCCCGTCAATCCATTCCTAGTAGAGGGTGGGTTGTTGTCGTTGTACCAGGAGGTGCTGCAACAACTTCCACAAGAAACAATCTACCCATGAGCTCCCGCCTATGATTGTCATTAGTTCCTTCACCAACCTTTACTAATCAGTCAGAAGGTCAACTTGCTGCCTTATGATTATGTGGCACATTCCTTGGCGCCATGGGCTTTATCTAACTACCATGCTACTTGCAAGATAAGCAATGAAAACTTGCATAAGATAATGTTGACAAAGTTGTTACTGAGCCATATTAGAATAATTTGAATGAACAATTCTCTTTTCTATTATTTGTATGTATAATGGTTATTGTGTCGTGTTAATGTGACCACAACGTATCACTCGAAGGCACATTCGTCTGGTGCGATTCCATTCTTCTGCCATTTCATGGCCAATATGAAGTAGTGCTTCTGCATCTAACGGTTGTTGGCGCCGTCCTCTGGAGCGTGCTCTTAATTTCCAAATACTTTCGAATGTCTGTCTATTTCTTTTGCTTGTAAACCCAATCACAAATGCATAGACGGCCCATGGTTGAAGAAATCGTTGCTTTGTCACAGCTGAACCGCCATCTCCGCTATTATGTTGAGTTAACCGATGACGAATATTTTTGGTCTCACCAATGTACATCACATTAATATCCCTTGTGGAAATCAATTCATAAACAACACCATGATTTTCTGGTGGTAATTGAGCATCACAAGGGCGGAACATGCAAGGATTTTGGAGAATTGGTAGACTGTCATTTTCCTCACTGGTAAGTTGAGACAAAAGCTGACGAATGTAAGGTAGAAATCGATTTGTTCTTTGGAGCACTTGCAATAAATGTTCTGACACTTCAGATGGATCTCCAACGAAGTAAATATCTTTTGCTTTTCGTGTTCGACTCAACAGTACCACTACTTGCGCAGCTTCCCAAAGATTGTAGTCATATCCATCATCTTTATTTGTGACCTGAGTGACAACAGAAGATAAGGTTGAACCCATACTGGAATGAATAGTAGCAGCAATTCTGGGTTTCAATCCATATTGTGTTCGTCTGGCTTGGACACCTCGGAATACAGTTTCGTTTTGTGATGTTGTGTAAGAAACTTGGACTTTTTTCCAGCCTCTTTCGGTTAGACCATTTTCATTGAAAAAATCCATTGAAGGAAAATCCTTACATCCAGGAGGGCCAGCCCAGACACTTATAGGTTCCTTGCTGTGAATGTGCTCCTCTTCCAATTCCAATAAAATAGCCAATTGACCCTGTTGGAAGTTCCTATCATTGTGGCAAAATTCAAAGCGTGCATTTTTGTAAAAAACAAGCTGTTTTTTTCTTTTCTGTTGTCTTGAAAGCTTTCGAACAATTGGAAGAGCAGCTGGGTGCCAATTTCCACCTGTGGTTGACTCTTCATCTGTTGCCAGAGATATGACAAGAGGAATTGACATACGGCGAAGCTGCTCAAGCATTTGCTTTTCCACATGAAGACAGGGTTCGCGTCTACCAAAAATGAACACTGCATCTTCTGGGATTCGCGAATCAACCAAACTTGATAGAAACGTGCAGCTTGTAGAAAGAAGAAATGAGAATCGATCAATATCTTCAGGGGACCAGGAGGTATTTCTGGTTAACGAACAAATTTCTCGAAGTGCAGCACAGTTTGCTGCTCGTACCGATTCAAGAAGCTCATGGAATTTGAATTCAGCAATCATGTTGATGGACATCATGATTGGCGTTCCCTGCCAAGGCATGAGTTGCAATATATCCATTGAAGAAATTATGAACATTCCTCCCATAAAGACTCCACTGTGCTTGATATATCTTGCAATAATGTCAAGGGTTGCCAAGAGTTCAGCGTACATCAACCCCAACTCATCAATATACAAATAATCCAAACATTGCCAAAAAAAGAGAAGTTGTGGATTCCGATATATAGCTGCCAAAGCATTTTCGGCCATTCTTCCTGGTGTTAAATTTCCACCAGATGCTTTCATGGAAGTCAGGCGATGAACGTGAAGACCGCCAAGCTGTTTTGCACGATCTGCAACAATGCTGGTGGAAACACCATTCAGTCCTTTACACATAGCGTAAAGTGATGCCATTTCGCATACTGTTGTTTTTCCAGTTCCTGGACCACCAACAACAACAATATTCTTGTGGTTTTTAGTGGGATCAATGTATGCATCCATTTCTTTCTTCATTGCCAATAAAGTTTGTTTCTGCTCCTGATAGGATGCAACGTTCTGATCAAAAGAGGGAGGAGGAGGATAAAAACCGGTAGTATCGATACTTGTAGGAAATTGTCTTGCATGGAGAATCGCTTCCTTGTCTGGCAAAATGTTGTTGAGGCCACAAGCAACAAGATCGTTCCAAAGAACGTCAATGAACAAACGTCGCTGCTCTATTTGAAATCTTTCCGTTGTTGACATAGCTTCCTCCACCATATGAGTGTGTAAAACAGATGGAAGTGGTGGTGTTTCAACCAAATCATTTGCAAGTAACACTTCTTTCAATGTAGAGTATGCCAAGCATAAATTCCGGTCAAATTGGAAAGTTGATCCAGGTTGAATGGAGAGAAATTCCCGCACGTACCGGCTGGTTAGGTTTAGAAGTGATGTCTCTCCTTGAACTGGATCAAATAAGCCTGCATGGATAAAGGCAGAGCGTAGGTTCCCAGTTAGCATCAGTTCATATTCTGTTTCAAAGCTGCCCATTGCTAGAAGAAGGTGAACCATAAAACGGTTTCTGTTTTTGGGATAGACAGGAGTGTGCCAAATGATGGGTAAAGCTTCACTTGATTTTTCTGACAGAAATCTTTTTTCGATATCCTTGAAATCTTTTTGTGCTCGTAAAAGTGCAGGAAAACGGATTGACACAGTCCTTGTAACAAAAATATTGTATAAGCGCTGGATTTTCAACAAAAGGGCGAGCATTTCCTGTTTTCGAACATTGCTTCCAAAATGAGAAGCATTTGTGTTTCTTGCATAGAACAGAACTTCCCCAATTGCTCCCCTTCGAAGTCTTAGTTTTGTATTAAAACCATCAAGCCATTCACTTTCTTCAAGGCGACTTTTGATATGAGTCTTCACGTATTGCAAAGAAGATTGTGGGTCAAATAAGGGCGTCACAGTTTGCCGCTCAAACCAACGCAAATAGTATTTTTGTTGCCGTATAAAACGTAATTCAGGAGGACGCATGCTGAAATATGTGGTCACATCAGTTGAAAGTGGTGCACGCAATTCATCTTGAATTACAGTGAGTTGAAAAGTGGTGAATAATCTTGAAGCTGGAAAGCCTGGTATTTCAGCCCGAGCAGTTTGTCCTGTTACTGCCATCATGGCCTGTATGTCATGGGGACGTCTTCCGGACCCCATTACACGGTTAAAAACAGCAGCACGATATTCCCGAGCACAAGTTGGCATACGGATGAATTGGATTGTACTTGTTACCAGTGAATCACCTTGAATAACTGTGAGACACTCCATTTGTGTCAGAGCTCGTCCATGACCATGACGAGTTTTGTTCTTTGTTTTTTCTGCAAGTCTCTTCCAAGAGGTAATCTTAGTGTTATGGAGTGCCGTGTATTCCCCGTTCACATTCAGGCTTCCAGGAGTAATACCTTCTGATTCCTCTCTTTGGGGAGTTGGAGGTGTCAATCTTACAATTGCGACTTCATCCAATTCAGAAACATATTTTGCCAAGTATGCAGAAACACTGTACCCTGTAGTGAATTGCAAGTTTTGAGCACTTGGAAAACAAATGAAAAGTTTTCCATTTGTAGGAGAAAATTTGGAATCAGTGTTTGCACTTCGAGGAATGTGTCGTTCTGCTTGTAGCAGTTTTTCAGTCATTGTATCGCCATCCATCATTGATAAAAGTCGCAGCACTTCACAGCATTCTTTAGAGTGCTGAACTGGCAATGGTTGAATGGAATGATTTTGGGGTTGATCCGTTAGCCAAAAATTGCTGGGCACCTTACAAACAAAGTGAGTTTCTCCATTGCTGTCTATACGTGGCACCTGACACCTATCATGACATTGATGGGCAAGAAACTTCTCTGCATCCCACAAAATTTCTTGAAGCTGCAAAGAAGAGGATATGAAACCTTCTTCCTTAAGCTGGGCAATTTCATTGTAGTGTATAAGATCTGCCAAACAGCCTCGTATTTTGTATAGAACAGCCTTCAGTCCTTCTGGAGTAGTGATATCCATTTTTGTGCGAAGGATAGCGTGAATATGGCTTGGATTTCCTTGTTTTTCTTGGAATTCGTGACGCCACCATGCCCATTCAATTTCATGCAAAGGCGCTTCCACAGAATATACAATATATTTCATCCATAGAGTGCTTACTTCATTCCAGCTCCTTAGGACATATGGGGCTGCTGACTCGCGCAAAAGAAAACGGGCTTCATCCATGGTAACACTATACTTTCTGGAAACTTCTTCAAGGGCTATACTGGATGTTACCCATTCTCTGAGAACTCGTAATCCCCGGCATGTCTTTTGATTGCATGATTGAGTAAAAAAATAGTGGGGAGGCCTGTGTCCAATGAGAGCAGATAGTTTGTGAACATTGGTGGCATTTTCTGAAGAATCTCCATACAGTTCACCATTCTCATTGCTCTGAAATGCAATGCCATCTTGTCCTTGCCGGTCTGCAAATCCACGGTGAAGAATTAATCTGCTGTCATTGCCACGGAGCCCCAGGTTAACCAAGATATCAAATGTCAAGAATTGATAACGAGGATCTGTACTGCATAGGAGCGAAGGGTCCAAAATACGATTTCGTCCATGTTGTCGCATTGAAGCTATACCATACTGAGCCAATGTTTTTTCGTCAGTCCACAAAGCAGTTGGTAAAGCTCCAAGAATGGACCCATCACCAGTATGGAAATAAAAAATATCTGGAAATAGTAAGCCTTCTGCATACACCAAAGGAACAGTCTGTCCTTTAGATCTTGATACAATTCTTTCGTAGAAGTTTGAATTTTTTTTTCTCATTCGAAGCTTTGTGTTCCTTCTGATAAGTAGATGACCTTGCATGTTTAAGAGCACGTGAAGTGGAGAAGAAATAACATCAGCAGGTCCATGTAAATGTACACCCATTGGTTGGCGAGCAGTATTGGTTGTGGGAATCATCTCATTGCTGTCGTTAGAGCCAAAACTGTCATCATCATTGTATTCTTCGCCATATAGATCAGTAGCAAGTTCATGAGCCTCAATTGGTCCATAAGCTGCATAATTTATGTCCTCTCTAGTGCAGTTGCCCATGATGATATCACTGTCATGAAGAATTTCTTGTTCTTCACCAATGATACAATCATTTTCTGAAATAAAAACCACTTTACTCGAGTGGTTTTGTTCCTTCACCATTTCTTCCCAATGTTCCTTACAGATTTGGATTCGACAATTCTTTTCGGGACAAATATAGAGAGGAATATTGGTGCAAACCATTTCCTCTTCTCTGTGAAACAAGTTTTTGATTACACAAGAAGCCTCATCACCCACTGGTTTGTTGAAATATGCATTAGTGACCAATGCAACCTTGTGTCTACCACAATAACATGTACTTTGCCCCCCTAAACACTTCAAATAGCGGCGGCAAAGTTCTTCTTGTCGATCTCCACTTTGTCGGCAATATATTGCAACTTGAAGATTTTCCAAATCATTTGGTAGTACCGTGGTTCGTCCAAATTGAGCCATGCTGCCTGGTTGACACCACCATGCTTGTCCTGGATGACGAGCAAAAATAGATACTTCAGCACTGTCGATTAAGGACGGGAGTCCATCAGATCCAGCTTCAAGAACACCAAACACCAAAGCACGGATTTCCCAGAAAGGATTATCAGTCAAGATAGTGGAGGGTCTGACAACTATAACAATGTTACTTTCACATTGTTCTTCCATTTCCCATTCTCTGTGCATAACTTTGATGCCATCAATTGAATGAAAAAGATTCAACAGCTGGCTCACATATGAATCTCCAAATAATTCCAACTTTTCAATGGCTTTGCGTCGAGGCGTTTCAGGATAGAATATTTTCTTGTGTTTTTGCCTGTGTCGTCTCCCAGGAAGATTCAGACTTTTGGCAGCCAAAACTAGCCACCAGCCATACCACATCTGGTTATCTTTAACATTGTTCACAAGCACAGACCAAAATTCGTCAACCACTGTCATAATACCAAGGAGAAGAAACCCAACAAAACTCTTTGTTGGGTCAGATATTCGGACAAATCGTTCTCCAAAACCATCATACGGATGAATCCGTAGCTGGCGACATGGCCAAGGTGGATCAAAAAGAATTTCTTCAGTAGCTCCATGTTCATCGAAAACCAATAATACTTGCGATTTTGCTTCATATGACTGTTCTTGAAGCTCAATAGAATCCAAAAGATTGACATAAGTTGAAGCTCTCAATTCCTTTCTATCAGGCAGATCGATGAATGAATTTTCTGCTACCATCAACTTGCGATCGATAATATTGGCGGGAACATAGGCCATGTCATATGGATTCTTACTCAATTGTCGAACATATTCACGGATATCACTCCTTCCTTTTATTGATAAAGAATCTCGTAGCAAAGCCAAAGCATTCCCATGATGAAGGTTCCCCCTGTTTATAATGTAGGATGAATCAATACCATCATAACCACCCTGTAAAACTCCAGTTTGGTATGTATCAGAAAAATTGTGTAGCTTAGTTTCTCGCAAAGTCCGGCTCCTGCACACAGCTGGGGATAGTTGATTAGAGTTGTTGGTAAACAAAGTGCCAGTAATTGTTGAAGGTGGAAAGACATATCTCTCTTTGGATTGAATTGTATGGTTCCTGCATGATAAAATTTGAGCACCTTCTTCACCAATGCAAATAGTAGGTTGACACAAAAATTTGTCATTTTCCAGAATACAAACTGAGCTTGGAAAATCAGGCCGAATACAATCTGTCCACTTCCTTGAATTTGCCGTTCCAGATTGATAGCAGTCAAAAATCCAGTTGCTGTAACTGAAAAAAAAATCTTCCAGTGGTAGTTTATTGCATCTGTGGAGAAACTCGCTACAGCCCCAAGGACATCTAACTTCAGGATAAGCTAAATGGCTATCCATTTGTTTCGCCAGTTCCATCCACCGTAGTTCAGAAATGGTTTGTTGAAATGCATTTGCTTCTAAAGTCATGTCCGAGAATAGAGGTGGTGGATTATGCATAGAAATGGGGCTTTGATGAAGAACAGTAGCCGATGATAACCACCATTCCCGCCATTTAGCAGGGATTAAAGACCAGCGATCACTGAGGGATGTAGATTGAAGAAAATCAAATTTACTTCCATGAGAAAGGAAAGCCCAAACCATTGATGGCCAGTAGTCCTTTGGGTGAGGTTTTCCGGTACTCAACAAATAGCGCTCACAGTTGGCACATAGTGATATTACTGTAACGGGTCCATCAATTACAGGTAGTTGACAATATTTCTTGCCACGCTTTCGTTTCAGAATATCTGATGAATGGACAAAAAGGGGCACTTGATGCCGTCTGCAATTGCAACAATGCTCGTTTGTCATAGCTTCACTTTGCAATTTGTGAGCATCACCAAAACAACTTACTGTCTAAAATACTACTTGAGAAAAAAAGCAATTATTATGGGAACTTACAATGGCATTGGTACTACACACTTAGATAATTCCTACTTAGAGCCATATCAACATCAACCACCTAATATTATAACCATTCATAAAATTACGTGCTAACTCTGAACACTATTATGGTATTACACTACAAACGAATAGAAACTGAACGCCTGACGGCAAAGAGGGCACGTGGGGCATTTCCTCTGCCAGGTATCCAAACAGCACCTATGAAACTCATGCACACAACAATCAGGATTCACTATGACCTGCGCAATACAGTCCATTTGCTCATAACAAATTGAACACTCTGGGTAGTCCAATGGCTCAACATATAGTAGCTCTGCTTGTGTTCCACTCCTGCGCACTTCTTCTTTTTCCACAACGGTCATCCTATCAATTCTTGGCTGCTAAAAACAATGTAAGCCACATGGCTTGCATGTCGAATGTATGCCTTGTTAAACGCAACAATTCTAAATTTATTCCTTAGATGCTATTACGTCACTCACAGCCCCGCGCCCGTTAGTGATGCAGTCCTGTACTATGCCAGTAGGACGCCCTCGCCTTTGCCGCCGCCCTGTGCACGTTAATGATGCAGTCCTATACTATGCCAGTAGGACGCCCTCGCCTTTGCCGCCGCCCCGCGTGCATTAGTAATGCAGTCCTGTACTATGGTTAGCAACAATGCAACAACAGTGCTCACCAATCTGCCATGACAAATTACACACGATCCTTCAAAATCAAGTTAAAAGCTTTTTTACAGGCTGGGCAGTTTGAATGCCCCCTGTTCCACCACATATTGAACCAGGTAACAAAACAACCTTGATGAAACTCATGCTCGCACACGTCTAGTTGAACAACAGTGTTTACCAGTCTGCAGTGACAAATTGAGCATGGTGCTCTGATTGTAGTAGCCAATTCTGCAGCAACAAATTCCACATCTAAAATAAGGTTGAATGCTTGATCACAGACTGGGCAGATTGAACGTCCCTGGTTCCACCACATACGGAACCAAGTACGGAAACAACGCTGATGAAACTCATGCTCACAGTTATCCAATTTAACAACAGTGTTTGCCAATCTGCAGTTACAAATTGCACATGGTGCTCTGGTTGTGGTGGATAATTGAATTACTGTAGAGTCTTGGTGTGCATCCATCTTTCAAAGTTATGACCAATCCAGTTTCTCTCATGATAATGGCAAGGGTGAATTTAAGATTGTGTCACTCTCCTGTACTACAGTTTTCATTTAAGATGCATGATTACTACCTAGCACGCTATTACTCCATTCTCTGTTATCAACAGTAGATAATGTCATCACCACAGAGCTCTTTGTTTCTCGCATGCTCGTACATTCCCAGTTACATTGTTCATATCAGGACTAAATCTCTTTGTGGATTGCTAATAGCTCCACGTAGCTAGTTGCTCATCATCCGAAATACAAAAGACTGTTTCACAATTGTGAAAATACAATATTAAATAAAATGTCCGAAGGACGTACCCAGCATGCGGGTTTTTAGAGCGCACAAGGCCATGCATGCCTTCCACGCATCAACAAAATAAATGGGCGCGGAAGTGGAAGTGGCGGAAGCGGCGGCAAGGCGTACCTTCCACGCGTCAAAAAAATAAATGGGCGCAGAAGCGAAAGCAAAAGCGGCAAGGGGACTGAATTAAAACTTGGAAACTGGCATAGCAGCGTGCTGGGATATTCTCTTTAAAAAGAGTATCAATCACTATTGGTGGAAGTTTGTGACTGTTCATCATCAGATGATTCACTTGTTAGCATGTCATTGTAACTCATACAAGGATCATAGGGAAAAGATTCCAATGGAGAATCATCATCAAGGATAGAATGGACATCATCGTCTTCTGGTCCTTCCAATGAATGATTCATGGCAAAACTATATTCAGTACGGAAGTAGGATCTTCCTCGTACATCCGTACGTGTACCAGACAGTAGTTGATTTTGAGTGCGACTTTGGATAATTTGTCTGCCTGCATAGGGGTGAACACGTATATTGGTAACAGGGAGCAGAGGGGGCATGTCATCATCAATATCATCATCTGAATCAGACTCAAGATATAGCTGTCCATTAGTAAGCCTATGAAGAGGAGAATAGTCCTCATCCACTTCACTACGACCAAGAGGATCTCCATACTCAACAGCATCACCTAGGAAATCCTCATAGTAATTGCGTAGCATTTCTCTGATAGGGAGCAGAGGGGGCATGTCATCATCAGTATCATCATCTGAATCAGACTCAAGATATAGCTGTCCATTAGTAAGCCTATGAAGAAGAGAATAGTCCTCATCCACTTCACTACGACCAAGAGGATCTCCATACTCAACAGCATCACCTAGGAAATCCTCGTAGTAATTGCGTAGCATTTCTCTGATATTTGAAAGGGATGCCAGGTCATCATTACATTCTTTCATGGGGTAGACAGTGTTGGTCAACATGGTATCATTGTGTTGAGCAGGTAAAATAATGATCCAAATCAGAGGCTTGGTAGCAATTGGCTCTTTAAATCATTATCCAAATAATTTACCATTTCAACCCATTAGGGTTTTTTGGAGCGCACAAGGCTGTGCATACGTTCCACGTGTCAAAAGAATAAGTGAGCGCAGAAGTGGTGGCGAAAAAAGCAGAAGTGGCGACAATGCAGCTGGAAACTGGCAACAGGGCATGCTGGGATAATTGTTGAGTTAAGAGAAACGTGCACAGATTCACGTGTCGCAGAAAATGTTGATTACTACCCTCTTTCCCCAAAGGCAACACTAATGTTCACAACAGTTGAAGCAGAGCACATAAATATGGAAACATGAATGCGGAACAAGATCACCCTGCAATCAATTTGACTGGAATTTATAAACCGTGTCTAATCTGCCATGTCAGAATGACGCAAGACGACATTGTTCAACCTGACACTTGCAGACATGATTTTCATCATGAATGCTTGCGACTTTGGCAAATGAGGCACCCTAACTGCCCCGTGTGTCATGAGGAATTCAACTACATTTGCTTTGTAGTCGACTAAACAAACTACTAGAACCTGTATTGATATACACTTCAACTCGTGTGATGTATTGTTTCATTATTACTATGATATAGTGGGACAAGTCGTGAAACTCGGCTGCCTTTCTAGGGAGCCATGATTGCTTGGGCGATTTGGCAAGATTGTTTGCCAATGGTGCAGTTAGCTGCTAAATGGATAGCACACTTTTTGCTGCTTTAATAGTAGTAGGATTACTCCTAGCTAGTATGTTTAGTTTAAAAGAGTGTTGATGTGTAATGTATATATGCTATATACTTAAGCAGCTGGAGCAGTACATGAAGTAAATACCCCAATGTTGGACAATTGGGTAGTAAGAGCTACACTTTTCGGAGTCGACGGCAATTCTGACAAACAATCGTATGCCTCATTTATAGCCTGAATCATCTCGTACACATTGCCGCACAATGAACAAAGATGCCCAATGCTATTCAAAATACCAACAAACAATAGGGGATTGCCCTTTTTGTCAAAGTTGTCATATCTACGGTATGCTTCACGTGCCCACCTTAAAACAGCTAGGGCTGTCGAAAGGTGGTTCACTGCTAGATACGATTCACCCAACCAAAACAACATGTTCGCCAATGTATGTGCATCTTTCTGAGCTATCAGCTTACCTGGTGACATAATCCATTTGTAAACGAGACCACTAGCTACCAAGGCACGACTAAAGTATTCAATTGCATCTGCGTAAGCTTCCAAACTATAGTGCGTTCTTCCCGTCCTATAGTATACCCAGTAGAGACTACCGACTGCTCTACTGCTGCTAGTACTAGCTGCAGTACTTTTTGCCATGATGGCTATTTTATGACCATAGTGGAGTGCTTATATGGCTACTCTAAAGTTAATAATATCAGGGAAGATTTGGTAAAATTGGTAGGTTGGATGAAGTTAATTATCGCAATTATCGCAAAAAGCACGCAAATTGATTTAAATGATTAACTAAGTAGAAAATATCGAGTCGTCATCGCTCGTAAGGAAAATGTCGTCGTAGCATTCCTCCTCGTAAGGCAGCTCATGTCCATCGTCCGAGTCGGTAGGGTAGTCCTCCCAGTAATCGTGGTTCGGAGCAAGGGTTGGTACTACCTTACCAAAGAACACGGGGGATTCGTCTTCGCTGCTGCTACCTGCGTCGTCATGATGCTTCGTGACTGCCTGTAGTACAGTCGGATAGTGTGTACGACCCCGTCGATCCATTCCTAGTAGAGGGTGGGTTGTTGTCGTTGTAGGGATCGTTGTAGGAATCGTCATACCTAGTACTAAAGCGTGAGTTGTTGTGGTTGATTTTGCATCGTCGCCCTTGCGATTCTTGTCGTCAGGAAAATCTTCGAATGATTCATCATCCGACTCTTCCATTAAAGGAAAACCATCGTAGTTTTTGGGAAAGTCATCGAATGATTCATCATCAAGGGTGGAGAGGGAGTTCATTGTTGCAATGGATGAATAGAATGAGCGAGCTAGGATCGAAAATCATCCCAACACTGGGCAGCAACGTCTAACCGATAAAAACTAGATCCGACAAAAAGGTCCGACAAAGCCGTTTGGTGGCAATATACTAATAGAGTTAAAGTAGTCTGACCAGCACTAGCAGAGTACCATGCCGCAAGTCTTCGAATGAGAGTAAGAGGTCCATTACGTCGAGCAGCAAGCAGCAAGGCCAACCGAAAGACTTCGAATGAGAATAGCAGCAAGGCCGACCGAAGGGCTTCGAATGAGAGTAATAGTGAGACGATTGCGAGAAAAGAACAGCTTGCGTCGAGACGAGTTGACAGAACCAGGTTTGTCGCTTGCTACCGATCCTTCTCACCTGAAGTCCAAGATCAATCCGCAACTCTTCGGATGAGATTAAGAGTTCCAAGACGTCACGCAGCAAGGCCGACCGAAGGGCTTCGAATGAGAGTAGTAGTTCAAGATTAAATCCGTGCCGTAGCAAATATTCCGTATTCATATTCGTAGTCGATGGCTTCCCATTCAATTGCCTTTAATTCCAGCAGTGAAACAATGTATCCTCTTCATGCAGTCCTGGTGAGTCTTTGACAAAGTTACCGTAACCAACTGTTCCCCGCACAATCCCCAAGTCTTCGAATGAGAGTAAGATTTCCAAGACGTCGAGCAGCAAGGCAGACCGAAGGGCTTCGAATGAGAGTAGTAGTGAGACGATTTCGAAAAAAGAACAACTTGCGTCGAGATGAGTTGACAGAACCAGGTTTGTCGCTTGCTACCGATCCTTCTCACCTGAAGTCCAAGATCAATCCGCAACTCTTCGGATGAGATTAAGAGTTCCAAGACGTCAAGCAGCAAGGCAGACCGAAGGGCTTCGAATGAGAGTAGTAGTGAGACGATTTCGAAAAAAGAACAACTTGCGTCGAGACGAGTTGACAGAACCAGGTTTGTCGCTTGCTACCGATCCTTCTCACCTGAAGTCCAAGATCAATCCGCAACTCTTCGGATGAGATTAAGAGTTCCAAGACGTCACGCAGCAAGGCCGACCGAAGGGCTTCGAATGAGAGTAGTAGTTCAAGATTAAATCCTTCCACTTACCCCATCACGGTCGTCATAAGCGGTGGCTAATCGTTGCCCCAAGAAATTATGTGACAAACCGAAACGTCTGGGGTGCCAATAGACTTTTATCTCGTATCTTCCACATTGTTATTCGCGATATAATACACTGCAAAACCCCACTAGCTCGGACCCCGACTGATTCTAAAACCAGACGCCGGAGGATTGTGCATTACGTTAGCGATAGTAGATGTAATTTCGTAAATCGCCATGCATTTCGGACGATTATTTATGTATGTTCTGTTCTTCAGCAAATCTCGCCTCAAGCTCAACAATTTGCCGCTGTAGTTCCAACTTGTCCAGCTCTAGTTGAGACACCTTCAATTGAAGTTGGGCAATCTCGTCCTTCAGTTCGTACACAATGTCTTTGTGTTCTTCGTCGGCCCTTTCTTCAAACACACCCATTGCACAGCTGATATGAAAGCTTTTCTCTCCCTCGTCATCAGTACTGCAAGTGAATGTACAGGTACTCGTAGATCCCATGTCGTCATCATGACACTCAGTACGAATGGAAGAGTTCGGATTGAAGTCAGAGAATGTCATAGGGGTACCAGTAGATTCTTCGTCAGCCGCGGCATAAGTAATTTCGAGAGGGGGAGGGGCTTCGAGAGCGGGAAGGGCTTGGGCAATAGCTCCGATAAGCCCAGAATTCAGAGCCTTCATTTCGCTTGCGAATTCCGAGCCTTTCTTCTCTCTCCGTTGATTGCCCACCCATCTGTCGAACTTGTTCTCCGATTTCAAGCCATAAGCCCCTGTCTCTTTACACAGGGCGCAGCGTGCATGCAATACAAGGTGGCGCAAGCATACGTAGAGCTTACGTTTATTGAGATTCGACTTCAGATGTTCAACATTCCCGAATTCAAATATGGTGTCCTTGGTCCGCTTGGCGGAAGTAAAGAGAGCCCTCATACAATTCTCAATGTCAGTTGCCTCTTCGTCAAAGGTGTCGAACTTTTGTCCATCGAACATAGGATCGTCCGGTTGGACAGGTCTCAATTTCACGCCACCTGACCACTGTTTAAGCTGTTGAAGTTCGTCAGAAGAGCTGGGAATTGCCACGTAATTACCGGTTTCTTCGTCATCAAACTCAAGGCGGGGGTAAGAACCGGTAAGTCGACTAAGGCTCCTAAAAGCATCCGCCAGAGAAGTGGTCTTCTTGAAGAATGCTCGTACGAGAATCACCAGTCTGCTCATGTGCGTCATCTTATCATCGTATTCCAAATAAGGAAACCGAAGTTTAAACGCCATCAAGGCAATAATGAAGAACTCCAGGTGCTGTTCTCCCTTGTCCTCGTCATTCCGCCTACTGTTACCGGTAGTCTCGACCTTACGCTTTTCCGTCACCAGATCATGAATCTTGTTGCATATAGAACTCCAATAGCCGTTCGTCTCCCCACGTTTGCTGGCCCCTATATTCAAAAATGTCACGACAGTCTTTCCAGTCTTGGTGTCTACTCTGGCACGAAATTTCTTCAACTTTAATACGTCAGCGAATGTCACACTATTACCGCCCTCTTGCTTAAGGGCCCAAATGAAGTAGATTGCGTGCGTGGCAACATTGTCAAAGTTCGCAGAAATCCTGGCAAGAGTGAGAACCCTAACTGCCTCTGTGGGTTCCCAATCTAAGGAATTAAGCTCAGGATCTCCGAAGAACACAACATCGTTCGGATGCATCTCCTTATCCCTTTCCGTCGGAGAAACCTGCTGTTCTCCTTCCCACCGATCAGAGTGCCTACTGTGCGCATGTACCTCACTAACGCGCGGGGGCGGGGGCGGCAAAGGCGGGGGCGGGGGCGGCAAAGGAGAAAGCGTCCTACTGGCACCGTACAGGACATCGCGAACAACCGACGAATTCGCAGATTCCTCAAAATCGCACCGTTTGTTAATCAAAGCTTCCGCATATGCCGCGCACTCCGCATACAACATGTCGGAGTAGTCGTCGCTGTCGACGCTTTCGTCGCCTGCACGAATTTGTTTCGCCATTGTAACACTCTATCCTATTTCTATTCTGACTTCACAGGGCGGACCTAAAAAAATGAGCTAGAAACATCGCAACCTCTGGGTAGGTACGTACGACTATCTGCTTTAGGATATCTTGGCAATACAGCTCTGCACTATTGGTTAGGCCCCTACCCTACAGCCACCATTCTTCACCCCGACAGGGAAACAAAGAATTCAAGTATTCTACACTAGATTGAGATAAAAACTATAGTACAACGAATAATTACGAAAATTATCAAACAGGCTAGAGAAGCTACGAAGTGGGATCGGTTTTTCTAAGCATTGATTTACGACGAAAAACGATTTTCGACCGAAACTAATCGTTACAGAAACCTACGACTACTGGATCGTCCGCAAGTCTTCGAATCAGAGTAAGAGTTCCAAGATGTCAAGCAGCAAGGCCGACCGAAAGGCTTCAAATGAGAGTAGTCCTGCGACGGTTTCGAGCGAATCGGACCAGGACAAGAACAGCTTGCGTCGAGACGAGTTGACAGAATGGTTTGTCCGTTGCTACCGATCCTTCTCTCCCCAAATCTTCGAATGAGAGTAAGATTTCCAAGACGTCGAGCAGCAAGGCCAACCGAAGGGCTTCGAATGAGAGTAGTAGTGAGACGATTTCGAAAAAAGAACAACTTGCGTCGAGACGAGTTCACAGAACCAGGTTTGTCGCTTGCTACCAATCCTTCTCACCTGAAGTCCAAGATCCGCCAGACGCTCAAGATCAAATCCGGTGCCGCGGCGAACGAATCAAAACTTTCTGCAGAACTTCATTACAGAAATTCCAACACCCGAGTCTTTGGCAAAGTTACCGTAACCTCCTGTTCCCCGCACAATCCGCAACTCTTCGGATGAGATTAAGTGTTCCAAGACGTCAAGCAGCAAGGCCGACCGAAGGGCTTCAAATGAGAGTAGTAGTTCAAGATTAAATCCGTGCCGTAGCAAATATTCCGTATTCATATTCGTAGTCGATGGCTTCCCATTCAATTGCCTTTAATTCCAGCAGTGAAACAATGTATCCTCTTCATGCAGTCCTGGTGAGTCTTTGACAAAGTTACCGTAACCAACTGTTCCCCGCACAATCCCCAAGTCTTCGAATAAGAGTAAGATTTCCAAGACGTCGAGCAGCAAGGCAGACCGAAGGGCTTCGAATGAGAGTAGTAGTGAGACGATTTCGAAAAAAGAACAACTTGCGTCGAGATGAGTTGACAGAACCAGGTTTGTCGCTTGCTACCGATCCTTCTCACCTGAAGTCCAAGATCAATCCGCAACTCTTCGGATGAGATTAAGAGTTCCAAGACGTCAAGCAGCAAGGCAGACCGAAGGGCTTCGAATGAGAGTAGTAGTGAGACGATTTCGAAAAAAGAACAACTTGCGTCGAGACGAGTTGACAGAACCAGGTTTGTCGCTTGCTACCGATCCTTCTCACCTGAAGTCCAAGATCAATCCGCAACTCTTCGGATGAGATTAAGAGTTCCAAGACGTCACGCAGCAAGGCCGACCGAAGGGCTTCGAATGAGAGTAGTAGTGAGACGATTTCGAAAAAAGAACAACTTGCGTCGAGACGAGTTGACAGAACCAGGTTTGTCGCTTGCTACCGATCCTTCTCACCTGAAGTCCAAGATCACGGTCGTCATAAGCGGTGGCTAATCGTTGCCCCAAGAAATTATGTGACAAACCGAAACGTCGTGGTGGCGAGTTGCGTCCCATGTCTGGCGGACTACTGGCAGACAGTTCTGCGAGCGGCGGCTGCAGCGCGGTCACGGGCACGACAATGGCGGTTTGAAACAAAAAACGTCCGACAAAGCAGCTTTCTTGGAAGCCAAATTCTGGATGAGTCCTTCACAACCGGTACAATCATCCATTCATTGAGTACCTTTGAATGAGCCGGAGAGATGTCTCCATGGTCATTGTTTGCTTTGACTCCACAACGTGAGAAAAACCATCCAAACCGATTCCAGCGGTGTTCGGGGGATCTTCAGTATTTTTCGTAAAAAGCGCGCGTAATTTACCCGAATTTTCTAAGTAATATAACGGCAGCTTTTTCATCGTGAGGATTTCTTATATTTTGTTCTTCACTTCGTACCCTTGAGGCGCCGGTAGGGCCCCTACCCCACCGCGCCATCGTTTTTCATGGTCTCCCCAGGGAGAGCCACGGACCATTATCCAGATAGTCGTCGAGTATGGCGAGCGAATAATATTACCTATGTACTACCCGATGGGGCATGGTTGTTGGCATTCCCCCAACAGAGAAGGCGAATTTTCCAAAAGGAAAGGCGGTACCAGATATATTAATACCTGATACATGTTAGCGACTATGGCTGGTGGTTGTGGTGGTGACAATTGAGCGAGATCCCAAACAAAGGAGGCGAATTTTGGAAAGAACATGGTAATACCAGATAAATTGGTCCAGTGTTCGTCACTGAGCACAACACGTCGAGCATTCGCTTGCCCTCCCGTATCATACAAGCTCCGATGATCGGAAATTCCGACGAGTACACGAGAACACGGAACCTAGATCCGACCACATCGATCGAAACTTGGTTTCCAAACATCACCGAGCTTGAGTTTTTCGCAGTGCCGCACTTTCCCGAATACACATATACACTTGATCTGGTCGTAACAGACTTTTGGAATCCGAATGCCATAAATATTGTGTCATATATGTTGAAAAACGCCACCAAAGCAGGAACGAAAACGGAAAAGCAAGTCCAAAGAAATAAGCTCTACCTTGCTTTGCCCTACAAACGCCGTCTTTGTACGGTACCGGAAATGGAAAGCACCTAAGAACACCTTCGTTGTTTTTCAGATTATTGCTAACCAAGCTGCTCAACGAAACACTTGCGTCGCTTGATTATTGCCCTTTATTCTTGCCATAGATTTAGAAAGCTTCCATAATCTTTAAATGTCAGACGTACCACCATTCGTGGGTATGGCTTTTCGCTCGCCACGAACCTTGGAAGGCGATCAATATCTTTGAAGTTGTGGTTTCCTTGTAATTAGGCCCACCCACAATACCCATGATCGTACAAGTTGTTGGAAGGGTTCAGGTTAAATATGCGCACTCTTGGCGTTGTCTTGCTTCGAACTGCACTTTTTGAGACCACACCAAATTGTGGACGTGCGTTCGCGCGCGTTGGAAACGGTAGTTCGAATTGGCGACGCAGGCCATACAGTACAGACAGTATGGAGTGTGGGAGGGGTGGGGGGGTTGACGACGAGGAGTCACAGTGGACAAAGGCGCGCAACGTGCCGAGACGATGTGAGCTTTTAACAAGTCCTCTGTCGGAGCGAAGCATAAACCAAAACCCTGGTCATCGTCATAAAGCCAAAATTGAGTATACCGGAAAGGTATTATGATGTTATTGATCCCACCGCAGGCTCAGCAGAACATATTTCCCTCAGAGCCCGCGATTACTACAACGATGAAGCGAGCATTGCAAAGAAACCAGGCTGCTACCAATGAGAGGACGACGGACGGCCAGCAGGGGCAGCAGGCGGGAGAAGAAATATCAGCCTCCATCATCAGGACCTCGGAGGAGGAGGGTCATACCGCGCCTGAGCTTAATATAGCGGACGGGGAGTCTGCTGGCCGCGGCAAGTGCAGGGGTGGTAGTGGTGGGGACGATGACTCCTCCGCTTCCTCCACATCTTCCTCGTCGTTGCTGAGAGACGCCGAGGGCTCTGTTGGCGGCCTCCCCCCAGCTGGCGCTGTTGAGGGCGGCTCTGCGTCCAAGATCAGCGCTGGTGCCAGTAAGCAGAAACAAGACCAAATAATCACCCCTGGACCTGCCGACATACTTCTGGGGCGTGGCAAGCCGTTTCAGTCTCATCAGGGCAATCTTTTCATGCTTGATGCCGTTGATCAATTCCGTACCAAGTATGGCAAAGCTGACCGAAAAGGAAAGCATTTGATTATAGAGAAAGTCCTTGGGATGATCGCAGGACAGGGTGGTCGCTTCATAATAAGAGTTGATTATGAAAACTACTGGCAGGAAGTGAAGCGCTCGATATCGTACCGCAAAGTCGGTCACGCCTTCCGGTCGAAGGCTCGCCGACCCGAGAACAAGAAAGAGGACAAGAGGGAAGGTAAGATTCTGGGATTTGGCAGTGGTCGTACGTCCAGCAGGAGCATCTTGCCAAAGAAAAGGAAGGCAATCAGGAAGAACAAACCTTCCGAAGCTTCTGGTGTTGGTGTTGTCGCTGCTTCACCAGCATCATCCCCCCTTCTTTCGGCCAGTCATGGTCATGATGTTCCAAGCACCATGAGGGCGCCTTCGTCGTCGCCCTCTAATGCAAAACCTGACCAGCAGCGCACCCCCACTGCTGCAAGCAACAGTTCTCGAAGCCGCAGCAACGTCTCATCGATAGACCCTATTTTGGGCCTTCCCAGAACACTCCCACCTGCGGGCGCTGGTGCACCAACAGGGGGCGCTGCGCGTGGTTTCCAAGACCTACCGGTAGCAGGGAATGCTCTTGGGTATGCTGGTTTCCCGTCCCCTTCTTCTTTCCCGTTCTCCTTGGAAGCATTTGTGCCAGCAACAGGTGGAATGGCGATGACTGACGCGGAAGAAGAAGCAGACTCAGTGCTGCTCCGCTTAAGACATCAGGACTTGATGTTAAGCGAAATGATGGCCATGGAACAACGGATCGGCGCGCAACTACAACATCAGCGACCAGATCCTGGTGATATCAGAACAATGGCTTTGTTGCGAGAACGGCAGAACTATCTTCTCATGCGACAGCCTTCTTTGTTCTTATCTTCTTCTGCTGCTACTTTTCCTGGTGGTGGTCTCTTTCCTGCTTCGGGCAGTGGAGCAGGAGGAGGGCTTACTTCATGGCCAGCAACTTCGATCGCTAGTGCGTCCCCCGCTACGTTGCTATCCATGAGACGGAGTTGGCTGCACCAGCACCAGCACCCTCTCCTTCGAGGTCCTCCTGGCCTTCTTGGTGGTGTGGGCGCCGGTGCTGTAGATCCCACCAGCAGCAGCACATCCGCGGAGCTCTTTCTTTTAGAGCAGCAAAGAGCGAGAATCCAGGAGGCATTAATGACGGAACGATTAATGACACAACACCAGCACGACGAACAGGAACGGCGGCGGCTTCCTCCTCGTCTGCAAGAAGCGGCGGAACGCAAGGAGGACGCGGACAACTACTACCGTCGGTTGGGGAGAGGAGGAGCAGGAGAAAGGGGACAGGATCACCAGACAAACCACAGCAGCCCCGGGAGGAAGAACAGCGATGGTGGTTCCCGTTCTCCGTCGTTGTAAGCAGCTGCTGCTGTACTATTAGTACAAGGAGTCTGTGGTGATTGTTCTACTTCCTCGGCGGCTGCTGGGGCGGCCTTTACTACTACCTTACACTCTTCTTGTTGGCGATTGTTGTGGTCGAATCCTTGTTGCTTCTTCTCTGTTGCTTTATCACCCAAGAAAGCGAGGGTGGCGACAAAGTAGTAGAGGAGTCGTCAAGTCCTTGTTGCTTGTTCTTGTTCTCTGTTGCTTTATCACCCAAGAACTCGAGGGTGGCGACAAACAAGTACTAGTAGAGGAGTCGCCCGCATTATCATCTCTCTACTCTCTGTAGAGTAGTAGCCCAGAAAGGCCATAGATGTTTTCCCTCTCTACTACGGTAAAGTAGAGAGTACGAGCTCTACTTAGTAGCTACCGTTTTTTGTGATGGCGTTCCTTACTTCCTCTGGGGGCACATCGTATCGTGGTGATTCAAGTGCCACGCGAGCACATGCAAAATTCTAAAAAGTAGAACATTTCGCTTGTCGGCCTTCGTGTTTTGCGAATCCGGAGCTCGCCGGGCGCTTCTCGCTAAATGTCCAGTAAGCATTAGAGAACAATGCACGCCAGAGAAAAGAGCGAAAGAATAGCAAGCTTTTTGGGGCATATTTTCACATGGTAAACGGGTACAGTACCACCACGCAATGAAGATAGTACGTTATGTTCTACCACGGGACCATTATGTACGTGCTATCAGGCGGACTCGTTGCAGGTAGTGAGTCTGATAAGTCAATCGGATTTTGACGGACGTTGTCCGAGAGGGAGAAAAAGTATCAATCGATGTGCTTCGTCGGACTTCGGGACATCGTGCCTTTCATCCACCGACCGCCGACAGTGACAATGACATCCGCCTCGAAATAAGATCGTCGTCGGTGGTACCTCTAGTCTATCAGGAGTGCACATCTTGCGTTGCTCTCTCCGTCTCTAGCTTCTAGCAAACATGTTGGATAAATCCGCAAAAAGTGCCGGGCGGGTGTTGCTTCCCGATTATGCCACACCCGTCAAGTATGACTTGAAATTAACCCCTGATTTGAAGCAGTACACCTTTGCAGGCCTAGTCGCCATAGAAATGACTACTTCGGCGAGTGCGGGGGAGCAAAAGACGATCACCTTGCATGCCAAGGAACTTTTGTTTAAAGGAGCCAAGTTTCAGGTGGGCGACAAAACCGTCGACGCTGAAGAGGTAAGTCGTCGCACCTGGCCGAATTCTCCAGGTTCCTCCGGCTCAAAGTGGTAGTGAAATTCAAACAAACATGCCGAGGCCTAACCTTCTCCTGCTGTCTTGATAGATCAATGTCAACTTGAAAGCTACGACTGTGACGTTTGTTTTCCCGGAAGCTCTCCCGGCTTCGAGTACGATTACGTTGACTATTGACTATACAGGAATTCTGAACAATCAAATGGCTGGATTTTATCGATCGCACTATAAGGACACCAACGGCAAAGACAAGATTGTTGCTTCTACTCAGTAAGTAGCAACAAAGTATTGGCATGGCATTATGTGAAGTTATTTTGTTTCTCAACTCCTTATTCTCCAGATTTGAAGCGCTCGATGCCCGTCGTGCCTTTCCCTGTGTCGATGAACCTGCCGTCAAAGCGACCTTTCTAGTCACTCTGATTGTGCCTCCCAACTTGGAATGTTTTTCCAACATGCCCGAATCCAAACGTATTACTTTGTCTGAGGAGTTAGTGGAAATTTCCTTTTTGGAGTCTCCTAAAATGAGTACTTATCTACTAGCGTTTTGCGTCGGAGAATTTGATTTTGTCCAAGCCATGACACCCAAAGGAGGTGTCTTGGTCAAAGTATACGCTCCTCGAGGACGATCGGCAAGTTGTCATTATGCCTTGGATACGGCCGTCCGAGCTTTGGATGCTTATGATGAGTTTTTTGGAGTCAAATATCCGCTACCAAAGTTGGACATGGTGGCGATTCCGGAATTTGTAAGTAGTTGCTAGCCAGGAGAACAACGATGATTGAAAGGCGCAAGCTCATCTAACAACGGCTATTTTCCCTTGCTCACTCTTTACGACAGGCCATGGGTGCCATGGAAAACTGGGGCTTGGTGACTTATCGCGACGTCGATTTGTTAATTGATCCCGTCACAGCGAGCAGCCGTCAGAGGCAGCGGGTGTGTACGGTTGTTTGCCACGAATTGGCACATATGTGGTTTGGGGTAAGCGAGTTTCCAAAACACATCAATCAGTCAATCAAGTAGATGCGTTTCTCTCGACACTCGGACTCACACCCGTCCCTCCCGTCATCTCCTCAGAACCTCGTGACTATGCAGTGGTGGGATGATCTCTGGTTGAATGAAGGTTTTGCGTCATGGGCCGAAAACTGGTCGGCACATGAATGTTTCCCCGAGTATCAAATGTGGGATCAATTTGTCAATGATCACCTCAGTCGATCGCTCAAGTTGGACGGTTTGCTATCTTCCCATCCGATTCAAGTGCCTATCCAACATGCGGAAGAAGTCGAACAAGTATTTGATGCGATTTCGTATTGCAAGGGTGGAAGTGTCGTTCGAATGGTTTGCGCCGTCTTGGGCATGCCCAACTTTCAAAAGGGTCTTCAGAATTACATGGCGAAGCATGCGTATGGCAACACGGAAACCTTGGATTTGTGGCAGGCGTGGCAAGATGTATCGGGAATGCCGATTCAAGAAATGATGGCGTCCTGGACGGAACAAATGGGATTTCCACTTGTCAAAGTCATCAAGGAAGACTGGCAAGACGATAAGGTGATCTTGGAGTTGGAGCAATCTTGGTTCTTGGCCGATGGATCAGATGTTCCGGAAGACGGCAAGAACAAACTCTGGACCATTCCCATTCTGACTGTCACTCCTGCCGGAGTTCAACAAGATATGATCTTGATGAGGGAGAAGCAGGCAACCGTTACTATTCCATTATCGTCCAAGTCGGACTGGGTAAAACTCAACGCGGGGCAAGAAGTTCCCATGCGGGTGCAATACTCGGATGAAATGCTCTCGCGACTCAGCAAGGCGTTGGAGGCGAAGCAAGTCAAGGCCCCAGCGGACCGCGTTGGCTTGATCATGGATGCGTATGCCTTGGTAAAGGCCAAGAAGATGACCCCAGAGGGTCTGATCAAAATTCTCGCCGGCCTCAAGGATGAAGATGATTGTGTAGTCTGGCAAGGCCTCGCGGATGCTCTTGGCGGTTTGGAAACTGTACTTTCGGAGGATGACGCTATCCATTCCTTGTTTTGCAAATTCGCTCGACAGCTTGTGCTTCCCCTCGTTGACAAGGTCGGATGGGAAGCCAAACCAGGCGACGCACACTTGACTTCGATCCTGCGTGGGATTATGCTATCCTTGTTGAGCACGTTTTGTTCGGATGACGAAAAAGTCAAAGAAGAAGCCAAGAAACGATGTGAAGCCTTTTTGGAAGATCCAACCAACGTGATTGCACTCCCGACTGATATCAAGAGCCCCGTCTTCAAGATCTATGTCGAGGCTGGCGGCGAAAAAGAATACGAGGCCATCAAGGGGTACTACTACAAAGCCAAGGATAATGCCGAGAGAAAGCACGTTCTCAATACGCTTGGACACACTCCGGACCTCAAGTTGAAGCTAGCTACCCTGGACTGGACAACTTCTGGCGAAGTCAAATTGCAAGACTTTTTCTACGCCATTGGGAGCGTGGGTCATTCCGGAAAGCAAGGCCGCGAAATCTCCTGGCAGTATTTCCAAGATCATCACAAGCGGCTTTCGGAAATGGTCGCCAAAGCGAGTCCTTCTCTCATGGATGCGGTCATTGTCATGTGCAGCGGAGGCTTTTGCAGCGAGGCCAAGGCAGATGAAATCGATGCATTCTTCAAGGAACATCCATTCCCCAAGAACGAGAGAAAGATTGCTCAAATGACGGAAAATATGAGGGCCAATGGCAAATTCTTTGACATTTTGATGGGTAGCGATCTTGCCAAGCAGGACTTTTGGGACAGTCTGATGTAAAACTTCTACTTAAACTCTCCTTAGCCCTTTCTTGTCATCATCCTTTTTGTGCCCCGTACAAAGTAATCGATAGTCAGTCACTATCCTAATCGGTCGATGGCGAAGGCACGAGCCCGAAGCGAAAATGCCACGCCGGCCGAGTCGAGGTGAAGAGATGCTGACGTTACAAGCTGCCAAAGGCGATTACCCCCACGACAGGACGATCGTATTCTAGAATAAGATGCATCAAAGGCAACGGCACGAGGCAAGAGAAAGCCGGACGACAGCCGCCTTGTCATGCCATGCGACGAAAGGAGCATTGGCAGGAAAATAAACAATTTGGCTAGCAGAAACGGCAACGATGATTTGCTTGTGCCAGAATCCAGCCCAGGCATGATTCTACTACTGGTGTACGGGAATGGATGGACCAATGCAACCCAGAACTTTGTCGCAAACAACACCACGCCGACGATCTATCTGAACTCTAGAGCCATTCATGAAAGAGTCGTCGCTCTCGTCGCCAAGATCGAAAGCCGAGTGA
Organism: Nitzschia sp. DOCU1; assembly: GCA_951394045.1. NCBI lineage: Eukaryota > Bacillariophyta > Bacillariophyceae > Bacillariales > Bacillariaceae > Nitzschia > Nitzschia sp. DOCU1. The sequence continues at coordinate 5,027,554 of OX595985.1, forward strand.
ATATTTTGGGGATTTTAATAACCGACCGAATGAATCCTTTTCTCATTCCCCGCCCCTACTCTTGAGGGTAGGTGGCCGTCGATCGGGGCTTGAAAGCGCTGAACTTCAGAGAACAGTCTTACCTGTGTATGATATTTCTCAGTTGCCGGAAAGGGCACAGTGGGATCTGTACTGCGTGCTCGCACGAGACATCGACCATATGTAAAGTTGAAGCTTTAAATGCAAAATCAAGGATCATTGGAGAAACAAGCCGCGCAATACGAACTTTTTCACTCGATCCGCGTTATCCTCTCGCTTGAAACGCGATGGGCGTACGGCATTCGTTAAATAAAGAGGTGTTGGTTCGCAAAAAATGGCTTATGGATGGTATGACCGTTCGCTGAGATCACCCTAAATTTTGTTTAAGCCGTCGACATTCGTACAGAAACTCCGTCGAGAAGCCCATGGTTCGTCGTTCAGCCAACTGCGCCACGCTAACACATGCGTACACGCATGGCGGCCCGTTCCTGCATATCATCGGGATAAGTAGGAACCCGATTACAACAACAAAGCCCCTAATCAACCATCAAAAAGCACCAACACGAGTACACTGCCCTTCTCTATTTCGCCAGGGATTATTCCCTACCTTTCAAGTTTACTCCCTTCTTAGGCATACGCTCAACAAAAGACAACAGAAGAGAACTAGGGATGAAAATGAACTTGTTGTGAAGCAGCACTGGAAGAAGTCGAGTTTTGTGCTAAGAAAGAGTTAGCTGTTGGGCACCTCTAACGTTCTACTAGAGGATTGAAAAGCTGAAGGAGAACCCATCCCCTACATTGATGAACGTATCGAGGCTTCTGCTGAATTTTGCTAAGTTTGACTGAAGGAGAGGAGAGCCGTTGTCAAAATGGATCACAGCTACTTTTTTTCAGGAGGCGGGGGTCAAGAATCCATGAGTCAGCGTCGCCTGGGCACGCTTCGAAGGACTCGAATGTCCTCGCCACAGATGACTTCCTTCCAAGGTTTGTGCACGCCCCCCATTATGGCTCATTTGAGACAATTGGAGATGAAGCATTTTGATGGTCCACTTTACATGAAGACAACACAGATCATGTTTTCAGATGTGGCCTTCGAGTCTGAACTAGGCCGGGGCCGATACACCAACGTTTTTCAAGTACGAATACGATCAAATGCTTCGGAGAAACGCTATGCGTTGAAATCGCTCAACCCCAGCCGGATACGGCAGTATGCAGACGCCAAACAGAGCAATGGTGGCGCTAATGATCCAAAACAGAGTGCGTCTCAAGTTCTGGCAGGTGCAGCAGAGGAATTGTATCGAGAAGCTACTATTTTGTCTGGATGCGATCACCCCAGCATAATAAGACTTCAGGGCGTGGCGATTGAAGGCTTAGTTGGAAGCTTCAGCATCAATCCGTCCGATCCAATATCGTTAGCACGCGGAGAGCATGGCTACTTTATTCTTCTGGATCGGATCAGTGAAACTTTGGAGCAACGCCTTCCGAAGTGGCGCCAGCTTCAGCAGGGAATGTTCCCTAGAATACGGAGGTCAAGTCTCAGCAAATCGCGACGGTCTTCGGAGAACAAACATGCTCTTACTCGGAATAGGTCAACGCCGCTCATGGCTTTCGATTTAGGGTCTTCAAATCGTAGCGATGAAACCCAGGGCGCTGATCTTTCGGAACGAATGGCAATTGCCACTTCCATCGCCAGTGCCGTTACCTATTTGCACAACAATCGCCAAATAGTCGTTCGGGACTTATGTCCTGAATCGATAGGCTTTGATGCCTGGACCGGTGAGGTCAAACTTTTCAACTTGGGCTTGGCACGGACGCCCCAAGAATGCTTTTTGGACATTCAACTCGAGGGCAATTTTCGTTACATGGCGCCTGAGATTATGCTGTGTCAGCCCTCGGGGTTCCCAGGCGATATTTATAGTTTTGGAGTGTTGCTTTGGGAAATAATAACGTTGGAACGTCCCTACGACGCCTTCTTTACTCCGGGCCCTGATGGCAAGGAGATCTTTGCTCAATCCAAGTTTAGGGATCAGGTCATTTTGAACAAGCAGTGGAGACCTAACTGTGCCTCTATCTCCGACCCGGAAGCCAAGCGTTTGATTCAAGAATGCTGGTGTTCCGATCCCGATGCACGCCCCAACGCGGAACAAGTATTTTGGCGGTTGGAACAAAGCATTGTCATGCGCCAGCGTATACAGGTGCAGCAACGGCGACTTTCCGTCAAGGGAGGCTTTCGCCGGACATCCTTTCATTCCACTTCAACAGGAAGCGGGGGCAAGGCAAATGCTTGCACTGATAGCTACAGTTCGACTTCGCCGAAGCAGCCTCGGCGCCGTAGTAGCCTACTTAATGTGTTCTCGCGACGAGCTAGCTCGTCCAGGGCATCTTCGTCAGGGGATCTGATCGTAAATCAACAACAGCAAGAGCGGCCGTCCGCAATGGAATTAGCAGCTGCTGAAGTTGCGGCAGGCTTTTTGGAAGACGACGATGACTGCAGTGAAGGCAGTATAAGAGCAGAACCGCGAATTCCGGGCGAAGGCTTCGACATCACTATGATGGCACCTCCTCCACCGGATAGTACTTCGTTCAAAAATGAAGACACAGCGACGACGCCGTCGCTGTCCTTGTCAGAGTTCCGAGCTCGACTGAAGGTGTCAACACCAAACTCAACCGGAAAGCAGCCGTCCTCAACCATTTCTCTTGAAAAGATCAGGAACAACGACAAAAAGCCGCGGTCCCAGTCTTTGCATAGCTTGCCCGGAGCTTATTCATCGAAGGATCCTCCGTTTTATGATGAGATTCTTGCCAAGGACAAACAGATGCCAGTGAATAGCGCCAAGAACACAAAGCATCTAGTGGATAACACCAAGGACAAGAAGCAACCAATGAATCGTGGCGGGGGTTTGTGGGGGAGGCTATCCACCGGCCGTGGCAGCATGGAAAAACATTCCAGCTTCTTTTCTCGCAAGAAGACATCCTCACCGGATCGCGTGGTACAATAAGAAGACTCGCCGCGTTGTCTTCGGTCCATCTTTAGGCGAGTGTTTACCCCAACAGTAGAAGGGATGTTCGAATCACGGACTAGGATAGTAGAGGAAGTGGGTCACACACATACTAGCCGCAATGCAAACTTCGAGAAACAACATTGCTCTCCCATTGTTCCGTTAGTGGAGGGAACTGTACTCTGTTAGGGAGTCGAATAGAAAATCTTCCTCCTACTATCTATTCTCTGCAGAACTAAACTACGATACCAAGATCCCGTGCATGGAGCGCGCTGGGGGGTGGGGCGCGCCTGTGAGGCCTAATCTTTCATTTTGATTATTCGATGAAGTCGAAAGATTACGAGCGCGCCGGAAAAGGCCTCAATCGTGAGAAGCAAGAGTTTTTTACCATGGCGACAGTTTCCATTCCACTTTCCCCCCAAACACCCAAGTCGCCGTTGATTTGTTTGACATACAGTATACCAAAGAACATGAATGTTGCTGTGGAAGGTGCCATTTCTACCCCTAGTCGCGCCGATAGCCCCGCGACCGTCCTCCCGCCAGATGAAACCTTGATCGAAATCCTGCACTGGCTCCCCACTGCGAAAGACTGCGTCGCTTGGGAGTTGACTTGTCGCCGTCTGCACAAGGTAATCCATCAGGATGTTACCGTATTGCCACGCCTGGTCCAAAGCCGAGGCATTCCTCCCAAAATTTCGACGTGGGAGCAACTTGCCTGGTACGAGCGACTGTGCCAGTACAACCTTCTCAAAGAGAATCGCATTGGATTTGCCCTGGGCAGTACTGAAATTAGGGATCCCGGGGGTGACGAGAACGACTCCAAAATTCGAGGAAATATTGAGCGCATTGCAAATGTTCGAGCCTTGATGAAGGAATTCCCGAGGATGCGCGTAACAGTCGATATATACTGTGGAAGTTACCCCTTTTCCGGTGATCTTTCCTTGATTTCCCAACGCATGAATGCGGTATGGAAAGCATTGACGCGGCATAACTATTCTCTCGCCAGGCGCACTACCATGAGTAGTTGGTGGGGCCCGACAACTTCTAGGCAGGGAGCCCTGGTTCCACCCACTCATCCTTATGCCACTTTAGCTCGACGAGGGAATGGATGGGTTCTGTTGCGTTTGGAACTGGACGGCATTGAACTTCCAGAGCTTCCCGACTTTTACAATTATGGGGGGTGGGGGGAGTTTTTGAATTCCAGTCTTAGGAGGTACCGGCGGTAGAGTATTCTACTTTACTGCTCGTCAATTACTATCCTACAGGGCAATGAAGGAGTTGCGTAACTACTAACTAATATAGCCATGTCAATGTCAAAAAGTCCACCACGCCTCTTTCTTCTTCAACCCCTAGCACAACTGTATGCCTTAAAAGATTCCTTTGGGATCATCCAATGGCCAGTCACCCAGTGCTGCAATCGTTTCCTTTTCAGTATCCAAAAATGCCAACTCGTTGCCTTGAGTATCCAATACCACAAAGGCTGGAATCCCCGAACGCCGCGGTTTTGTTTCCGAGGTAATCTCCTTGGCTTCAGCACCTGCCCAAATTCCATACTTGGCCTTCAAGGCATTGGCTTGTGGGCCAAAGGGTACCCCCAGTGCCCATTCGAGCTTTTGCATGCGATCCAATTGAAATTCCAAGGAACGATCCGAGGGTACATAAATCAATTGAATAGCTTGTCCACTTTCTTTCAAAGCCAACATGTATTGTGGCAACATGTACTCTAATTCACGACATTGTGGACACCATCCGGCACCAAAATACAAGGCGACTCGTTGACCTTGTACCAAGGGAGCAATGTCCGATGCTGATTCCAGAGCATCGCCTTGACGATTGATCAATGTAATGTCGTCCAACAAAGCCTTTTTCACATTTTCAATAGATACTTCTAGGGGTGTGTCTGTGATGGTGGCCATGGCGGCAGTCAATCCAAAAATATCCGAATTGGTCGTTTCGTTGGTAGTCGCCACGGCGTCGCCTTGAATGACAACCGTCGGTTCTTGCTTGTCATCATCACTACTATTGTCAGTGCTAGCACTAGCATCCCAGAGACCGGTCGCGGGGCGCCTTAAGTTCCTGCAGGACGGTGCCCACACAAGAGTAAAGGCTTGACCATGCGAGGCCAGCAAGGCAAGGAGGATGACAGCCATCCAAAACGCGCCTAACGTAGTCACGGGGTTTGATCGAGACAAGGAAAGTAACGTCATTTCAGATAGTGCCGATGGATTGATTGATGTATCAAAAGCTTTCAACTAAACACAGGCGACAGAGGGATGGATGTTTTGTGATGAAAATGACAGCGTCATCGAGTTTGAATCTCTGCGTTGATGGTGATGGGGATGGCATGTGTGACATGTATGACATGTGCGGTGACGAGCGACGGCCACACCTCTCAAGATGATTGGTCTGTCTGTCCACCAGTGCTAGTCCATCCAGTCATTTTGGGTTAGTCCATCCAGTCAGTAAAGGTCGTATTGGTCAGCCGGCCGACGGGGCCACGTCGAAATCCTTCCCGTGCGATCTTTTGATCCTGCGTGTGGTGCACGATCCAAGATGCTGCCTGCTTGGGCGGGGTCGGCCACGAACAAAAAAGACTGACTGACTCATTCATATCACTACTCCTTTGTCTCATAATTTATCAAACTCATATATATCTACAGCATATCATCCCAAACGAAAAATGGCTCCCATTGCTTCTACTCTTGCGCTAGGCGCCGGCTGCTACTGGGGCACGGAAAAGTACATTGTCAAGGACTTTCAACAAAAGTTTCCCGGAAGCATCAAGGACGCCAAAGTGGGATTCATGTCGCCCGACAAAAATGCCATGAAGAATCCTTCGTATCGTCAAGTTTGCAGTGGAACGACGGGGCATGTAGAAGTCTTGAAAGTGGAACTAGCGTCTCCGACACCGGAACTCTTTGAAGAACTCATCAAATTCTTCTTTTCCTTTCATGATCCAACCACTTTGAATCGACAAGGCAATGATGCCGGGACACAATATGCCAGTGTGATTTTCTGCAGTGACGAAAAACAGACGGAAATTGCAAATACTGTCATGGCGGACCTACAAAAGGCCATGGATGCTGGTAAAGTCAGCTCGTATACGGAAAAGAAGATTACGACGGGAGTCGTTCCTTATACAGACTTTTATGAAGCTCATGAAGAACATCAAGAATACTTGTTCAAGAATCCGTTGGGATATTGTAATCATCGTTATCGATTCCGGGATTGGCCGGAACTCTGAAATACCGAAAACGACTCCTGGGCTCGAAATGTGTTTCGCAGGATGAAACGAGCCAAGCTGGTCAAACGTCTTTCTCCTTCTACAACCAGATAACCCAGTCACTTGTCAAGTACTAGAATGATCCGAGCTAGACTTGTTGTTAACCAATATACTTGTATATTCTCTATTCTTGCAGTTCTTCTGTTTGTTCTCGCTCTTCTTGTTTTTGTTTGTGCCGTAATTTCTTTTGGATAGTACCAATCATGGCCCGATGCGTCGGGTATCGTCCAAGCGATGGCGCCTTGTACTTGAGTGGCAACGAAGGAAGCTTGCGGCCGGGGTGGAGGCGCTCAAAATCTTGAAAGACGGCCTGCAATTGAGCGTACCAATAGTCTGTCGATGAATGGATCGTGCTGGGAAACTCGCGGTACATGACCGACCAAGGTTTACCCTCGCCACTAAAATGACAAAAGTCGCGATGAGGTACTTTCTCGTAAAAGAGAGGCGCTTGAAGTGTACTTCCATACTGGCCCTGATACTCCATGCCTCGAGGGAGACAAGACACGCTAGTTCCAAAAATATCGGCGGAGGATCGCTCGATCGGCTCATTGTCCCCGACGTAGTCCAAGACGGTATCCAAATACAAAATGGAAACGGACTTTTGATGAAAGCGTGTCCAATAGTAGAGTAATCCTTGATCTGCAAAATCGCCATGAAAGGTCCAATTGGTAGAGTGACGCGGCGGCGCATACCGATGGGTTCCATCTGCAAGGGATTCCACCGGTTGGGGCAGACCCTCCCATTCTTTTCCGAGAGTCTTTCCCCACCCCCGCACTGGATCCCAGTGAGGATAGGGTAACTCGAGTGCTTCCTGCTCTCGCCGCTCCACGACGGCCTTCCATTCCTCAAAGTTGCCAGGTTCCAATACAAACAAACCGCCATGGGCGGGTTCTGTAAACCACGCTAGCACGACATTGGATTGGAGACGACCCGTCACGGAAAACTCCAAAATATAATCCAAATTACAGAGTGGCATGACATCGGCATCCAAATACATGACACGTTCGTACGGCAATTCCAAGACGTGAAATTTGGCCAGTTGAGCATTGTAAAAGTTGTCTCGAAGGAGCGGGGGTAAATAATGGACTCGTATAGTCTTGGGATAAAGCTCCAGCCACTGAAGATCTCCAATCGGCAGCTCGTTTCCAGCCCCCTTGGCCATTTGAACCATGACCACAACATCAGCGACACTTCCACTTCCCAAAAGATTCTTGGTTGCTACGAGAATGTTCCAAATATATGGCCGATACGTCAAAGGACTGGAAGGATCGCATCCTGAAATCAAAAAGGCATAGGCGAATCGGGCTGTCGTAAAAGTTGTGTTTGTCAAAGTGGAAGGGCGTCGCGGTGCAGTGGGGCAATCCTCAGAGACTCCATCACTACTAGCAACGTCAAAGGTGGAATGAAGCAACTGAAAGGAAATCATCCCGGCGGCAAATGCCAGAATTCCCACTAACCATTGAAGAAGACACTTCGGCCGACGATATCTTCTCATTGGAGGCATTATATCGAGGCTTGATGCTTGACACCGATGTGCGAACCCAAAACCTTTCGGGATGTCTTCAGGAGCTCATCACGGCGGAAGTGGCGGAAGTTCACACTAATGGTTTAGTTCATTGGAGTCTGCTACTGTTGCCATTCATTCAGTGAGATGATGAACGAAAGAGACTATAGCCCAAACCGATTGTCGTTGTTTTGATGTAACTATACGGTGGATAGAGGCGCCGGCATTTTGTCGACCATAGCGGTGGTTTTGGCGTCATCGTCAGAGGACACACAATCTCGCGAGAGAGATGAGATCGAGAAATAGCATGGTGGGGAAATCTAAATCATACGAGTCGGCAACCATTCGCATTGTACCAGGGGTGTCAGTTTGCCGCCCGGCACCAGTGTTTGTAAAAAGGTTTCTACAATGGAGGGATTCAAGTGTCGTTGCAATAAACATTGCAAGGCCTTTTCTTGTAGGGCCTTGGGAATCACTGGCAATATTTGTTGTGACGTTTGCTCTACAGGATCGGCTGTTGCTGGGGGTACAGCCAGAGTGGCAAATTTAAGAGCCAATTGACGTCCCATGGCGGCCGAAGCTTCGTCGGGAGGTCGAAGGATTTGTGTAGAAGGAGGAGAAGAAGAAGCTTGTCGTTGAATGCGCTGCAGCAAAGTTAAAAAGGCTTCTTCCGACTCCTTGGCGGCAGCGGCAGCTGCCAGTGAGTCATTGTCACTCTTTTGTTTGGACTTGGACATAATGGTGGCGAGTACAACTATAACAATCACAACAATCACATTGGAGATTGTCTCTCTCTCATCTCACTTTGTTTAGAGTGAAGTTAGGGGGAAGACGCTACCGGTAGCTACTTTTGATTTTTTAAGTGATGACGGCGCGTCGCGTTGGAAGCAATGCGATTCGTCCGTCCTTCCGTCAACAGAACCACTCATTTATTGGCTTACAGTGCGAAAGTACGAAATGGCAAACGTAAGTATCATACCTATAATCGGTAGGTAACTGCTCTCGTTGAATTACAAAACGTTTTTTTCGAAACGGCTACAGACGATAACGCTCTGCTACTAGACAAGGTTAACATGGCGAATGGTCATGTACGCCTTTGCTAGCTCGTCGGTCTGAGTCTCCATGCAATTGCTTCGAAAAGTGTAGGAAAGATTCTTCTTGGTGGTTGGATCCTGACCTCCACGATCATAGTAGTAGCGATCACATAAATCTAGCATGGGAACCAAAGCGACTTCATTTCGTGGTGGATCTCTCTTATCAAGCGGGCGCGGGTCCTTCTTTATTTCGTCAATCATAAACGCACGAGATGAGACGACCGACAAGCAAGAAACGATGTGTAAAGTATGTATTACTCTGCTATTACGGTGTATGACTTTTGCATGTTGCCTCCGCTCACATTATAGCAGGTTCGGCGCATCTTGTCTTGAAACCTACGTCCTGCCATTGGGAAGCACGATGAAAGGAAAGGCAGAGTCTGCCAATACTTTCAAATATTGATGTATTTGGTGCTGTAGTATTTGGCACGAGCAATTACATCAGAGCTGTAATCGCACGACCAGTATCTTATCGAGCCATCGCTGTTACGAGCTGCAAGATGATCCAGCCCTGCTTTCGTACAAGCACTGCCACGGCCTGCATTGTAAGCAACTAGTGCAGCCCGAAGCTTCCATCCATCATCCCAAGGACAATTTGTCATCCATTCAGGTCCAGAAGGCAAACATAACTGAGCACCATTACTGTTGCATTCTTGTCCGCATTCGCAGTCAAAAAAGTTGATGTTGTCAACGAGCTGCTGAACTCCCTGCTTGATATGCTCGTAACTAAAGGGATCCGGAAACCCTTGTAGTTCGGAATGATCCGCTCTATCCACCTGGAGAAGACCAAAGCCATTGTTAGACGGATCAGCTGAAGGGAATCCCTCGGCGTTGAGACCAGCCCCCATACTTGACTCCTTGCTAGCTAAACCAAGAATCAGCCCAACAGGGAGATCGAACTCGGCTGCTGCTCTCATAATATTATCAAGAAGACCGTCGGTGGTGCTCAGCATGGCCTCGTCCTGCTGTGCAATGAGTTCACTTCTTTGGATTCCTCCTGCCCAGTTTTCTGTGGGGTTGATGCATTGGTCCGCTGTTGTTCTCAACCATTTGCCATTTGTTGTTGCTGTCTCTAGGGCAATTGTCCAACGATCATCAGGGGATGGTACTATGCCGTCATTGAAGCAACATTTTGCGAGTGGCGTGCCATACTTGGGACAGCGATTTGATTCAACTCGTCGCCCACCGTCACAATCTGTCTCCCGCAGACACACTCCACTTGCCCCAGAGCTCGAGGTACAGCTGTCGGGCTTGAAGCAGCAGCGGAAACCAGCTTGTTCGTCGTGGTTAGGGCAGTCTCCCTTTTCAACCACAAAACCCGGCTTTGCAGTGCATAGGCTTGCATGGATACACTCGCCTGGGTTTAGGTAAGTACTAACGCATGGGCCGGGGACACTGAAGGACCAAGTGCGTTCCTCGCCTTCCGATAGATACCCTTCGCCAATAAAATCTTTCGTCGTGGTGCCGTCAAGGAACGTCCAACCATCGTTCAGCTGGATGTAAAAGGTACCAACATCGTCAGGAGCCACAACTGATTTGAGTGCCAGCTGATGGGTTCCAGGTCTAATGTTGTTGACACTCAGTGGAGTAACTTCTCCGATTCCAGTAGTTCCAATGATCCAACCACCATCGATCGTAAGCTGGAAACTATCGTCTGCGGCAGACCCAGTGTCACCAACCGTGATTGCTCCTACTATCTGTTTCAGACATGGCCATGGATCGATCACAACCTTTTCATTGTATAGTTGACCATTGGGTGCGTAGGTTAAATGCAAGTGTGGGCCAGTTGAGAGTCCCCCTGTACTACCGACTTCTCCAATCTTATCACCGGCTTTGACTTCGTTCCCAACTGCTACGAGAATTCTGGACATGTGGGCATACAGAGTAAAGCTGCCGTCTTTGTGTTGCAAATTGACCTCATTACCGAAACCAGAAAAGGAGCCTGCTCTAGTGACCGTACCATCAGCAACAGCATAGATGGGATCACCCGTTGAACCAGCCAAGTCAATACCGGTATGAAACTTGATTGTCTTTAAAACAGGATGCACTCTGGGCCCAAAACCCGAAGTAAGAAGAGAATCGTCGCATGAATCTAATGGGCATTGTATTGCAGCCGCTTTGCACACGCCAGTCGTCTCCAACGGCGCCAACTCTCTGCGGGAAGTATCATTCTGGCCAGGAGTTGGAGCTAGCGTGATGATAGCCTCGTACTTGCCACTTGTTTCTGAAAGAGAGAAGGCATAGCGCGGTAATTCAAATTCAATCTTTCCTTCAGTTGTGACTCTCGAGCCGCCGAGCAGCAGAAAGACTGGAAAGGGTCCTTCCATTTCACTAGCCTGAGAAACTTGTGCGAAAACCTCAACTTGGTTGCCACTTCCTACACTACCAAGAAAGGCTGCCGGGACATCCATGGACACAGTAACTGTGCCGAATTCGCTTGGCTCCGTGTCAACATATATTTTCACCTCGTAGTTAAGCCGGGCGCCTGGACGAAAAATGGCAGTCGTCGCACCAAATGTTTCATCCACGACAGGGTCCGTACTCTTCTCAACCAAAACACGTGTATCAGTTGAGAAAGCACCAGCTGGAAAAGTGACGGTTGCGACGCCCATGAGATCGACAGATCCTCCCGTTATTGCCGGGATCAATGTGCCATCCTGCTGGATCTTGCAACGATCATCAAAGAAGTAGCCTGGCTTGCCGGGAACTGGTCCGCCCGGAAAACCGTCTTTATGACGAGCATGTGCCTTCATAGATTTATTTTTGACGCTGATCAGGACATATTCACTATTACCAGTTGCATGGCAAATGTCAACTTTATTCCCGTCGTCCTTCTTTGGCCCCACCTTCTTCTTTCCTAGAAGCCTTTTTTCAGCACCAATCTGATGGGAGCACGCGCGGAGCGTAAATAGATTTATACAAAGTACGCGAAAAAGACGGACGTGAGATTGATGAAGACCAACCAGAAGAAGCCGCGCGACAGAGACGAACAAGGTTATCGTACCTGATAGTACCTCGTAGTGAATTCTTCCTCGTCCGCCAAACCACGAAGGCGGGAATGAGCTCCCGGAGAGCCTGCATCAATTGAAAGAGAGAAGCAGGTGAGAGCAGTATGGCTCGTAAACATGAAACAATGGCAAACCAACCCCACTCATCGGACATGTTTTGAGCCGCCATTCAGTATCAACGTTGATTGAGCCGCAGCGACTGCTTACCGGAGCATACCGCAGGGGCTACAATGATCCAGATAAGAACTATCTTGCTGATCACTATCTTCATCTTTCTTTTATTGCTTGTTTGTTTTGTTTCTTTTGTGTGAGCCTATGGAGGAAGATGATTAGCACGCTACCGTTTCTCCAAGAGTTCACGAGTCGATTTGCTCTTGCTCGTCTCGATAAATCCTTTCTAGTAGCTTCGGATTCGTCTCAAAGCAGCTTTTGTGATCTTGTGAACGTTCGGGTTCATTCACGACGATCTGGATAGAGTTCTCGAGTCGACATGTTGTTCCTTTATCTTTGCAAACACAGCTTCTGATCATCCCTTCTAAAGTTTCGGAATTGTCACCCCCAAAGGGATTGCTTGTCACCACGTCTCGTGCTTTTGTCATATTGTGAACGTTCGGGTTCATTTACGACGAGCTGGTTATACAAGCCTTCCATAACTAGTCAAGTGTGCATCCCTACTTCCCGCATCTCAAAGCAGCTTTTGTGACCTTGTGAACCGCGTTCTGGTTCATTCACGACGATCAGACCTTCGGATTCATGTCGAAGCAGCGGGTCTGATCAACTATAATGCGTTGTGCTCTTGTGATATCGTGAACGTTCGGGTTCATTCACGACGAGCTGGCTGATATACAAGCCTTCCATAACTAACAGTCGAGTGTGAACCCGTACTTCCTGCATCATCTTTCAAAGCACCTTTTGTGATGATCTTGTGAACGTTCGGGTTCATTCACGACGAGCTGGTTATACAAGCCTTCCATAACTAGTCAAGTGTGCATCCCTACTTCCTGCCGAATACGTAAGATCCTTTGTTGTGGTTGTGAGATTGACCATTTCCATCATGCTTCGTGTTTGGCAGATCGTCGTCGTCGGCACCAAAAATACGTGGTGCATGCATGAGACGTGCCAATAAATGGGGCATGTGGCTTTTTGCCAGCGGGATTAGAAATTCCTAATACGTGGCTCTAAATTATGAGGGAATGCTCAGTCTGCACATAGTAGTATTTCGTACAGGATTCCTACGACCAATTTTTTAAGCCACTTTGGGCTTAGCTGTTACTACGAAAGGTGTGCCTACAAGATGTCGTACCAGGTACCAGTAGTTCCGATGTTTCTTTACGACACCTTATTGACATCCGCCACCAATGTCAGTCATGTGCTTACCAGGTATGTTTGTCCGCTGATGTCACGTCGTGTCAGTCCTATGATAGAGTGTTCATCTGTCTGTTTGTGTATTCCATGTAATCGTATGTATGAATCCTTGGAGTCTGATATCAACATACTTCAGATAGCGAGCAGTTTGACTCTGCTTGTCGACCGAGTGGTGTAGAGACGAGACAGCTTCACTATTTTAGGTAAGGTTACCATGGCGAATGGTCATGTATGCCTTTGCTAGCTCGTCGGTCTGAGTCTCCATTCGCGCATTGTCGTCTGCTGGTGTGGCCAAGGTCCTTTCGTTTGCCGCTGTAATAGAAGACTCTTCCTTCAGTAGTGCCGCAATCTTCCTAGCTGCCATGGCAAAGAACTGCAGGGTTCGCATTTCGGACTGAAGCAAGAGCATGGAATAATACTCTGGACCGGGTGCCATATTCAATACATGCTTATCGTTGACGATCGGCCCATATTCTTGCAACTTGACTTGTAGAATGCTTTGAAACTTGACAAGGGCAGCTAATTCGCCCTGGATCTCTTTCTTGTCGTCGACAGCATCGCTATCATCGACTTGCAATCCTGCAGTGTCACCATACAAGCCCATGTCATTGCCATCATCAAACTCTTCGTCTTCTTCTTCATTCAGAAACGCTTCCATGTCATTTTTCTCATCTGGTTCGCCACTGTCAGAACCATCCTCGTCCATGGGACGGAAGAATTCTAGAGCCTTGATAAAACATCCATAGGTGTAGGATACGGGACCTGTTCGCAGATTGATCACGGTTTCTCCCCGGTCGTTAAAGAGCCGCAATTCCAAGATATCATTGCTGGAACCATCCGGTTCAAGGTTGTTGGGAATGGTAAAGCCGTAGTTCAACAACAGCTGTCCATTGCCTTGCGCGCCATAGGTCAACCTCAATGTCTCACCAACCTTGAGAGGAAGGCAGCTGCTCGTGTCTTCATTCGAAGAAGAAACGGACCGAACCCCCATGCAATTGTTCCGAAAGGTGTAAGAAAGATTCTTCTTGGTGGTCGGATCCTGACCTCCACGATAGTGATCACACAAATCTAGGATGGGAACCAAAGCGACTTCATTTCCTGGTGGAGCTCTCTTATCAAGCGGATGAGGGTCCTTCTTCGTTTCGTCAATCACAAACGCGCGAGATGAGACGACCGCCACCATGTCGCTGAATCGCTCAAAGGAGACTGGAAATGCATC
>OX595985.1:5042243-5064958 GCA_951394045.1 Nitzschia sp. DOCU1
CACAAAATGAACGACCGGTTGCAAATATTTGAAAGACAAAAATCTTTCCTCTCGTCAATCTTGTTGTTGAAAGTCAAGCTAATAGAACATAACATAGGTCTCACAATTACAATCCTCTTTATTTCTTTATCGTCACCCCCGGGATAGGGCACGCCGTCAGCGACGACGTCATCGTTCGTTCACGTTCGTGTCCGTTAGCCGTCTGTACGTCATCCGTCCAACGGACGACTCCGTTCGTCTATGACTACTAAGACTACCAGCATATGTGACTAAAAGGACTAAACTATTTATGCGTCTCTGTGGGGTATGGCACCCGCTTCCCTATGGAACAGTTCGGTTACTTTGTCCAGTACGGTGTAATCCGTCTGATGTTAACTCGTTGCTGTACGGGGCCATTTTGAATGGTCACGGTTCCATTGTCATGTACATTCACTACGTCGTAGGGTCCCGTACGTGGAGGACTCCGTACCTTTGGTAACTTTCCGGGTGTAGTGAGCAGCACGCGATCGCCGACATTGTACTGGTGATGGATTCTCTTTGAATTCTCTCGTTTGTTAGAAGCATCAATGATCTTCTGCTTGCGTAGCCTAATACGCGCCCAGTCTGCCACAAACTGTACTGGGAGAAACATATCCCTGCCGAACACTAACTGCGCTGGGGATGCCTGTAGGGTAGTGTGGTGTGTACTCCTAATCGCGAAGGCGGCGGCAGTGAGGAACTCATCCCATGGATTTGATTCGTCGAGCTCACGTTCCTCTAGTTCGAAATTACGTAAGGCGTTTCCTAATACTTGGTGTACACGCTCTATTACGCCATTACTTTGGGGATTGTATTCTGTGGAGGGCTTCCTCTCCAGGCCATAGTTCTTACATAAGTCGTTGAAGTAGCGTTTAAATGTTGAACCATTATCTACGCCCACTTGTTGAGGTCTTGGGTACCTCGCCAGCCAATAAGCGTCGAATGCCTTCTGGCACTCGTAGCTATCAGGTTTAGGCAGTGGTGCTATTTCGAACCAACCCGTGACTGGGTCGATCATGGTCATCGCTAAGAGCTCGCGTACTCCTTTCGGAGTTCGCACGGTATACGGTCCTACCATGTCTACGTTCACGCGCTTCCATGGTATTGTCTCCGCTTCTTTCGGCGGCAGATGGCCATACTCTTTCCGTTGCTTCTTCGTCAACTGACATATTTTGCAAGTGCGACAGTGTTGCTCGACTTTCTCTCGCAACCCTCGCCAATCGAATACGTGGCGTATTGTCGCTTCCATTCTGGTCATGCCTGGGTGTTGTAGCAAGTCGTGGTAGCTTTCGACTATCCTATCTTGTAGTGCAGCCGGTACTACTACTTTACCGTACTTAGCTAGAACCTCTACACCTTCTAGTTTGATCTTAGTGTATTTAGAGGGAGCTCGTCTGGCTTTTCGCATTAGATCGAGGTCTTTGTTTTGGTAGTAGGCTACTACCTTCGGACTCAGTGCGAATCCTTCTTCGGCCGCGATATCTTCCGCGGTCACGAGGTCGGCATAGGAGATCTCGTAGTCGTCGTCATCAATTGGGTGATGCGCCATACAATACGACATTTGTTTCCCGATGGGAACGTCCTCTGTCGACTCGTCGTCTGGGTCACTATTCGGGTGTCGCGATAGCGTGTCCGCTACGACATTGTCTTCGCCTTTGACATGCACGAACGTAGCACCGTACTCTTCCAACAGGAGACGCCAGCGAACCACGCGGGAACTCGGCATCTTGTTGTACAGAATATTTAGGTGGTCCGTGTGTACTACCAGCTTTTGACCAAGGAGAATATTCCTAAATTCCTTAAGCGTTTCAACTATACTTAGCAGTTCCTGTTCGCCTGTTGTATAATTCTTCTGGGCGGAGTTCAACTTCCGACTATAGAACGCCAATGGCTTACCATCTTGCATAATTACGGCGCCCAATTGATAATCGCTGGCATCCGTATATATGTGGAATTCTTTATTGAAGTCGGGAAAGTTCAACAGCGTCTCTCGCGCTACTGCTCGCTTAATCGATTCGAATGATTCATTGCATTCGGGAGTCCATTTCCACGGGACTGACTTGGAACACAACGCCGTTAGCGGCGCAAGTATGTGCGATCGCTTCCGCCACATATCACGGTAGTAATTTACCATGCCTAAGAAACGTCTCAGTTGTCGTTTCGTTTGCGGCGGCTGCATCTTTAGTATCGCTTCCACTTTCTTAGGTTGGGGATGGATACCGTCACGGGAGATCTCGTAGCCGAGGTACTCAACGCGGTCGGCAGCAAATTTGCATTTGCGCACGTTAGCGCGGAATCCCGCTTGTTCGAGTCGTGCGAGGACCTCTTTGAGCTTTGCGACGTGGTCGCTGAATGTGCCTTTGCTCGTTATCAAGATATCGTCCATGTACACTTGTACGTACTCCAGGTCACCAAGGAGACGCATCATGATACTTTGGAAAATATCAGGGGCATTGGATATACCCATCGGCAGCACCTGGTACTGATATAAGCCCCACGGCATTACAGTACCAAGGAGGCCTTGGCTGTACTTATCCATTGGAATGTGGTAATAGCCCATGCTGAGGTCAATAGCCGTTGCCCATTTAAAGCCCTGGAGTTTTTGCAATAACTCATTGATCTTTGGCAGTGGGTGCGGCTTGCGCACAAGATATTCGTTGAGTTTCCGAAAATCCGTAAGTACGCGCACATTGCCCGTTTTCTTCGGTTGAATGAACGTGCCGGCCGTCCATGTGGATTGGTTGACACGCTTCCAGATTCCAAGTTTTTCGAATCGTTCGATCTCTTTTCGCGTCGTTTGTTCGTACGCATGGGGAATGCCGAATGGCTTTGCATGATACGGCTTTGCTCCTTCTTTTAACTCTAGACGAATTGGATCTATTTTTAGTTTACCTAATCCGCCAGCGAATAGTGTAGGGTGCTGCTTCAGTTCAGCTAGTAGCTCCGCTCGTTGCTCCTTAGTTAAGTAGTCGAGTGAGTCAACGAACTCTTCCATCTCGACTTTGGAGTAGTTGGCGTCAAGGATCTTAGCTTGTCGTTCTTCCGCCGCTTGGATAACGGGGGCGTCTTGAGTCATCTCGTACAGAAGCTGTAAGGCCTCTGGATCCGTCACAACACCACGTTCCTTCATCTCGACTTCGCTATCGCCCCATCGAACCGTTCGTTTCTCGAAATCAAGTACAAACTTCAATTCGGCTAATAGGTCGAGTCCTAGAATCAGGTCGTAGGGTGAGTCTTCGCGATCTGTATGCTCGTCGACGTGACATGGCCAATGAATTTCCTTGCTAGTCGAGAGTTCGGGGATTCTGAAGCGGATCTTTGCGACTTTGTCCGTCTTGAATTTGCCGCCCATAGTCGTCCAAGTAGTAACTCGTTTTCCAGTAGGAACGAGCTGGCTAAGCGTCACAAAGTTCTTAAGAACGATGGAACGACTAGTACCCGTATCTAGAAGAGTTCTGAGGACGTAGGATTCACCTCTAGGATTTAAAGCTTCGACGACTATTTCTGTAGTTAGCCGCCTGGCAATTTTCCTATTCGGCTCTATTCCAGGGCGTGACGTTCGAATAGCAAAACTATGTTCATTTTCGCTATTGCAGTCCATGTAGTCGCTATCAGAATCGCTACTTTCATTACTGCTACTATCTGCCTGTTTGTGCAGCTGGAAGCTTACTTGCCTTTTGGTTCTTTCTTTACCTTTGTCTTTCTTAGACTGTTTCTTGGCGAGGGCTTTGACGACCGTCTCCATTTGGAGCGCCGAAAACATGTTCTCACCGTTGCCTCTCGGACGCTTGTTCGGACGGTCTTTGGCATTGCCAGGGAGACTCCAACACTTGTCGTCAGGGGCCGGATGGAACCTGCCGCAATGCTTACAGGGTTCCTTTCGGTCCCCCTTCTTGCCCTTTTTGCGGTCTTTGCCTCGCTTTCGTTTCTTGCCGCCGTCCTTGCTTTCGCTTTCGGACTTGCCGGCTTCTTTTTTCTTTTCTTTGTTCTTTTTCTCTTGCCGCATCGCATCGTCAAAGACGTGCTTGGCTTCGAGCTTCTCGAGGTACTTGTAGTACTCATCGAGCCTCATACTGAAAGGGTCGATGTTAGAGGTGAGTAGGTCTCTCTGCCACTCAAT
This sequence comes from Nitzschia sp. DOCU1, assembly GCA_951394045.1. Classification (NCBI taxonomy): domain Eukaryota; phylum Bacillariophyta; class Bacillariophyceae; order Bacillariales; family Bacillariaceae; genus Nitzschia; species Nitzschia sp. DOCU1. The sequence goes on from OX595985.1 coordinate 5,046,382, forward strand.
CCTCTTCGCCCGATCAAGTATTTCCACGAGCTCGTCGTCGTCGAACGGCTCACATGAGGTCTTGTCTTCAGGGATCGGAAAGTGGGCCAACATCCTGTTTTGTCGTAGGAGCTCGGCGCGGAAGTCAGCTAGGGACATCTCCATCATGAAAACGTGGTAGCGTAGATATTGTTTTTGCCTGCGATAGGCGTGTTCAGATCCAAAGTAGTCTCGTGACATCGTTTGAATCGTCTCGTTGAACGTGTCTTCAGGTGCCATTGCCTCGTTCTTGAATCGCAGGTCCGCTACCTTGTTCGTGAACTGCTCCCTTGCCGTTCCACCCAACAACATCTGGGCGTACTTGATCTTCTTGTCGCCGGTGTCTAGGGGGACATCGCGAATCAATTCCTCGAACTGAATCCTCCACTTGGCCCATCACTCCGCATCGCCGCTCTCGAAGATAAAGCAGCGGGTTTCGAACTCTTCCGAGTCCTTGTCCTTGGGGTCGAGCTTGATCTTGACGTTTTTGACCTTCTCGTCCTCTCCAACGATCTCATCGTCCTCCTTCGGTTTCTCACGACGGAACGGAATCGGCGGAGGGTTAACATGCGCCGCTTGCGTCAACAAAAACGCAACCTTCTTGGCGTACTCGTGGTTGTTGTAGGCCGTCTTCATAACCTAGACGGGAGTTTTAAAACTGTGCCCTATCCCGGGGGTGACGATAAAGAAATAAAGACGATTGTAATTGTGAGACCTATGTTATGTTCTATAGCTTGACTTCCAACAACAAGATTGACGAGAGGAAAGATTTTTGTCTTTCAAATATTTGCGACCGGTCGTTCATTTTGTGAACGACTTTCCCTGCGCGTAAGTAACGCGCATATATTTATTTATTCGAATATGTCGATTCGCCGATAGCGTCGCCTGTAACTAGGCGTCCCAAGTCTTGGCTAGCTACGACTCCTCGATACCCATGGTCTGAATTATTTCCTTGCCCTAAATACATCTCCTCTATTGGGCGATGAATATTTACTACTTAGATTGTAGGCATGCCGTTGGCAAGGGACTCTATGAGTTAGTCGAATGTTACTATGCAATAGACTACAGAGCGCTTCCATGTGTAACGCTGCGACTCCTTTGATCGCTGCGTCGGTGCGCCGTCAGCGACGACGTCATCGTTCGTTCGCGTTCGTGTCCGTTAGCCGTCTGTACGTCATCCGTCCAACGGACGACTCCGTTCGTCTATGACTACTAAGACTACCAGCATATGTGACTAAAAGGACTAAACTATTTATGCGTCTCTGTGGGGTATGGCACTCTGCTCCGACTTTTGACAATTCCTTTACTTTCATCCATTCGAAATATCTGCCTTCTTTCTCCATTGTATCGCAGACACTACACACAAGAGGATGGTGCACGCCCTCTCCGTCGACAAAAATGCAAGAATGTAATGCACTCTCGAAATCTCGCACCAGTGCCATCTCTTCATCAGGGGTAGGATATCGTGCCATTGTGCTATTTGGTCTTTGTTGTGTTTCTAGTGCACTGTCTCCAGGATTATGAGGTTGTGACAGATCAGGTTAGAAATGAATCGATGACTCGCTCAATCGCTGACTTTCACTATGTATTGCCCAATTAATTTCGGTGAGCTAGTTCAGCACATATTAGGTGAATTGAACCATGTAACCGTTCCTGTATGTTGACAATTGAACTCTAAATCGCTGCGCATCATGTGCTCTCAATATTACTTAATGATCGATCCTTTTTGTTCATGCATCAAGGTATAAATTAATAACGCCAACAAGTAATTTAGTTTTCTTTCAAAATCCTCAAAGGGGCGACTTTGATTTAGTATACAACCGTATTTTAGAGTGAATCGCGCAATTAATTTTACATAGCAGTGAATTCGCTCAGCGCATTTGATTTTACATACAATCCTGTATATCATAACTTAATCCCTACTTAGTCCATTTCGCGCAATTGGTTTTTGATACAAGCTGATCCAGGCTGTGCATTGCTTTTATACGCACTTGTATGTCAGCATTCCTTCTCCCACATGACGACCATAGTATTATGCGTATCAAGGGAATAATGATTGCTGTGTGAATATGCAACCGTCGCCGAACCATAAAACGATCGTGAATGTTTTCTGCTCTTTATCGCTCATTCAGAAACATTGCCCTCATCCTTATTGTCTCACAATTTTCCATTTGGTCTTACAACCATATCATGACAAGATCGAATCCAAGCCCTGCTGCTAAAATCCCGGATGAGCGTGCCTCTCAGAAGCAGGACCGTCCTGTTCAGAAGCAGAGCGTCCTCAAGTTCGCAAGCCCCCGGAAAGCTGGTAATGGGGTTCCTTCTCCCAAGAAGAAAGCTCCGATGAAAATTGCCTGTTACAACTTTTCCCCTGTGTTTTCCTTTGAAATTTACGTGTATGAGAAAACTCCGGATGATGACGGCTTCACCAATAGCATTAACCGCTATTTGCGCGACAAATTTGGTGACGAGAAACACGACTTGTTAGATGCCTGCAACTTCACCGAGTCTTTGGTTCGCCGTGTTCCACTTTCAGACAATGTGGACCAAACAAATGCCGGTAATCGATATTTGCGCCGTGTTTTTCTCCGTTACCCTACTGATGGAGAGTCCACCCCTGGAACTCGTCAACAAGGATTGTCAGCGTTGAAAGAATTCATTATGGACAAACGCTTTCATTCCTTTGTTCCCGATGCCATTGTATTGGAAGACCGTACGAATTACGACGCCGTTCCTCCAATTTCGATGGACAGGTTTATGCACAATGATGCTATTGATGCCGCAATCAGGCATGACATTGCGGAGAGCGAGTTGAATAGTAACTTCAAGACTCACTTTCCTGACTTGGCCAGAGTCTTGTGGCAAGGTCCCTATCCAAGTGAACTTGGTATTGAACTAGGTTTCAGGGCTGCCTAAGGTCCCCCCCTTGTGTTGATTGTGTCCATGAAAATTAAAATAAACAAATAACTCTATGTGTGAATACGGCTACTTTATTAGCGCATTGAATTTTGGGTCTTTTGTATCCTCTTATAATCTCGTTAATCGTGTAATAGATGGCACAGTTCAAGGTCCACCTTCATTTTGGCGCATTGAATTTTGGGTCTTTTGTATCCTCTTATAATCTCGTTCATCGTGTAATAGATGGCGCAGTTCAAGTTGCACCTTCATTTTGGCTGGACATTCATAGTACAGTTCAGGCCTCTGTCTTCTCCCCCTCTTCACTCTCTCCAGCATATTCTTGGCCACCTTGTGGGTGATGGTCCATGTCCGATTCATGTTCTTCTCTCTCCTCCTCTCCCGTTTTTCCCTTCCTCCATTCCCAGTTTTTCGTTGTCCTCTTCCTCATTTTCATTTTCCTTGAATTCTTCACCATTCTCAAGGTCTACTTGAAAATTATCCAACTTATTGGGCGCAATGCTTTCTGGCTCGTCCTTATCATCTTCATCTTCTGACGCGATGTATTGTTTATAATCTTTTCCTTTTGCTCCCCCCTGCAGTATTTGCAGCTTTTTCTTGGAGGGTTCCTTTGACATGGGAGAGCGTTTTCCAGCATCATTATCCAACTTGCGGCGCGCAACGCTTTCTGGCTCGTCCTTATCATCTTCATCGTTTTCGTTTCTTCGGATCGTTTCTCTGGACTCGCACGACCTGGACCTCCTCCGAACTTTCGCTTTCCGCAACTGCCGACTTCTTTCTTCCTTCAGCCGGGGGAACCTGATTCACCTTGCCCTTCCTGGGTATTGGCTTCCCGCCAATCCCTAACAAAGACACTTCGCCACGTCCTTTGCCTGATATTTCTGCCCCTGAAGACTGGGGCCTAGGAACTTGTCGTTGTGGCGGCGCTTTCCTGGGGTCACTTTGCGCCATGCTTTTCCCTTGAGAAGGGGCGCCGTGTGGTGGCTTACTTGGGTCACGTCGCGCAATGGTTTTCCCATGGACACGAGGGTCACGTTGCGCACCGCTTTTCCCTTGAGAAGGGGCCCCGTGTGGTGACTTACTTGGGTCACGTTGCGCAATGGTTTTCCCATGGAGATGAGGGTCACTTTGCGCACCGCTTTTCACTTCAGGATGAGCCACAAAGCCTTGTCGCAAATTACTTATGGCACGTTGCGCAACACCTTTCACGTGAAGCTTCGACTTGGGTTTCTCTTGTGCGATCTTCTTATCTCCCTCTCCCTCGTAGTGGGGGGGGTGTTTTCTTGGTCGGCTTTTGCGTCCCATCTTGAGCAGAGCTTTCAGCATTCTGCGGTGGTGTGCCCTGCTTCTTCTTTGCGATGGCTTGAACTTTCTGGACCAGTACTTCCTCGACGTCTTCGACACGACTTCTGGGGGCGCGTCTGTTGCTAATATTTCCTTCTACATTTTAATGTGGAATAGTGAGCCCAATATTTTGCGCAATGAATTTCAGTCTTTTGGTTGACTTACCATTTTCCATAGTAGCATTCTGCTTGCTAAATACGCTACGAAGCCACTCGAAGCCTTCATCGACTTTCATTGTCACTTCCGTCATGGTCTTTTCAAGTGCGTCCAGCCTGCCCTTGACGGTATTCTCGTTTGATGGTCGACCACGCGGCTTCTTCATTTTCTCGGCTTCTTCTTCAGACGTGAGATTGGGGTCATTATTCAATATAAAATTCCGAAGCGCAATGTCATACCCATACCCGAGATAGTATGGAATTGGCTTCTTTCTGCCCTTGAGACTATCGTAAATTTTCCTGACACCCTTGATTCTCTTCCACTTATCCAAAACATTTCCTTGTTCTTCATTAAAAAAAAAACTATAAGTCTATTTGTTAACCGGCAGGATATCGTCTACCCAACCCGGCCCTAGCACCTACCGCCTGTAGCGATGCGAGGTTGCTTCATACCCGTGAGGGTGGTGGAAAAGGGTTCATCCCAAGGGGTGTGCGATGCGTTTTGCCTGGGCCATGCTTGCTGTGATCGCTGGGGTCCAGATACCGATCCAGTCTTCCAATTGGTCAGGGGTGGGATTAGTCGCCAAATGTTGGGCTAGCGTGGGGTAGTACATGTGGCGGTCGGTAGGCATGGTTTGATCTCGCCATTCGTAGAGTTCGGTCAGTTTAGAGCGGAGGAATACAAGTCGCAATTCCCGTTGTTCAGTGGCATCTTTTCCGTGGCGTGCTTTGTTGCGAATTTCCCAAAGGTCAAACCATTTCTGTAGTAACGGGCTGCCAATTTGGCGGACCCAAGCTGATCCGTCGGAGGCTTTCTGATCCATGTGCAAGCGTGCTGCATATTCCCGATGGAGGCGGCTCCACTCGAGGCTCCATCGTGCTCGAAAGAGGTGTGACCATCCTATCCGATTCTGTGAGACGATGAGTTCCCGGTAGGCTTCAGGGTATTCCTCCGGATTGATGTCCTCTAATCCCTCGGTCGAAGAATATCGCTGAGTATTGGATCTGAGGACGTGTATCTGGTAAAGTTTGTAATGCAGGTTACAATGCTGTGGTGCCAGACGCGGCGAGTTGCGCACGGGCATAACATGATGTGGTCGGTCGTTTCCAGGGGGCAATCACAGCTTGGGCAACCTGCAGAATAATGTGCATTGTTGCGGTGGGCAATCTGACCTGTCGGGGCGATTAAATGAAGATGTTTTACCAAAGTTGTCTGTTGCTTTCGGTGGCTGCGGAGAATCTGTTTGTAGGTCGGCCAGTTGACTTGAGCGTGGGTATTGTCTGCCCAAGTGAAGAGTTTCTCGTTGTATTTCATAAGTTTGGGAACTGTTGCTGCGTCGCGAATTCGGGTTTTGTAATAACTGGAGATAGAGTCGGTGCCGATACAAAATTGGGCTTGCGTGGAGGGCAACATAGGAGCGTGGGGAATAACTTGACCATGCGTCAGTTGAAAATCGCTTGCCTGGTCGTCGGCCTCGCAGTTCAGATTTGCGGAAAGAGACAATGTATTCCGGGGACGAGATTCATCCTGATGGCCCTTGACCCATGTCAAGACGCCCTCTGTGGGTAGCAACTGCCGCGATTGAACAATCATATCAATCAAATCCCAATCTGGAGCAAGGGTGGCGTTCGGAACGTGATATTTCCAATGGGATTGTTTTGTCACCCGCTTAATCACGCTAGTGTTGTCGATGTAGTGGCGGAAGTTGGTCATGTATGCAATACCTGTGAATTGGGACAGACAATATAAAAACCGATAGAGGGCCAGAGCACCGTAGCCTTCAGCTCGAAAGGATTGGGGTCGCAATCCTGGAGCGGGCCCCCTGCCTCGAAATAGACGAGTGCCATCAAAACTTGCGCAGACGTACCCAAATGTGGCCGACAGAGCAATAACTGAGCCGTCGGACGCGACGCTAAAGGGACCGTTATTGAGCGACAACATGATTACTTCTGGGATGGCAAGCAGTTCGAAATGGGTAAGCATTTGCGCTTCCCACTCTGGAAGACTAGTAACCATTGCAGCAAACGTGCTCGTCAGGTCGATTGTGGCTCCGTCGGGCATGCGATAATTCAGCAGAGGGCGGTGATCAGCGCCAGTAGGGAGGGCGTAGCATGGGAATCCGATAGCGTTTGTGGGAGGTGTAACCGGATCTAGGTTTTGGTAGCGACCTGGTTGGGTTGGCAGCAATCGATGGTAGCGGTCGCGGTCTATCTGAACATACAGAATATTGGTCTGGGGATCATGCACATAATTGGGACGACGGCGGCATTGGTCGTGGGTCACAATCCACTCACGCAGAAACTGGTGGAGTCGGCCTTGGGGGTTCGAAAAGGTGCGCAAAAACTTACGCCAGGTTAACCACGCAGGGGAAAACGGGCGAGCTTGGTTAAACATTTCTGTGGCAATGGTGTGACGGTTAGCCACCAACGTTCCATCTTCAATTCCTGGCAGAATGTGAGTTCCCATGGAGTTGGATATATCCGCAATCGTCACGACTTGGAGGAACCGTCGGCAGCTGTTGAGCCGGTCGAGAATGCGGGGGGAATACCCTTGATCGATGGCCATTTCCATCAAATACTGGTTGTGTACTCGGAGGGGTGGTGGCACGATATCGCTCTCGTCGGGAAGAGTAATGCTTGCGTCGATGGATCGAAGGAACTCGGTAACAGCGTTGATCCAAGCGGCGGGGTGGTGTGGTGCGGCTTTAGACGGATTCGACCATAAGAATTCGGATGTGCCGACGTACGCCTGTGCCCAACTTAGGGCTATGCGTAGGAGTTTGCCAGGTTGCCCACCGGGTGACCGCAGGTGTTTGAGGGCCATCAGAATTTGCAGCAGACCTTGCTCGACGTACAGCCTTCGAAAGCCCGCCCCTCCGAAGTGGGCCGTATCGGATGGACAGATGCATGTGGCTGTTGAAGCCGCTGTTACGAACAATGACTTGCATGAATCTGTTTTGGATGGCATCACAATCCGAAGAACGAAGGCAGGTTATCGGGAAGGGATACGTCAGGGACGGGAGGTACATGCTCACGTAGTACGTGCGAGCTTCGGAGGGCGTCAGAATGTTGCTGGAAATAATGTCGGCTTCGCGATCGCTTTTTAGTTTGAGATGGTGTTTCTGTGTTCCCATTCGATTTGCCGGATTGACATAACAACCCAGGGTCTTGTGCGATTCGTAGTTGGATTTCTGACGGACCTGAGATGGGATGAGTCCATGAAACAATGTAATTGGGGGTGCCGTGCGTCCTGCCACGAGGAACGGGGTTCCATCCTTTAGCCAATCGCTTTGAATCAGATGGAACGAACATTTCGAAAATTCCAAAGCACCACCCGAAGCCCACAGTAAGTCGCTCCAGACTTTTGCATCCTGCTGCATGCGAGCACACAGCTCCTCCGCCGTCGGTTGGACTTCGGCTGTAAAATCGTTTACGTTTACGCGCTGAGTGCAGTCGTCCACAAATCCAATCATATGGATGGTCAGCTGGTGTCGGCCCTTATGGGACACAAAGGTGGCGCCCGAGGTGACGGAGGCGAAGGCGTCAAAAAGAACCGAGCAAATGAAGCACCAAATTTGTGGAGAATTGCCCGAGCCTTGTCCCGTTCCGTGGATTGGAAAGACCTCGCAGTGCTGGTACCACTGAATAAATCTAGTCATGCCAGTCCTAAAACCATCACGCTTATCACGCTGTGTTATTGGGCATGCGAGTTGTTTTATTATCATTGCTAGGAAAACAAAAAGAGTGTGTGATTCCAAAATATCGTGTCCTCTCCTGCGCATGCAAGATTTAGATGTATTGATGGACTCATTGGACCACATCACGCAAATATTACGCATACGCACGTTATTACGCATGTATGACAGGATTCAAACAGTCCCCGCGATGCGATTACACTCATCAAGAGCGGATCGGATCGGCAACTGTAGGTCAACTTCATGCAGAGGCCCGCTCAAAGGCTATTATTGGGGGGTGGGTATTTCAACCCGGTCCTTTTGACCGTCATCACCACAAGATTCGACTTATCAACTTCTTCAGTCTTGGTCCCGGTAGTAGCTTGGTTAGAATATCGGCAAGATTTGTCTCACCATCTTCTTTTGCAATTCGAACAGTTCCAGCTGCCAATGCCTCCCGTACACGGTGGTAAGCAATGGCATTGTGCTTCTTCTTCAATGTACTCTCCGGCCGGGTAGAGTTCTTGACCACCGAGTCATTGTCGCAGAAGATATTAGCTGGACCGTCTATTGGGACGCCAAACATTCTCAGTTTGTAGCGCAGTCCTTCAACCATCTCAATTGCTGTTTTCATCGCAATAAACTCTGATCCAAAAGTGGATGACTCAACAGTGTTTTGTCGTTTGGAATACCAAAGGATTGGCGCTCGGTTAATGAAGATGATAACCCTGGTGTGCGACCTCCTAGTGACGCGACACCCTGCATGGTCTGCATCAACAAACTGATTGACCACGCGGGCTTGGTATGTCACTGGGGATTGCTTCCTTTGCACCTGGGTAGAATTCACTCCAATCAACCCGTGCGAAACGCCTCTCGTCAAACACTGGCTCCGTGTCATCAAACACTAGAGTTGATCTTGGGTGCAGCTTGAGGTAGGCAAACACGTGAAATAGTTGCTCTAGATGCCCCTCTCTCGCTGATACCAAGTATCGCGATAGCATTGAAACCGGTGTCAGGATGTCCAATCTCCCGAGTTCGCAAATCCAACGAAGTACTCCAACAAGTCCTTGATAATAATTCAACCTGTCGGCATCAAGCTCTTGGGTCGCGTCTAGCTCTGGTCGGTATCCTGCTGCAAGGGGTGTAGTAACTTTAGTTGCCAGCCTTTTGCCAACAACTGCAAGCTCCTTTTCCACCTCAGCGATAGCTTTCTTTGTGTAGTTCTCCGAGCTGAGCGCCCATCTTGGCTTCTCCGGGTCTTCAGATCCTTCTATATACCACTTCTTGACATCTGCACCTAGGTACAAATCTGGTTCCTTGACGCTGCCGTCTTTCAGAGTGTATACTCTTCCCAATGCTTCCATGATTTCGGAAGGTCTTTCGGCTGCACATATGATGTCGTCAACATAGGTGATAACATACTGATAGTAACGTTCACCGCTGGCTCTCCTTGCGGGTCGCATCCAAACATCTGGATCTGCCTTGGTGCTCATGAAGCCGATGGATCTCAAGGTAGCAGCACAGTGATCTCTGAACCTGGCTCCGCTGCTAGGGAGCCCATACAATGCTCTTACAAGCTTTGCAGGTCTACCCTTATCGGATCCAAAAGCTTCGTCTGCTCGTATCCATAGCTTGGCATCCGTCTCGGCATTCAAATAGGCATTCTGGATATCTGCCGATAGGACTTCCAAGTCGTTGAGAGCCGCAAGTGTAAAGAAGATTCGCACTGAGTCTCGAGAAACTACAGAAGAGAAGGTTGACTCCTTTGGAGCATCAACTTCATTCCCATTTGCCACGAGACGAGCTTTCCTTTGGAGTGTCATCATTTTGATGTCAAACACCCAATGTAGGCGTAAGTATTCGTGGCCCAATGGTACTTTGTCCTCGTCGTTGAATTCGAAGGCAACTCGGACGTTCTTCATCTCCTTCTCTATTGCTTCCTTCCAGTAGTTGTCCCCATCTTCTTTATCAAAACGCAGGGCCTCTTGGACTGTCTTTGGCAGCCGAATTCCATATTTGTGAGTGCGCGACCAATACTTCTTCTTGACTTTTCCGATTATTCTATCACGTTTCCGTAAGACATCTCGGATCCACCAGGCAAAAGCCGGTTCATGCTCCAACTTGTTGCCAACAGCATATTCGGCTAGCTCGACAGGGTATCCTTCTTTAACTATTCGCAATGGAATCCATTCAGAAGTCCCGTCTTTCCATTGGATCAGGAGCTCCCATCCCTTCGTCGTCCGCTTGGGCATCTTATTTCCTGACTTGGAAGTATACCAGCCATCTGCCGCCTTTATTGCAGAGTCATCTGAACGGTGGTCAATGATCTCATCAATTAGTTGGAATGATCGGCCTTCTTCATCAACTTGGGAATACAGGTGCTCCGCTATTAGGTTGGCTTGGTAGACTTCAGTGGCACCGTCAGGAAACTCCACCTCATATTGTCGGGTGTCGAGAATTGGGTTCTCTGCTCTCGTTCCGACTGGGTTTCCATCGTCATCCTTGACTCGCCTCCTGATAGTCCCTCGCTCCAGCTCGCCATTCCTAGGCAAAAGCACTTCTGCCGTCAAATAATTATCAAAGCTGTCAGGGGTGAAGTCATCAGCCTCCGGGCGATTCTGCCCTTCTTGATCTAACTCTATAGCTTCATCAGGTTCTTCAAATAGGTCCCCGTAATCTGGCAAGTCTGGTGGGAATTCTATTTCACCGTTGACCGCCTCTTGATTGGTTCCCAATAGTTCCCTGACTCTTGCATCAAACGCATCTCTCTCAGCATTCTTGGTTGTCACGTCAAAGTCTTCTCTCGGAATAGACCAGACTGTTGAGCGCACTATTGGCCTGCACGATCGGGGCAAGATCCAGCTTGCATCTCCACCACCAACTTCATCGGCAGCTCCAAGCCATCGTCCAGTCTTTGTTTCTCCATCACCATCTAGGTAATAGATCCAATCGTACCACTTGTGCTGAACGAATGTTGAAATATCTGGGGTCCACCCCATGACATTCTCAAATGGAGTGCGTCCCCGTTCCGATGGTATTGATGATGCTGTTCGTGCTCGTATCTTGGCCACATGCTCTCCCAAGTAGCACCATAGGCGTTTTGGAGACTTGGTCTCGTGGGTGAACCTTCTAATCATCCGTTTCAGTTCCCGTATCTCGCCTTCTGCCCGGTTCTGCCACGGTGACGCCGGTTCAGTTAGGGTCTGGTGTATGTGATATTGCCTGAGAGTCTTCCTCCATGCCGTATTAATTTGTCCCTGCTCTGGAGCTCCATCAACGATCAAACGTTCTGGTATTCCAATTGTCTGGATAAAGTGCACAAGCGCGTTGTTTGCTTCGGACTTGGCACGCATTGTCCAGAATGTGCTGAAACCCTTCCCATTGGTTGTGATCTGGGCATACTTGTCGCCCCGAATGCTCCTGACTGGGAAGATGGCAGTGTCAGAATAGAAGGGTCCTGGGATCCTCCTTTTCCTGATATGAGGTTGCGCTGTTCGAAACCGCCGTTCCACAGGGTGAATTGCCTTTCTCAATCCTTTCTGAGTTGATACTTCAATCGTTTGCCTTGCTCGTTCCAAACCAATCTTCCATCTTGATGAGAGCAATTCAGGTTCGAGGTCAGCTCCTCGCTGGGGAGTTGTTGCTGCCACGTCCCGAGTTGTTTCATGGCGAGTAATGCAATTGAGACAGCAGGTGCCAATTACACATCCAGCTGCTCTTTCACAACAAAACACTCGATGCCCTGCTCTCACAGCAAAGATTGAAAAGTTTTGAAAGTTTTGAAATCCAGCATCGGTCATAACGTCCCCGTGTGGAAAGTAGCTTGGATTGTGCTGTACGAGTCGATCAAATAACCTGTTGTCGTGCGCAATCTCTATTGTAGAGATGTTTCTGATGGTCTGAGGAACACTCGCCTCTTCTTCCATAATATATTCAGGTTGAGAGCTAAGAGAACCAATTGTTGAGTCAGTCAATCGCTCTTCTGTGTGAGCAAAGTCAGAACTCTTAGGATCCCATGGTCGGTCTTCCGTCATTTCAATTCTTGGAGTGAGTTGTAGTTCCTCATCGGTGGGTTTTCTCAGGGGAATATAGGATATCACGCCATGCATGTAGAGTGGCATTTCAATTCCGTCAGTGGTAATGATTGAATGTGAAGATGTTGTGTCAAACTGCCTTGGGCAGTCATTGACGGTATGCCCTGCAGCACGAATCTGATTTGGATTGAGCAATGAATTTGCTAGTCGGTCACCAAGGTACATGGTCTCATGAAAGATGAGAACAAATGTTTGTCCTGATCTAGGGCAATCATACGCAGCAGCACAAGTGCCCACTGGAATGTTTGCCAATGGCATTTGTTCTGGCGAAAAGGAGTGCACTGTAACGACATTACTAGGGTTATGCTCTAACAGAATCATGTTTGCCCCACCGACACAAGTGTCGGCGTGAGTATCCATGTCTGCTCGAGTCACTGCCGTATAGTCCGTTTGATTGCTTCCAACAAGTGACACATAGCGAGCCAAGTCCCGCCGCCGCCATTGATTTACTGGGCGGGAGGCTCGTAGCCGCACTCAGCCCTTCTTGCCATTCTTCATGTGAGCTGCACGTCCAAACTGGTCCCCAGCATTCTTGGCACCAACCTCTTCATCACTAGACTCAATATCTTTCTCGCCTGCTTTCTTGGTCTCAAAGCGGACCTTAGTCCTTGAAACAGCAGACAGGTTACGGTTATCTGGGCCTTCGTCATCATTATCCTTGCTGACTGCTGCTGCCTTGCGCTTCGTCTTCCTCTCTCGACGGCCTTTATTCTTTTTGGCTTTTAAAAGAGCACGAACTTGCGCTTGCTCGTCTTCTGTCATGGTCTTCCATTCCTCCTTGGGATAAAACTTGGCCTCAAGTTTCCTCTTCTTGGCTGCTTTTTCGCCTTGGTTCAACGAGGCAACTTCTCGTGACCTCTGCCCTTGCTTGTGAACATTGGTCGAGGTCACTAACTTTGTGATGTACTGCTGGCACTTGTCAAAACTGCTGATATAGTCGTCCACACTGAAGATGGTGGAGATTGCTGCAGCAAGTGAAGGGTCCGTGATTCCCTGTACAAAGTGCATGACTTTTGTCTCCTCCTGCATTGGGCTGTCGCAATCCTCAAGCTCATTATGAGCCTTTTGGTGCCTCGCCACATACTCAGAGAACGGGTAATGCTTCTTTGGGCCAGTGTAGCGGGCTTCTTGAATCTGATTGTAGGCCCTTGCTTTACGAATCATGGGGGAGTTCTCGCCAGCATTCTGTGCCACAAGTGCAAGCACTGCCCCACGTCCATTGGTAGTAGCCTCAAATTTCTTGATGTACGCCCAGCCATCACCATCACAGACCAAGGGCTTTAGTTCATGCCACAATCTTCTGTTGTCACGCACAAAATGATCGCCCTCCATCTCAAGTATATTGTAGAGACGTTCCTGGCGTGAGCCATAGTCTTGGGCAAAGATCTCTGGTGTAACAGTCTCATGCTTGCGGTAGATGTAGTTGATCGGAATGTCGGCTACTCCAACAATTTGTTGGGTGTAGTTGTCAAAACTCTCGAACCAAGTCTGCCATTTCTTGAAGGACTTGAGCTTTTCCGGGGTCTGGGGATCTACCCCTTTCATTGATTTCTCCAGCTCCTGAACTTCTCGAATTCTTTCTTGGGAAAACTCAAGTTCATCTTCATCAAAGTCACCAGCAAGCCAAGTCTGGCCAGTCCACTTTCGAATGTCAATCCAGTATCGGAGGGCTTGAAGCCTCTTCTTTTGGACAAAGGTTATGACTACATTTGGGTTCTGGTCAACCTGAGCTTGCTTCTTGATGTCCTTAACAAAGTCTTCAACGTCCTTGTAGCCAATCTCTTCAAAAAGATCGATGGTATCTACCTCCTGCTCATCAGTAATGGCTGTAATAGTGTCGTCGTTCAGCCCAACGATGTTATCCAGTACTGTGTTCCAAGCTACAGCAGCTGCCATTGTCCTTTTGTATGCCTTGTTTCTTTTATCTGCAATGCCGCTGGAAGAGTGAAATCTTGATGATTCCAAGTGGAAATGTTAACAGTGTATCGCCAATAGGGACTGTCGCTCGCCAACGGCGATTCGACCATTACTGGTAACGGATACATTGTATTGGCATTTTGTGCCTAGGTAGGTGGGCAAGCTCGCGCATGCCAAGCCTCTCAGGTTCCACAATTATCTGCCTCCGATCGCCTTTTTTGTGTGAGCGCTCTCCCCTTTTCTTCTCGTCCGACCATGGCGTCAATCAATGATATTCAATTGTATGAACACATCTCGCGCCATTGCAAAGAGTGTGAAAGGTGTGAGACCATTGTCGGTTCAATGGGTGCCGTTTTCGGTGGCAAAACCGTTTGCAACGACGCAGTAACGCATGCGTTCCGTGTGGCCAACACTTACACTCTGTCGTCTGCTTTCTCGACCATGGCACCACCGAAATCGTTGCGGTTTCAGCTCTCCAGGGCGCTGGGTCTGATAAACTGAATAAATCTAGTCATGCCAGTCCTAAAACCATCACGCTTATCACGCTGTGTTATTGGGCATGCGAGTTGTTTTATTATCATTGCTAGGAAAACAAAAAGAGTGTGTGATTCCAAAATATCGTGTCCTCTCCTGCGCATGCAAGATTTAGATGTATTGATGGACTCATTGGACCACATCACGCAAATATTACGCATACGCACGTTATTACGCATGTATGACAGGATTCAAACACCACCCAGCCGAAATTCCCAAACTCGTCTTCAGCTTGAACTTGGCTTGTTCTAGCGTGTTGGCATTGACCAGCACAACATGTCGCCCCATACCCATCCGCCGGCTTGCGATAGAAGCAATGGCTGCCAAAATGCGATCGTAGCACGAGGTAGCATCGAGATCGAAATTTATGCCGGATTTCATTGAGGTCATGTAGATATCGTTCTGTAGGACTTCGAGAAGAACTGGTTCGTGCGCGGAACGGCCAGCACGACTCCCATAGAGGCCCTCGTTGAGCAAGTGATGATCTTCAGCGTGGTGCATCGATTGCCGCCATTTGACGGCAAGAAGGAGGTTATAGTCTGCCTCGTAGAGGTGGATGACTCTGAGACGATGGATTTTGGGGTCTCCAATGTCTTTTAATAACATGACATTAACTACTGCAGTCCATCGGCGGTAGTGGTAGCCGAATTTTAATGCGTATTGCAGGAGAGCAACGTGGGCCTTAATCAGCAAGGCTTGACCGGATTCGACTTCTTGGGCTTGCGGTTGGTCAGGACTGAGACCATGATGACGGACGAGGGCGGGATAGTGCCCCAAATGGATGCCGCTAGGGGATGTTGAGGTCGACTCCGGCCATCGTTTGATCTTGGAAATAAATTCCTCAGTTGTGATGGTTTCGGGTAGAAGAGTAGCCGTCGCAGGTGGGTCCCTCGAGCTTAATCACCCATGTGGTGGCTAGTGTGCGATTCTGAAGCTGTATAGCCTTAAGAAAGGCATCCGGCTGTCGGCGTTTGTATGCATATGGAACGAAGGGCATGGTCTTGCGGAATGGTCCGCTCTTCAACAATTTCGCCAGCCGTTTGGCGTCACTACGAGCGCATTGAATTTCGTACGCAGATGTTTGGTGAAATGCATTGGATTTTTGACCGGATTTAATTCGAGCGGTCACTACCTCGAACGCGGGAATGTCGTGGGTGAACGATGCGAGCTCGGCCTGAAGCTTAAGCTTGGCGGTGTGGCGGTGCATGTGCTTCACGTTGTAGCCTTGAAGGAATCCAATGTGGGCGATGTCCCAGATTTCGGGTGCGAAGTGATGGGCGTTGACGTAAGCGCCGGCGGATTTAATTGCTTGGAATACCGCGTAATGCTGCTTGATGGTAGATAGCGAAACCCGTGAGACCAACTTATGGACGCAGTACCACCCTTCTAGTTCGCGTTCTCGCGCCGATGGGGCCGCATGAAATTGAAATTTCGATGCAAGAATAGTCTCAACCGTAGTCTCGGACGCCACGAGTTCTCTGTTTGTCTGATCCAAGATCACAATATCTTCCTGGAAGTGCTGCATAATCGTCATCAGCATCTCCGCATGTAGCCTTTTCGCCTTAATCCGATCCGTTACGCGTTCGAAACACCAGTTCACGCAGATTTCCATCGTTTTCCGCTCATTTTTCTCGCTTCCACCAGAGGCAACAGTGGTTGCTTCATCATCAGCCGTAGCGCTAGGACTAATCGGGCAAGGGGGACGCCAGTCACTCTGGAAGGGTCGATCACCATGGTCAGAAACGGCCGCAGAGGAAGGGAATGAGCAGCAAAGCTACGTAGAAGCTCTGTAAAAATCCTACTAGGAATTTTAGACAATGTTTTAGTATAAAACCGCGCTGCGCGATTTGCTCTACTGAAAATTGTTTCCTTGTTCTTCATAGAAATCCATTACGTGCATTTTTGGGAGAAGAACCGTTGCAACCCAAATTATGATGCGAGTCTGAAGGTTCCGAGCAACCACCGGCAACACGAGATGTACACCATAAATAGAAGTGCCCGTAACCCCGAATAATCCTTCTCCTCCTTTTCCTTCTTTCTCCCGACACCTTCAAAGTGGTTCCAACCTTTCGGAAACAGCTTCGGGTTCAACTTCAAGTGAGACTCGAAAAGCCCTCTTACCGACAGGTCCAATGTCTTATCCGCTTTGGCAGAGTATTCCCTCGCAATCAGTGCGCCCATCACACCAATTTCCGTCTCCAATTCAATTGGCCCTTCGCGATCCATCGTAAGCAGAAAGCCTGTGCCATGTTTGATATCGATTGCGCATGTGTTAGTATGTGAATTACAATTCATTGCGCAGTCACGTCCTCACTTACCCGTCCATTTCATCAACAGCTTTCCGAACAGTTCATTCATGGGCCCATACATTTGGAGAATCTCTATGGCGCAGGCATTGACCATTTGCACCCCGCATAGGAGGGGGCGATCTCGATTTTTAATCCCCGTTGAGACTGCTCGTCTTGTGCGCGTTGTAGACTTTGTCCGCCAAAGTTGCCATACGGTGGAAGTGTTCTTTGTCATCCTCCTCACTGTCCTGTAGACGGTGGAAGTTCTGCCAAACCTGCTGAATGTACGTACAAATCTCAGTTGGATTACCAAAATTCACGTACATGCTCGCCTCCTCGTCGTCCTCCTCATTGTCGTCGTCGGATTCACTGTCCAACATCGCTGCAATAAGCGGTGACTCCTCCTCCCCATCGCTTTCATCGTCATACTCATTTTTCTTCTTCTTCTTCTTCTTCTCAGAAGATCCTTTGGTTGGACGCATCCGTGCCATCTCCTTTATCCTTTTGTTTCCTTTTCGTTGTTGAATCGCTGTCGTTGCGATTTTGTGTCTTCAATTCCCCCTGGTTTCGCTTTTTTGTGCTGCTGCTGCTGCTGCTGCTCATTCCTGCGCGCCCTTTTTCAGATTTTGGCGTACCGCATCCGTTTTAAGACTCTGGCCGAATCGAGCCCGTCTACCATGCGTCAACCCTTCTTTGGAATTTTTAATTATGCTCCTACGCGTTGAATTTATTCTTCCGTTTCCTTTCCCGGTGCCGCGTGCAAACCGGCCCGCGTTTCGTGGAGGCGGTGCCGCCTAAGCCGGCAGGCGCGTTAATTCCCCATGGTAGTCGCCAAGATTAGGGACTCAGGCGGGACTGGAGATGCCCGCGAGATAAAGTAAGCACACAATTTGTTTCTGTCCAATGTTTTCCCACCATCCATCGTATCGTGTGTTTGTGCTTGATTCTCCGCCACTCCTTAGTAGATTTAATGGTTTATCAGACCCAAAGTCTCCGTACAGCCTGGGAAGGCTACGATAATATCTGTTTCTCCATGATGTTGATGAGGAGATTCGGCGCAAAGAGGCAAAAAGGAAAGCCCATGGTCGTCGTTTCGTGTTTTGCATCCGACGCGGCAAAACCGGCGATCATGCCGCCATGCTCGCTTACGGGCTGGTATGCGCGCGCCAACCAGGTGGACGCACCTAAATACAAACCCTGCGTTCGGGGGTGAAAGGCACGGGTATTTAAGAGAGAAATATGTGCAAAGCACGAAGTATACCCTTTTGAAGCAGACCTGTGGAGCGCATCGCCTGATCAGCGATCGTCGTTACCACATGGCACCTGCGGTCTTGCTCGACAGAGTGTGCGACTGAGCAAAGAGATGTGCCGATCTCACCGATGTTGAAAATCCTCCAAAAAGATATCAAAAGGATCTTTCGTTACCGTACTCTCGTATCGTACCTCGTTTGTCTCTGCTCAACATGGCTGCTGCTGTCGCTTTTCGTAACTATCTTGAAGCCACCCTTGGCTTTGATGGGAACCAGTCCACGGCTGTCACTGACCAAGGTTTTGATGACCCTGAGGAGTTTCGTCAACTCACCGATAATGATGTCGATCGTTTGTGTGCTACCATTCGTCGTCCTGGAGGACAGGTT